>CAOKZL010001054.1:0-436701 GCA_948472985.1 Iguana delicatissima
CATAAATATAGAGTACAGAGCAAATTTAATAATCACTATGTAAGAAAACTGTTATTAAAGATTTGGAAAAAATACAGACTGAGATTTTATCCTAAAACCCCATTGTGGCTTTCACCACATGAAGCCTTGTATAATAAAGAAAATATATTTTATGGAAGATGGATATCATATAAAGACTTGACAAAACTACAAGGAAATAGAGTGGATTGTAAAACTTAGGATGAACTCAGAGAAGAGGGAATAAAATGTCATTGGTTATTATATAGACAAAAGAGAAATGGAAGGCTGAAAAGAATTTGAATGGATTCCAAATTGAAAGAATGGATTTTGATCAGATACTATTTGATGATAAACCAAAATTTATATCTAAGATATATATAAATTGCTTCTCAATTGGGAGACAGAAGAAGAAATCATTAAAGGATCTATGATTAAATGGGCATGTAATGTAGGTTATCTTATTGAATATGGAAAATGGGAAAAGATCTGGACTAAGAGTTTAAGATATACTGCTAATTAAAATATGAAAGGGAATGTCAATGGCCCTTTCTGCACCTTACCTTCTTCCGGCGCTGGGGTGTGGAAATCGTGCAAGCATCCCCTGGCGAGAGGCTCTTGTGTCCCTGTTGCTTCAGCTCCGCACAAGCTGCCTGCTCACGTGAGAGCCCTGCCTCTTCCTTTCACAGCGCTGCCTGGGAGTTTCCCAGGCTGCGCTGGGGCAGGAAGCGTGACCGGCACAGCTCCAGAGGCTCTGCACACCAGGTAAGTGCACGTAGGGCCTGGAAGCAATACACAGTCGTGCACCATTTTTGGCTTCTAGCCGAAAATGAAAAAGTTCACAAGTGGCACCTGCCCTACCCTGGAGCATCGCGCTATTGTGAGTGCATCGTGCAGATCGCTCCTCACAATTGCACGACACTCCAGGCGCCCGTTTGCATGGAAAATGCCATGCAGAAAGGGCCTATAAGATGTATCTAAGATAGGATTTACCTCCTGACAAATTGGTGAAAATGTTTAAAACTATTGATAATAAATGCTGGAAATGCAGAGAAGAAAAGGGAACATTCTGCCACATGTGGTGGAATTGTTCAAGGGCTAAAAAATATTGGAAAATAATCCATTTGTTAATAGAAAAATCCATTTGGTTAGAAATGGAACCAGAACTATATTTGTTGAGCATGATGGATGAAAGCATAGAAAAAATACGGGAGACTATTATTCTACATGATCACTGCGGCTAGAATTATTTATGCAAAAAATTGGAAACAAGCTGATATCCCCAATGAAGATGACTGGTTAATCAAACTTTTCGATATGGCTGTAATGAACAAATGACCCTGTTAATAAGAGGAATATTGATGGGTTCTTATATAAAAACATGGGACCCTCTAATCATATATTTAAGAAGTAGATGGGGAAATCTAGCAGTAGGTAGTCTTACAGATTAAAATTGGATATAAACTGTGGAATAATTTGAATTGATATATGTAAAAGGAATTTAAGTCAGTATCTAAATAAGTTAATATAATTGAGTATCTATGGAACTAAAAGGATGTATTTACCATAAGATAGGGATCAGACTAATATATAGGATGAGATATTAACGCAATTACAACCTGTCAATTTTTTGTTTTGTTCTGTTTTGTTGTGGTTGTTGCCTTGTGGTTGTTACAAAATTACATGCTGACCTCCATGAGTTTTAAAGTCTCTATGACTTTATCTGTTGAGAGAGATGTTAAGAGTTCAGCAGTATGCTGATGACATTCTGTTCTGTTTTTTTTCCTTAACAAAAAGCTCCATGGATGAAATACTACCATTCAAACTCCTTTCCTAAGTACATGCTACAACCTTTGCATTCCATGCTCATTCATGGCAGTGTGTGCCTGGTCCTGGACTCACAACTGCCCTGCCTTATCAATTGGGAAGACTGTGGCTCCAGTGTTTGTAATTTCACTGTTCTATTGATCCTATTAAAACAAATTGCCTTGGTGGGTAGGCAGAGTATCAAATGTAGCAAGTCATGTTACTGCAGATAGTCAATGAAGAGCATTTCATTTTGACTCCATCCTGGTGGATCATTATCTGTTCCTGGGTGGGAAAGAGTCTCAGAGGTCTTCCTGTTTCCATAGAACTTGAGTAGTGAGATATACTGAAGTTCTGACATGTCTTATGTTCCTCACCTTTGTTCTGCTCTCTTCTGGTTGCTCTTCAGTCTTTATTCCCTGTTCTTACCTCCTGAATGGTTCCAAAATGTCACTCACAGACTACCCACAACTCTTCATACTGCTTCTATGAACCTGTTGCAGCTTTGGACTTCAAAGCAGTAGTCTAAGCATGCTCACCTGCTTAAGTGACCATTGGGCAGAGGGGCAGAACCTCTGCTGAGTGATTATAGTTCCTCCCTTTTAGCCCTATGGCAGAGAGCTCACAGATTACAGCCATTGGAAAAACATTGCTCCTTTCATTTAGATGTGACTTATGAAACAAGTGTGTTATTTAAAAAAAAAAGAGGGAGAGAGAGAACAAAGAACATTTACAGAATTTAAGACAAGCTGTCAGTCATTGATCAAATAGTCGATTTGTGTACAATTACTGGTAACAAAATTAAAATAAGTGTTTCTGTAAGTGTAAAACAGATCTTATGAAGGAGGAAGAAGTTCTGTTGATTTTTTTTAAAAGGCTGCATATCTAGGATCTCTGGTGGCTTTTATAAGGAAGAGTTTCAACAGAAATCTCCATGGTTATAATTTGTATAATGCAAAATATAACAAACCTCAGTCTTGTAAATCCAAATTAAAGTGAACTTGGGGTTGTGAGATGTTCACTTGGCCCTTGTTTTGAGATTGTAAGAATCTTCTCAAAATTTTTACGTTATAGGAAACTTGCCCACATGAAGATATTTCCGTATATTCAGAGAAAGCTTTCCTTTTAAGTCTAGAATTTTCCATTCTCCATTTTTCTGAATCAAAAAGTGAGAGGTATAAGCTTTTTGGAGCAGAGGCAGGATCAGAGCTTGGAAGCATTATTCTGAGAGCTTAATACGTTACTATTAGTTGGTACTTTCACATTTTCACAGTGTCTTTCTGTTTTAGGGCATCAGGGACTAATATATTAGTAAGGTATTGTTTTAACTGATTTTTTTGGAAAAAATGCCAGACTCCATCAACCCTTAAAAATAATGTTGATGAAGTGATAATTAAACTTATTCATTACTCTCAAAACCACAATTCATTAATGTTATCCTCACTATGAGAAAGGATGTAATCAATCCCTTGTTACCACTCACTTGCACTTGTAACACATTATAGCTAGCTTTCCTGTTTCTAATGCATTACGTAACAAGCTCTGTGTGGCGTATCAATGAAACAGTTGGAGGTTCTCTTGGACCAGAAAGTAATAAGGAACAAGGATACTTCCCTTAATTAGCTGTTGCACAGAGACACATCTTTCAGTTTAGTCAGAAGGGTATTGACTCAAGCCTGATACAACTTTATTTCTTGTGCTTTTATCATTCAGGCAGAATACTGAACTGGCTAAACTTCGTCAGGAATGTAACAGACTAGGCAAAGAGCTGACTGAAAAGTCAGAGATTTTACAACAGGTAGAAGAACAGAAAAAGGTCCTAGAAATGAAAGCTGTTACCTTTGAAGAGCAAATCTGTCAGCTCCAGGTAGGTGGTGTACTGTTTTTATATGTGCTAATTAAAGAGCTGTTTTTATTACAATGATACACTTCATGACATTGCAACAAAGATATTGACGGTGAGGATCTGTGCCATGAATTTATAGCAATAGCTCAAATGCTTCCAGTTTCTATGCTGCCACAATGGGTACTTCTCTTCATACTACCAACAAAACAAAACAAAAAATCTACCCTCCTGGATAACCTGCCTAATGTTTCTGTTCCTTTAAGAATCATTCTCACATTTCCAGTGTCACTGGGAATTGGTGAACACAGTTTCTCAAAGCTTGAACTTATACATGCTGAATAATCTTGTAAAAGAGACTAGTTGCCTTGACAACCCATATCCTTAAGGGATACGTTCCCAGACTTAACGTGGATGGCAAAAACATGGATAATACCAAATTATAGCTATATTTTGACCCTTAGGCCAGGTGATGTGGTGAGGAAGGGGGTAGCTCAACAACCTGGCTCCTCCTTCCTTCCCAGTAGGGCTTGGCGACAACTCCCTGCCTGGGAGCCACCTCTGGTAGGAAGCCTGGCTGCTCAGATCCGTATACCTTTCTTGGTGGATGAAGGAGAGAAGCAGCCTTGCTGGGTTTTCTCCGTTCCTCTTTTAGCTGGGGAAGGAGCATTTATCTCCTTCCTCAGCTTGGAGAGGTGTGGAAAGCCCAGCAATGCCTCGCTACGTGCCTCTCAGCCTGGCTGCACACAATAAAGACTCACACCGGCAACATCGGCCATAGCCCTGGATCAGATTGCAGATAATTGAAATTGTGGTTCTTCTTCGTGGTCTCTGTGCCTCATACATTAGGAGCTTTCGCGCCTGCGCGGTAGCGTTCGGAAGATTCTAGAGCTCGTTAGCTTTGGCGGGAACCCCTCCCCCACGCCAGTGCTGCGCATGCTCCTCCCGCCGACTAACGGTCTCTCCTCAGTTCTTTCTTGTCCGCCTCAGCGTACAGAAGGTTCTACTTGTTGGCTTGCTTTTCGATTCTGCTTTTGGTGTTTTTCGACTTCGGATTTGGCTTTTGACTACCCCTCACGGATTTCGGACTTGGCTTTGGTACTTTCTCGATCGGTTTTGACCTTTTTCTGGCTTTGACTACGATTTCGGATCTCGGACTGTGTTTGGTGTTCTCGGACTCTTGTTTCTTGTTTCTTGCCTTGCTCCCGGTTTATGTCGGCTCTCTTCAAACACTGCGCCTCCTGTGGAAGGAAGATTGCTCTCTCTGACCTACACTCTAAGTTTGGGTGAGGGGCACAACATTCAGGCCTGCCCCATTTGCAGAGAGTTTACGCATCAGACTCTCCGCAACAGGGCGGCAAGGCTTAAATCCCACTGTTGGGAGGAGTCTCTTCGTGTCCAAAGACCCGAGACGATGGCTGAGAAACGCCCGTCCTCTTCTTCTTCTTCGGCAACAACGGCGGCTGCCGTGCCCTCGACCTCGTCGGTATCGGTACCGTGCTCGGTACTGATAATGAAGTTGCTGAGGATACCAAAGATCTCGGCAACTCGGGCACGTGAGGAACCTGCGGGCTCGCAGGCCTCAACCTCCTCCTCCAGGCCATTGACCGCGGCCCAGAAGAAGCGCCCCGCCACCGAGGGCCTGGGGGAGAAGAAGAAGAAGAAGAGAAAGGAGAAACGGCGCTCTTCACCGACGGTGGTGCGACCCCCGACTCCACCACCCACCCAGCCCGCCGAGGAACCTCAACTGATAGAGCTCCCTGAGGAAGAGGAGCCTCCGGAGGAAGAGGAAGTCCTCGAGGTGTCGGACGAGGAACAGGCCGTGCAGGCCTCGCCTCCTCAACCGCCCGAGCTGATCGCGGAGCTCACTCCGCCGAGTCGCGGTCCACCCTCGGCAGAATGCCGAGAGGAGGCTGTGATCAGGCAGCGCCCAGCCTCTCGACGCGACGAGTCCCGCTCGCCGGAGCAGCGGGCCAGGCCTCCATCCCCGCGATATCAGAAGATGCACCTGGAGAGGCGTCGCTCGGGCGAGAGCGCCTACTCTCCTGCCTACCTAGGGAGGTACGCCCAGGAGCAGGTGTGGCACGAGCCGACCAGCTCAACATCGTATTCGCCGTCTTACAGGGACCGGTACCACCCAGATCCAAGGTACTGGTCACCTCGTCGCCGGTGTCGCTCGCCACCACGGGAGGCTCACTTCCCCCGCTATGAGAGGTCACCGCTGCGTCATTTGCCGAGTCACCGTCGGTCCCCAGAGCCCTCACCCCGCTACAGGGCTATTTCTCCACCACCGCGGACGATGGCCACAGCTACCCGCCCGACGCCACAGCCCACCGTGGCCCAGTCAGCAGTTGCTGCGACTTCTACCACGCAGGCGGCACACCGACCTAGGCCCGCGGTCATGCCCCTGCAGGTAACTCCAATACCGGTCACGACATCGACCGCATCGGTACCGACGCAGCCTGCAGCTCCAGCTGTCACCCTGGCACCTCCGACCCGTAGGCCGGCCGAGGAGAAGGAGGAGGAGAGGTCGCCATCACCATCCGGCGACTCTTACGACTCGGACTCTGACTCTGCTGAGTCCACCCCTTCTTCTCACGAATCCCCCCCCTCTGGGGTTCAGGGAGCCAGGCCCGGAGTCTGCACCGGAGGACGTCCGCCAGTTTTCCGCGATCCTCCTCCGGATGGCCACAGCCCTTGGCCTGAAGGTGACCAACCTGCTCCTCAAGCCCAGGACCCGTTCTTCCAGTACTTGGAAGCCCGCCCACCATCGACCGCACCGCTGCCGTTCCTACCAACCCTGGTGGAAGCGATGAAGCAGCCGTGGGCGAAGCCGGCGTCAGCACAGCCTATCCCACATAGGCTAGAGCATCTCTACAGGACCCAGAAGGAGAACGCGGAGTTCCTCTTCAATCATCCTGTACCGAACTCTATTGTGGTCGAGTCGGCTCAAAGGAAAGGGGCAGCCGAGCGCATACCACCCCTCCGGACCGTGAAAGACGGAAGCTCGATGCCTTCGGCCGAAGGTTCTATTCGGCATCGTCCCTGGTGGCCAGGACGGTGAACACGATGGCATGCCTCGTGGCCTACCATCGGAACCTCTTTGACCGACTCGCTCCACTCCTTGCTGACTTGCCGGAGGAGTCACGCGCCTCAGCCACACAGATCTTTGGCGAGGCTGTTGCGGTGGCTACACAGCAGATCGCCACCTCGAGGCACGCCGTGGAGGCTACCTCGAGGGTGATCGTCGGTGCCGTAGCTCTCCGACGCCACGCGTGGCTCCAGTCCTCTGGGCTTCAGGAGACAGCCGTCGGCGGATTGAAGATCTACCGTTCGACGGCGAAGGGCTCTTCCACACCTCCACCGACGAGGCTATGGATCACTTCGTCAAGGCCCGGCTGACAGCGAAGAAGATGGGCATCAACCAGCCTGCCCAGTCTCGCCGCTCTTTCCAGCCGAGGCCTACGTGGAGAAGGTCCTCCTCTTCATCGGCGTACCAGCCGCGGTCCCTGCGGTCGACCGCGTCGAGGCCGTCGACATCTTCGGCTTCGAGGAGGCTTCTCAGATGATGCCCATCTTCGTCGTCCAAGAAGTCGTCCTCCGGAGCGAAGTCCCAGTTTTGACGGCCTTCGCAGGACTCCACCCGTGCCATCCTTCGCCCTTCCAGTAGAACTGTTCCACCACCCGAGCCTGGCCAGGCACCTCGACTGCTGGCGGGAGATCACTGCGGACTCCTGGGTACTTACCATCGCTGCCGTCGATCCTCCCCTTCATCTTCCTCCGCTGAGGGGACTGGTTTGCGTCCATAGACCTCAAAGACGCCTATTTCCACATTCGATCCACCCGCAGCACAGGAGATACCTTCGGTTTGCGATCGACGGCACCAGCTACCAGTACCGGGTGCTGCCGTTCGGACTTTCCACCGCACCGCAGGTGTTCACCAAGTGCATGGCTCCGGTCGTGTCCTTCCTGCGGACGAAGGGCGTCTCCGTCTACCCTTACCTGGACGATTGGCTATTGGTGGCGTCCTGCAGACAGAAACTGTACAGGGACATTCATCGGACTTTGTCCCTTCTCACTCGGCTCGGACTCAGGGTCAACCCCAAGAAGTCCCATCTCGAGCCTACTCGGGTTCTCGACTTCATCGGGGCGACCCTTCGACTTGGTATCGGCGAGGGCCTTCCTCCCAGACGAGAGGGCGCGGACGCTTCGTCGGGCGGCGTCTGCTGCCTTCGAGACCTCAACGGTGTCAGCGAAGAGGATCCAACAACTCCTCAGCTACATGGCCTCGACCACCGCCGTAACCTACCTCTCCAGGTTACGCGCCCGGCCGCTCCAGCACTGGTTCGTCAGGGCCTTCGATCCACTCTGGGACGACCAGCGCCGCCGATACCGCCTGCTCCAACAGGTACGCCGATCGCTCCTGTGGTGGCAGTCGTACAGGAACCTCCTGTCAGGCATGCCGTTCCGCTAACCCAGGCCGTCGGTCACGATAACGACGGATGCCTCGCTCTTCGGCTGGGGAGTGCACACCAGGGATCTCCGGGTCCGAGGCCGGTGGATGGACAACGAGCTGTTCCTCCACATCAACTCTCTCGAACTGTTGGCGATCCACAAGGCCCTGAGAGGGTTCCGACACCTGGTCACGGGCCGCACGGTGTTGATCCTCACTGAGAACACAACGGCGGTCTGCTACGTGAACAGGCAAGGAGAGCCGCACTCCACCACGCCGCTGGGCATCGCCCTCAAACTTTGGAACTGGTGCGTCCCGCTCCGGATACACCCTGTGGCGGTCCACCTGGCGGGGCAGGAGAACACCACAGCGGATGCGCTCAGCAGGGACACCACTTCCCACCACGAGTGGTCCCTGTCCGACGAGGCCTTCTGGATGCTTTGGGACCGATGGGGCGAGCCGACCATCGACCTCTTCGCGACCAGCCAGAATGCGAAGTGCTACCTGTTCTGCTCGAGGGCTGGCCACGATCGCTGCTCCATCAGCGACGCGTTCCAGTTTCCGTGGGACGAAGGGCTGATCTACGCCTTTCCTCCGTTCCCGCTCCTGGGCCGCGTGATCGCGAAGATCATCGCGGACCGGGCGGACGCGATCCTCGTGGCACCGTACTGGCCGAGGCAGCACTGGTTCGGACCCCTGATCGAGGCCGCCCAGGGCTGGACTCTCAGGTTTCCCACGGTACCGGACCTGCTGTCCCACTCCGACGGACTGGTGTTGCACCCGGACCTGCCGGTGTTGGCCCTCCGTGCCTGGAGGATATCGCCCTAGACGACCCGGCCATCGGGAACGTCTTGACCGCGGCCAGGAAGTAGTCCACGCGAAGGAACTACCACTACAAGTGGCAGCGCTTCGTGGCCTTCGCCGAGGAACGTCGAGAGCCGGTATCGCCTGTCACCCTGCGTACCGTGCTCCACTTCCTCCTCCATCTCCGGCAACAGGGCCTGGCCTTCCCGTTGCTCAAGGTCTACCTCGCCGCGATCGTGGCATACCAATCGCCACGATCCCCGTCGGCCGCTCTCTTCAGGGACGGTACCGTCAAGCAGTTTCTGAAGGGCCTGCAGCCCGCCGGTATCGCCGCCGCTACTGCCATGGTCGCTGTCATTGGTGCTGTCCCAGCTGACGAGGCCGCCCTTCGAGCCCATGGCCACGACGGACGACAGGCTGCTCGCGATGAAGACCGTGTTCCTAGTGGCCGTCACCTCTGCCAGGCGGGCGGGAGAGTTGACGGCGCTACGGTGCGATGAACCATACTTGGTCTTTCATCGGGACAAGGTGGTCCTCCAGCCTGACATCTCCTTCCTGCCGAAGGTGGTGTCCAGCTTCCACCTGAGCCAGGACATCATCCTGCCGGCCTTCTACCCGGACCCGACGACACCTCTGGAGCGGTCCCTCCACTCCCTGGACGTGCGTCGGGCGCTGGCCTTTTACAAAGACAAGACTGCAGCCTACAGACAGACACCCCACCTGTTTGTCTGTTATGGCAGGCGCCGGAGAGGCCACAAGGTATCAACCCAGTGCTTCTCTAAGTGGGTGGTACAGACTATTCACCTGGCGTATGAGCTTGCCAGGAAGCCTCCGCCAGACCTGCTTCGGGCCCACTCCACCAGGACCGTGGCGACATCTGCTGCCCTCCTGCGAGGCGTCGACCTGTCGGAACTCTGCCGTGTGGCGACCTGGTCCCAGCCGTCGACCTTTGTGCGCCACTACAGGCTCGACTGCCGTTCCAGGAGAGATGCCCGGTTCGGACGTACTGTGCTGTCTTCTGTGCTCTAGGATCTGGGACCTGACCCACCAGCCTACTGGTAAGCTACTCAGTCTCCTAATGTATGAGGCACAGAGAGACCATGTAGAAGAAGAACAGGTTGCTTACCTGTAACTGTGGTTCTTCGAGTGGTCATCTGTGCCCTCATACATCCCCGCCCTGCCTTCCCCTCTTTTTCAGGTCCCATCTGCTTCGGCGGACCAGAACTGAGGAAAGAACGTTAGTCAGCGGGAGGAGCATGCGCAGCACCAGCGTGGGGGAGGGGTTCCCGCCAAAGCTAACGAGCTCTAGAATCTTTCAAACGCTACCGCGCAGGCGCAAAAGCTCCTAATGTATGAGGGCACAGATGACCACTTGAAGAGCCACAGTTACAGGTAAGCAACTTGTTCATACCACTCATGTTGTTATGTGGGGTGGGTCTACTGTATATCAGTTGAACATACCAAAGCATCATCACACGGCCTGAAAGAGTTAGTGAGAAAATTTGCAAAAGAAGAGGCATACATAATGAGATTTTGATATGGCTGAAACTGAAACTTTTAAGAGACCTTAACGTTACTATTCAGAAGATTATTCAAAATGATTTGTGTACTGAAACATTTTTTTTTGTATTTGAGAAAGATAGTGTTATATTAGTTATTCTTAGAATTTAATATAAATTTGGAAGCTTCAAGTTTTGTGCTTTTCATTTTTTCTATAAGACATTTGTTTTTGAAACTTGAAGTTAACCATTTTTCTGAGGGGGCGCACACAGTTAGTCTTTCCTAAGGTGCAAAATAGCCTGATGCCAGCACTGTCTCCACATCACCTATGCTTTCTTGGGCAAATGTAGGTCTCATTGAAATTCATCATAAGAATGTTACCATATAACTGCTCCTTCAACTCTTGAGGAGATACTGCCTCAAGATACTGGCACCAATAGTTTTACTTAGATAAAGCTTACGAGTCAAGAGTTACATAACTGGAAGAATCCTGAAACTCTCTGCAGTCAGAGGCATTGGCTATAAGGGATCCATGGAAGGATAATTTAGACTAACACTAAACCCGTCATTACTGTGGTTGTACTGTTCATATGTGACCAAACACTGTGGTGTAGTGGATTCATTGCTTGGTATGGGAGATCTAGGTTCAAACCTAGGTTCAAACATCCATGACATTTGTTAGCCTAGTTTTTTTTTCTTGGTTGTTGGGAAAATTAAATGGATCCTCCAAATATTTTAGGAAAGTGTAGAACAAATATGACGCAGGTATACATCAGTTAGTAAAGCCTCTCATAAAGAAGCTGTTTTTTAAAAATACTTTTGCACCCACACAGCCCTCCTTTTTTTCCTTGTCTCCTAGTTAGCTGGAAGTTTTTTAGTAGCCTTGGGAAGATAGTCAAGGAGGGCTATAGAATCACAGGCTTTCAATGTTGCTTCGCAGCACCCTATCTGTAATAAATAATGCAATAAAGCCTGAGCTGGGAAAGAATGATTTTGCTGTAGTCTATCCTTGCCTGCTTGCAATAAGCAAGGTAAACAGCATCTTCCTTCAGAATCCCTTACAGAGCATCTATGAACAGCAAAATAAAAAAAAGGAAAAAACAGATAAAGCTTGCCTTGCCAGCTATCTTTAGCATGTTAAAAAAACAACAACACATAAATGTACAGTAGCCCCTCCACATTTGCAAGGGTTCAGAGCATAGAACCTTCACAAAAGTGGACAAACTGCTAATAGCTCACCCACCCGCAGTTCCTCTCCAGAGCTGCCCTCCTTTCCTTTGCCTCTGGTCCCAGCATCTAGGGGGAGGAAAAAAGGCAAGGTAAAAGGGCTTACTGGTACTTTCCCTCCAGATGGAGAAGAGTGGAAGTCTGGCATTCTAGGTACTTCTGGCAGCCATCTTGAGAAAGGAGGGGTAGGAGCAAAGAAAGCACCTGTGCAATCAGGAGCCATTACACAGTGGAATGTGCAGCCGCATGGCAGAGAGGATACGCCTCCAGCAGTGGGAGGTCTTTGCTCACTCAAAAGGAAAAAAACAAGCCTGAGGTGAGGAATTCAAGGGAATGGAAGGAGGAGAGTGGGGGGGGACAAGCATGTGTACCACGAGTAATCAGATTCTCAAAGTTCAAACCCGCAAATGTGGAGGGAGGACTGTAAAAGTTTGTTCACCACTGTGGAAATCATAAGAAAGGTGGAGACTTATGCAAGGCTTTCCTGGGCTAGTTTTTCATTTCACATATTGTATGAGGCATATTGATAGTTTTTAATAAAAGTTGGCTGAAACACATTGAACTGTTTTGCTTTATTGTGGCATAGGAACTAATGCCTATTCTTTTCATGTTATCTCTGCCTCTGGTACCAAATTTTCTGTTAAAGAAGTAATGTCCAGAAACAGATCAACTTTGTTAGATGAATTATACTTGTATTTATAAATATGTTGGAAAGCTTCAGCAGTTGTTGTTCCTCAGGGGATGTCATGAGGTTTCATTAGGGGCAGTGGTGTGAATATAATCAGCTGTGAAGCTATCCTGGCTTAATGGATATTTTGGAATGAATAGAAAAGGAATTGTGAAAACAACAATGCCATCTTGTGATGGGCTGGAAGTTATGTGGCTTTTAAAAAATAGCTGTATGCTTATATGCCTGCTTTTGTCTTCCAGCTTAATTTTCCCCCATCTCCTCCATGCAGATATCCCAAAAAGAAAAAGAGGCCCCACTACAGAAGAGTTTTGATGAGATCAGTGAAGAACTCTGCAAATGCCAGGCCAGCTATCAAAGTTTGCAGAAAGATCTGGAAAATGCAAAAGAGCAGCAGACCAATTTTGATGGTGAGATCACATTGTACATGCAAAATTAAAATGACTGAGGTCATCAACTTAACTTTTCTCAGATATTTAGGCATCTGGTCCTCATCTGATTTTTAATAAGAGCTGTTAACGGACAATTGTCTTTCTTCCATTCTATATAGAAATCCAGTCTAAACTACTGTGCTCTGAAACAGAGGTGAAGAGAAAAACAGAAGAATTAAATAATTTGCAGGTTAAGTTGGCAGAGACCACTACCCAAAATTTGCAGCTTACAGAGAGGATTAAATCAATTGAAGCCCTCCTGGAGGCAAGCCGAACAAGAGAAAGGGAGAAAAACGATGCACAGGTCAGCTTTTTGTAATACTCTTTCTGGGAAGCCTGTTCTTTTTGTTAACTTATTTATCTTGTTCTTTTTGTTAACTTATTTAGTAGGATGTCTCTTATTTTTTAGGATTTGACTACTTATGCTGCCAAATTTTAGTGATATAACAGTATTACTTACTCCTTATCGTGTTCTCTTTTGGAAAGAATGGAATACTTTAGAGAAAGTAATATAACTGCCTTCCCTTCTCTCCTCCCTTCCCCTCATTTCCAGGATACAGATCAAAAGGATGGCAGTCTACTGCAGTTAAGGTAAGCCTGGTGAGGTTTAAAAATGCTAAACTGCTTCTGCTGTTAAGACAAAGGCCATTTCCACACGAGGTTGATACATTATAGTAGCGTCAAATTCTTACCCTCCGGTCTGCATCTTGTAGTGTTTTAGCATTGTAGTTTTCCTCATGGTTCTGCATGTTTTCAGCTCCTAGAGCAGTTCACTGTGATGAGAAACCACCGTATCTGAAAACCGGAAAAACTCCAATGTAAATCTCCCAAACCAGTTCTGCTTCGTCTTTTGCCTACATGCAGAAGTGTAGCATCGATTCACAGTGCAGAAGTGGCCGGATGTGGGCCAGTCATGTCCATCCCTATCTCTCTCCGCCCATCAAAGGAAGGGCTACTGTCATTATTGTCTTCATGCATTAGACAGTGGAAAGAGGATCTGGTAATGGACTGTTAAGATGTGTTTTTTTCCATGTATCAACAAACATACATACCTACACATAAACATAGCAACACAGAAATGTGTTTAAAGTGTGCTTGTGTGTGTGTGTTTTAAAAACAGACCAATTAGTGATGGCAGGGCAGGCTGAGGGAGGGGAATGGGATTCACCAGGGACTTTCTGTTGTGGGTGCAGCAACCACTGTTCTCCGTGGTAGTACGATGTAAATGAGGGGGTGCAGACAGCACAGTTTCTGAATCGGAGTATATAAACACCACTCTTGACACGTGGTGAACCACTCCTCCCCTCTCGTGTGGAAATGGCCAGTGACATGTTCACTTTAATGTGTGTACTTGGCTAGGTACACACACATATATAAACTGGTACTTGAAATTTAGAACTTGTACTGTATACTTACACAAAGTGAAATTAGCAACAGAACACAAATCAGGGCTTGGGTAAAAAGAATATGGACTTCCGTTTGTTCTATAAAGAGAAAATGCAGGTTTGCTACATGAAGTTGAGTGCTGCTTGTACTCATCAGATAAGCAGTACTCAACTTGGACTGAAGGCTTATTTCAAAGATATGACAGGAACAGGAGGAATGTCCAGGAAGCAGGCCAAAGGAGGTGAAAAAGCCTATGCATCTGTGGCATCTAGTTTTCTCATGTCAGTGAGGCAATTAATTTCCACTGGGTTTTAGTTCAGAATTTAAGGGAGCTATGTTTCACTAACATGTGATCTACCAGCCACCACTGCTTTGCATGCACCAAATAAAGTTGTTGGAGAGTGACAGCTAGGAGACCTATTCCAAGTAGGGCAGTTTAATATGTAGATAGCACAGCATTCAAGGAAGCAAAGTTCAAAAAAGGAACAAATTAGAAAGAAAAGAAAGAAGAAAAATAAAGATTCAGACTGGAAGTATTGCCTCTTAAATCAACTTCTCTTTTTCCCCGAGGGAATTTGCAATTCTCAAGATTGTCTAGGAAAGCCTACCTTACTGAAAGCATAGCAATCTGTTTCTTGTGGATCCTGAAAGGTTTATACTTGGAGTGCATATTGTGAAATTGGCTGAAGGTGGGGGTGTGAAGCAGTCCATTTACTTAGAAATCTAACTGAACCAAGTTTAAAATTAGAGAAAGAATAGGACCATAAGGGAAAGGGAGAAGGTATATCTGACTAATAAGATGATAGAGTCACTTGTTTTATCTTTGAAGCTGCATCAGAACTGCAGTTCTGATTGACGTGAATGAACTTACGGGTTTTGGAAAATGTTTCCTCACAGTTTTTTTTCCTGGGAGAGAGATATCTCTGAAAGAAAATAATGAACTTATAGGTGATTTGGACAAATAGTTTGGTTTTCCTGCTGTGTTTGTTGTATACACGCATACTTCAGTTAACAAAATAATTATGTTCCTGGGCATTACTTCTTTAGAAAATTAGGTACCAGGAGCAGAAATAACATCAAAGAATAGGAATGGGTTCCTGCACCACAAAAGAGAAGAGCAGTTCAATAAGTTTCAGCAAATTTTTAATTGCCATTTAACAATAATTAACTTGTGAAATGAAACAACAGGATCAGATAAGCCCTGTGTAAGTAAGAAAAACATTTTGAACCTTTGAGAGATGACTTGAAGACTTTTTCCAAATTCATCTGGGGACTTTGTTTTCTTTCAAAAGTCTGTTTTTCTTATGATTTCCATTTGGGGGCCAAACTTATTTTTATTTTTATGTTTATTTTGAATAAAAGAAAAAAAAACAATAACAGAAAAAACACAGACAATAACACTACAAAAAATATAAGCTATAAAAGTAAGCTAAACTAAACTACAGAACAGTACAATTTTAAAGAATCAAGATATAAAAACTTCAAAAACTGAAAAGACTAACACTAAAACTTAATTACACATAATTAAAAATTGGTTCCTGCCTCTGTTACTAGCAGCGAATAGTAATACTACAGTAACAATCTAACCATTAGATCTTAAAATAAAAGTTAATACTTGTTGCCTGTTATTTATTTTCATGGTAGATCTAAGCTTACAAAATTGGTTAATAATTAAATTCTAAGTGTTAATAACAATTCCAACTTTCTTATCAGGTGTTGTTGTTGCTGTTGTTGTTAAAAAAGAAACGTGTTACTTAGCTATCTTAATCAGCAGTACCTAATTCTTTTTCTATTCTGTACAAAAATTAATCATTCTTAAAATAAACAATCTGTATACAGTAAGTACTAAAAGCAACAAACCAAATAAGATTATTTTCCACTTTCCAATCACTCTTCCTGCAGTAGAATATCAAATTTAAGATCAAATCTTTAATAAAGAGAGGGAAAAGAGAAGAAAGGAAACTATATTTATGATCAGTTCTTGTGGGTTTTTCAGGCTTTGAGACAGTGTTTTGTTTGTATTTTCTCCTGGCATTTTCCTGCATCTGTGGCTGGCATCTTCAGAGGAATGGTGAATTGGAAGTAGAGTGGAGAATATATATGCCAGTCTCCTCCTCCAGAGGGGAGGGAGCAATTAGCATAATAGTTCTCTTGTGTGTATTGAAGACTTCCTGAGCCCAAGTGGGGCTCGTTAGGGCTTGTTAGTATCTTTTGTGTTTTGATTTTGGTGTTTCGCAATACTGGCAACCAAATTTTGTTGACCTTCCGAGTCTCCTCTTTCCTGTTAAAGTTATCCAGATGTTTGTGGATTTCAGTGGCCACTCTGTGTAGCCTGACCTGGTAGTTGTTAGAATGGTCCAGAATTTCTGTGCTTTCAAATAACATTCTGTGTCCAGGTTGGTTTATAGTATGTTCTGCTACTGCTCACTTTTCTGGTTGGATCAGCCTGCAGTATCTTTCGTGTTCTCTGATTCGTGTTTGGATGCTGCGTTTTGTGGTCCCTATGTAGACCTGACCACAGCTGCAAGATATGCGGTAAACTCCTGCAGAAGTTAGGGGATCCCTCTTGTCCTTTGCTGAGCGAAACATTTGCTGAATTTTCCTGGATGGCCTGTAAATTGTTCGGAGGTTATGTTTCTTCATAAGTTTCCCTATTCGGCCAGTGACTCCTTTGATATATGGTAAAAACACGTTCCCTAGCTTCAATACAAGTTCTAACATGTGATGTAGCTGTAAAATGCAGTACAAGGATAAAGCTAGGATATGAGATATTGAAAATGAAATCCAGATAAGATTGGAAGTATCAAGAATACGTCAGTAGAAATAACGACGACAATTAATTGTTTTATATGTGAATTTTTAATAAAATGATTGTAAAAAAAAAGAAAGTTCTTTAATTCTTTTCTGTAACTCTTCTGTTAACCTCTTTTCTTCTTTTTCAACCTTGAGGTCTCCATGATAAAGTTACCCCTAATAATTACCTTCATAGTGTCCCATATAAATTCTTGACTACAATTTGCTCTGTTGTTCCACTCAAAGAAAAATTTTTATATATTGTCTCATATTTTCTACTACTTGCCTATTTATTAGCAGTGCATTATTTAGCCTCCATGTTACATTCATAATCTTTTTATTTCTGATCCTCATCTTACTATTATTAAATAATGGCCTGAACATAAAACTTGGGCAAAAGATACATCTAATTTTTCTGGAATAATATTTTCTTTTATTAGAATGTGGTCAATTCTAGAACAGCTGAAATGCCTTCCTGAGTAAAAGGTATAATCTTTTTCTTTAGGATGTAATTTTCTCCAAGCATCTGCTAAATTATTTTTATTTAGGGGACAAAGTACTTAAGTCCCTCATTGTTGCTTCTTTTATTGCTAGCAGAACTATCTAGTTGCTTGTCCATTGTACAAGTAGTGCCTCCTCCTTTATTGCTCCCTCTGCAAATTTTCTCAATTTTTTCAACATTTGCTCTGTAAAAATTGCTTGCTGTTTATTTCTTGCATAATATGACCCTAGCATTACAGTTCTCTCCTTTATTTTACCCCTTACAACAATGTATCTTCATTCTATGTCTTTCAAACATTGAGTTACTTCAAGTTTGCAAAACCTGGATGATGATTAGAGGTTAAGAGGGGACATGATAGCCATGTTTAAATATTTGAAGGGGTGTCATGTTCAGGAGGGAGCAGGCTTGTTCTCTACTGTTCTAGAGACTAGGACAAGGAGCAGTGGATTCATGCTGCAGGAAAGGAGATTCCACTTGAACCTCGGGAAGAACTTCCTGACAGTCAGAGCTGTTCGGCAGTGGAATATGCTGCCTCAGAGTGTGGTGGAGTCTCCTTCTTTGTAGGTTTTTAAGCAGAGGCTGGATGACCATCTGTTGGAAATGCTTTGATGGGTGTTCCTGCATAGCAGGGGTTGGACTCCATGGCCCCTGGGGTCTCTTCCAACTCTATAATTTTAAGATTCTATGATATGGCAACCATGCTTGACTGTCCATTCCAATCTGAACTATAAAGACAATGTCTGGCCTTCAGTTCTTCATGGAGTTCTAAAATCTGTAGCTTTTACATGGTGAACATAATCTATTTATATTTAAAGAAACTAATATTTCTCCTAGATTAAATTTTATTTGTATTTAACACTTGCAGTTTCTTATTTAACCTAAGCCTATGTCTTACCACACTAGTTCCATTACTAAGTAGTTTCTCCTAGATTAAATTTTATTTTTATTTACTACTTGCAGTTTCTTACTTAACCTAAAACTACAGCCCTTTCCACACGGCATTTTCCATGTGAAAGGGTGCCTGGAGCATCATGTGATTGTGAGGAGCGATCTGCATGATGCACTCACAATCATGCGACACTTCAGGGGCTGGCAGGTGCTGATCGCACACTTTTTCATTTTTGGCTGGAAGCCGAAAATGGTGCGTGATCGCACATTGTTCCCGGGCACTGCACGCACTTACCTGGCGTACGGAGCCTACGGAGCCGCACCAGTCGCACTTCCTGCCCTAGCACAGCCTGGAAAACTCCCAGGCTGCACTGTGGAAGGAAGAGGTGGGCTCTCGCACGAGCAGGTAGCTCGTGTGGAGCTGAAGCAGCAGGGATGCAAGAGCCTCTCGCCGGAGGCTGCTCACATGATCCCCGCACCCCAGCGCTGGAAGAAGGTAAAGTGCAGAAAGAGCCTATGTCTTACCAAACTAATTCCATTACTAAGTAGTTTTCCCATCTCTATGAGTGACAGGTTATCTTTATGATTTCTTTGTTCATCCCTCTCCCCCCTTCACCTCCTTCCTCCCCAACATGGCTAGAAAAGCTTCAGCCTTCCAACGTTGTAAGAAAGAGTACAGATGCGGCCATGTTAATTTATGTGCCAAGATATTTGTCTTCTCTTTTGGTGTATCTCCGTCCTTCCCCCTCCTCCCTTACTGATTACCTTTTAAGAATAGACAAAGAAGGAAAGAGAAACTTCTGCTGTCTCCTTACAAACACACACATGCACACATTGTGCAGTGTAGTTGGTTATTAACATTGCAAGCTGAAACTGAACACTGAATCAAAATATACTGTCCCCCAAAAACCTCACAACTCAAATTGCAACAAACTTGAGAGTGCATCTGTGGGATTCAGTTTCTCCCCCTCTGCCCAGAACCAAAATTTGGTGTCTTCAAATCCAGGAAACATATTCAGAGGTAACCATATTGGCATTCAATACATCAGAAATCTTCTTTGGACCTTTCTTCCAGGACAGATAAAGATGTGTGTTGTCAGGTTTCTCTTCAGGGCAGACATCAACAAAGGACCTGAGTACATGAGCATATCCAAAACTGGGTGCAGTGAAACTAGTGGGTGAAAGTCTTTTCTATATATAGGGAGAGGCTTACAAAATCGCTTTCTGTTACAGATTCCAGAAATCATCCACAGAGGTCTCCACTTTAAAGAACGACATTGCAGAATTAAGAGATACAGTAGAACAGTTGAAAATAAAAAACAATGTGAGTAACCATCAAAGCAAATATAAGCTAAAGTAATTGTACTGGTGCCAGAGTTTTGTATATAAAATGTTAACTAATTTTTTTGCTTAATGGTTTTTCAACATTTCTTGAATGAAAATTATTTAGGTGGAGGTGTGGGAATGAATTGACGGTTCCAGGGTCTTGTCTGTGCAAGCCTTTTGTGCGTGGTCCGGGGCTTTGTCCTATCTCTAACATATAAGAACCATTTGGTACAATGCCATGTGCTTAAACAACATGAAACGAGTGCTAGAACATGATTGTTTCTCATGCTACCTATTCATTAGAAACAGCAGTTGAATATGTGATGTGCTTATTTTTCACTGTGGCTGACTAAATAGGATGGCACAATGAAGCCATGTCTGATGTTGTTCATGTTTGTGGGATTAAACGATACAGAAGGTTGTGCTCCACTAAGGTAATGCCTGGATTTGAACATACATACATGCGCATGCACAATTTTCTACATGATATTTCTTGACATGGAAGATTTTGAGTTTTAATGTTGTATGGAAACACTTCATTCGTTTGTGTAGTTGAATTTCTTACCATGAACAGATAGGTTCAGTCTCAAGAAGTGGTTGGATGCCTTAGGTATTTGTTGAGAAAACCACTAAATTCTTTTTTGGTCCTTGATGGAGTAGGACAATGATGTTCCTGGTAATTGACTTATATTGTCAGGATGAGGAACCCTACTTGGGGTAGATACGTATTCCCATCCCCCACCCACATCCATCCATAGGATGGACAACAGCAGGGAGCACACTTATGCTCAGGGTATCTTTGGGCTTGTGGGCAAAGTAAGACTTTGCATCTCTACCCCTTTCCCTGTGCAAGGAAGCAAGTAAGGCTGTGCTTCCCTACCCTTTTCCTCCCTTTCCACATATAACCCAGAGCCTCTAGTGGCTAGATTGCAATAGGTTGGATTTTGGGCCTTTAGTCGTGAAGACTGCCATTCTTCTAGCAAAAATAATGGATTCATTCTCCTGAAAGACATTCAGGAGCAGGAATTCCCCCTTTATCAAGGCCTCAGCCCCTCCATCCTTATACTATTAAGTATCAGACATTGTTTGGAACAAGAAATGGACTTCCAGCCACTTCCTGGTTTTATTATTTGATTATTTAGCTTTTTTTAAAGCAAGCCCTGTGGCCCCAAAGGCTTCCCAGAGCAGAAAATTGAGCTTGGACCTGCTGACATAGTCCTTTACAGAGACAAAGGAGGCATATATAATGAAAAACAGAGGCTAACTGGAAAGAATTTAGAAAGGGATACAGTTAAGATACTTTGAAATTTCAAACATGGGTAAGTGGGATTTTGAAATAGTATACATAGCCAGTACAGTACTGTAAAAAGCTAGCGTGATCAATTTTGGTAAATCAAAATATTGTCTCTGTATGTTCCTGTGTGTGCACGTGTAGACATGTAAGCAGATACACATATGTGAAATTAAGTGGAGTTAAAAGGCTAATGCTTGAAAAATAAAGTTAACGCAATATACTAGAAAAAGCCTGTAGGGTAAAGTGAGAAAAGGGATTATGGCTTGGTTTTCAATCCAGCAAGAGTAGTAAGAGGTTAATATTGTAAATTTTAAAAAGTCATAAATTTTATAAATATTTTGAAGGGATACAAGAAAAGCTATGGGAATAAATAGATTTAACTGGAACAATTAGATTTAAAATGAAAATGAGGATAATAATTTTAAAAATTAACTTAAATTCCTGATTGAACAGCTGCATATAAATGTTTGTGGCCACCTTCCTATCAATAGTTAACTTTTTAGCACTTATTTCCAAGCAGTACCTGCAAGAAAAGAACCAGGAAGCCACAGAAACTCTGATTTCAGTGAAAAAGTCTTGTGAAGAAAAGTTGCTGGCCTCAGCTAAAACAAAGGTTAGCTTTCCTACAGACTCCCAAAAGTAAATGTTGGGAATTACCGTGTCCAAGGATGTTAGCCATTTTTGGGAGAAATGTGAAAGCTAAAACTGTTAGGAATCAAGTTCTTTTAGCAGAATGGCAGATAAAGAATGCCTCAATCTCACATTGTTTCTCTGAACTGGAACTGACTCAAAAAAATAAACAAGGTAGGCAGTTTCACATTGCAAACTTAGAAAAGTTTACTAACGGCTTTTACATGGAAATACATGGAAGTCTACATCCTAACTAGCTAATGAAAAGATTAGGTAAAGGTGGTAGCTTCATTCTTAAGTTACTGCCTTGTTGATGGAGAAGCAAAGCTGAAGGAAAGAAGACGAAGAAGAATAGAAATGGAAACGAAGGTGAAGATGTCTAGAGACTTTATATGACTGATGACCCTAGGATCTTTCCCAGGCCACATGGTCTAGTTACTTGGATATACATTTATGACTATACATTTCAAAGGATAGAAAGAGCAAATTGGGATGCGTTAGGTGAAAAAAATAGAAGAGTTTCATATGCAGGAATTTTTTTTCCTATCTAAACTCCAATTGCTCTAGCAACAAGCGTGGGCGGGCGGGGGAGGAGATACCTGGAACAGTAACCAACAGTAACCCTGTAATTTTTGAAAAGAATTCTGTAAGCTTTGGATAGGTTTATATATTCATTGTAAGTATTGTAACAGAGATGAAGCCATTTTGCACAGCAGTCCATTTTTGTTACAGAGATATTGTCATGCCTGCTGAAGACAAGTGTCTGTATCAACCATGAACAGTTACTTTTTTAATATGCGTTTTTATTAAAACACTCATTTAGAATATATAAGACAACATGTCAAGGAGTACAAAAGACAGACAATAAACTGAAAAGTAATAACAAAAGAACTAAAACTAACTACAAAACTAAGCTGAACAAAATTAAACTAGCCTAGAAAGAGTTTAGAAAATACAAAAATAGCTTCCAAATTTCCAGCTGGTGGTTATATAGTAAAATACTAAATATACTTCTTCTGTCTTATTACACTATCACACATCTCTGCAAATTAACAATAACTATTAATCTATTGATCTTCAAACTCTAGAATTGATTTTCTCACTCAATAAATTCTTAGATACAAAATCAGCTTATTCCAATCTTTCTTAAACTTACCCAGTGATCTTTCCTTAATTAAAAGAGTTCATTCATCCATTTCTGCCAAATCAAGCAGCTTTGTCAGCCATTCTTCTTGACATGGAGTCACCACATCCTTCCATTTCTGAGCCAAGAGTAGTCTGGCAACTGTAATCATATACTGAGAAATTCTTCCAAACTTCTTGTCCATATATAATCAACCCTCAGTCCCCATAAGAAAAGTTTAGGTTTCAATTGAAGCTTTAAGTTCAAGATGTCTTCTCTCAATCAATGGATCATCATCTAAAATTTCTTTGCTTTCACACATGTCTACCACACATGAAAAAAAGTCTTCTTTCTGCTCACATTTCCAATAAATATTAAAAGAATCTTTATACATTTTAGACAATCTTTCTGGTGCTAAATAGTATGTATGCATCATTTCTCTAATGTCATAACGTGAACTTTAAATCTCTTGTCCACCTCTTTTCCAATTGTTCCATCTGAATATGATCCATATTCTGTGCTTATCTGATCATAGAGTTTTTACTCACTTATCTTCTGTTTCAATTTTCAACAATAACTTAGACATTTCAGGAATTAAGTGTTCCTCATCATTACCTAATTATTCTTCAAACTCAGATTTGGACATGTCAAAATCAATTAAATTCATATCCATTTTAAAACATTCAGTCAGTTGTCTTGAGAACCAATGTATATCATAGCCTTCCTGAAGTAATTCCTCAGTTGATTTCATTCTAAATTGTGTCCTTTCTATCACCAATAAATCCCTATGTGTTAACCAGCTATCTTTAAAAGTTATTTCTCTCTTAAAACTTCATGAGGTGAAACCCATGAAGGCATTTTTGGACCTATTCTCATCTTGTATTTATTCCATACCTTTAATATAACACATCTGACATAATGATTGTTAAAATCCACATTTGCTCTAAGTTTGTCATACCACAGAAAACCATGCCAACCAAACATCAAGTTAAAACCTTCTTGTTGTAGGAGTCTTTGCCTTTTCAAAGTAATTTAGTCTTTAAGGCAAGCCAAACAGCAAGCATAAAAATAGAATTTCAAATTTGGAAGACCAAGTCCTCCTTTTTGTTTTACATCCTGCAAAATCTTAAAGCTGACTTTCAGTTTCTTCCCTTACCAAATGAAGTTAGAAATACCTTTATTCTAACTTCCTTATTCATTATTCCCAATAGAAATTATCTGAAATAAAAAATGACATCTGTGGTAAAACATTCCTTTTTATGGTTGAGATCCTGCCTAATAAGAAAGTTTCAACTTAGTCTATTTTGTAAATCTTGGTTCATCCATTCCATATTTTAACATAGTGATTCTGAAACAACTTTAAATTACGTTTTCTAAAAATAACACCTAAGTATTTCATTTTCTTAACAATCTTAAATCCTGTTTTTTCTATCTTAAAATTTCGGATCTTGTTTCGTCGTATTTTTAGTCAACATAACTATCTTATCTTTTATTTTAAATCCAACCTAATTCCCCAAATCATTTAAAATCTTGAGTAGTATGTATAATCTAGAGAATCTTGTAAAAAAATCACTAAATTGTCAACAAATGCCCCTGATTTAAACTTGTTTCTTTATCACCACACATTGTACTTTTTCTTCTTGTCTGATAGCTCTGTTCAAGACTTCTAGAGTCAACATACAAAGCAATGATAAGAGGAGACTGCCAACTGCATGGGCAGTTACACAGCTGCCATGCACTCTCCAACCTTGCCCAAAACAATTTATTTGTACAGTCCGCCCTTCACATTTCCAGGTTTCTTGGGTGCCCATTTTCCCCACCATGTCTTGACCCCTTTCTCATAGACACACACACATTTTGATATTTGTGGCCTTTTCCACTTTTGCAGGGGTGCTGCACCTCTAGTCCTAAGCAGATGTGGAGAATTGACTGTAGATGGTTGATAAGTGTTGCAGTTATTGTGAGTTTGACAACAAGGCATCCTAATTACATTAAACAAGTAGAGAACATCAGTTTTTGCATATTCAGAATTGGCATAGTTCAAGGCATAGAGGACCAGAATGGTCCTCTCCTCCATATAAATAGAGTATGAGAAGTGGTCATGCAAATGAATCCTGTGCTAGATAGGCAGGTCTTACTATAGGCCTCAGCCCTGATCACCACTGTCACATGCCACTGAATCTGGCAGTACAGGCATAAGCAGAAACAGGGGAAACATTTTCAGTTTGTGGAAAACAAGGTTTTAAGGTAAAACAAGGTGTGCAGGAGCCACATGCCTTGCTTTAGAGGAGAGTTTTGTTTCCTGGAGGATTCCAGTAATGCAATTCTTCCCTAAAACCATAGGAAAAAGGGGGTTTCTGCTATTCCTGAATTTTAGCAGTGCTAAGTGGCAAAGAGCCAACCTGATGTAGTGGTTTGAGCGTTTGATTAGAATGCTGGGAGACCAGGGTTCAAATCCCTATTTGGCCATGAAAACGCTCTGGATGACCTTAAGCAAATCACAGTCAGCCTCAGATGAAGACAGCGGCAAACCCACTCTGAGCAAATTTTGCCAAGGAACTCTGCAATAGGTTTGCTTTAGAGTCAGTGCAAGTTGGAAATGACTTGAAAGCACACATCATGCACACACAAATGGCAGAGGCTGCACAAAGCGCTGGGATGTTTGTGGGCTGTGGGTTCCCTTACCCTGTTCTAGACAAGACTATAATAAACCAAAAGGAAAGAAAAATGTAGGGGCCAAATGGAAGCAAGCTGAAATCCTTACCCAACATTCTGGGCACTTGTTAGGGAAAAGTAGTCAACTTTGGCTTTCTGGTGAATGTGCCTGTGTGGCACACCTGTGTATTACATTCTATATGTCCTTTTAAGTTTCTTATGTGTGGAGTGGCATGGAAATTGACAGACATCAGTTTCGTCACATTGATAGTAACCTCAAGGTCCTTGCTAATCAAGAAAAGGTATTCCACAATTTGCAGTCTGTGAAAGCTTCTTCTTATTTTTTTCAGGAAACATTGGAGGAACGGCTTGAAATGGTTCAGGCACAAACAAAGAAGATGCTCTTCTCTCTCTTCCCACAGGTCCTGTTAGATGATCACCAGGTGGGCACCGTTTGTCACCTGTTCCTTTACAACAGAGGTGGGCAGAAGATAGCTCTAGATTTCCATTTGATTGGAAGTACATCAGCAAGGATTTGTGATTCCCAATTGTTTAACAATGGTAGCAACAAAATTGTTCCCCAACCTAAATTCTTCTTCGTGGTCTCTGTGCCTCATCCGTTAGGAGCTTTCGCGCCTGCACGGTAGCGTTCAGAAGATTCCAGAGCTCGTTAGCTTGTCGGGAACCCCTCCCTCACATCGGTGCTGCGCATGCTCTTCCCACCGAATAACGGTCTCTCCTCAGTTCTTTCTTGTCCGCCTCAGCGTAGAGAAGGTTCTTCTTGTTGGCTTCTGCTTTTTCTGCTTGGTTTTCGGATTTTTTTGGTTTTGACTTCGGATTTTGGATATTGACTACCCCCTCTCGGATTTCGGACTGGTTCCTGGTATAGTACAATTGGTTTTGACCCGTTTCTGGCTGTTTGCATTTTTCGGATTTCAGACTTGGATTTGACGTTCTCAGACTTCCCTTTTTCTCCCCGCTTCGTTTTCTTTACGTTTTATGTTGGCTCTGTTTAAGCACTGCGCCTCCTGCGGAAGGAAGGTCGCCCTTTCAGACCGACACGCGAAGTGTTTATTTTGTCTGGGTGAAGGACACAATGTGCACGCTTGCTCCATTTGTAGGGAGTTCACCCACCAGACACTTCGGAACCGAGCGGCGAGGCTGAAGTCCCATTGTTGGGAAGAATCTCTTCGGGCTCAGAGGTCTGAGACTACTCCGATGACCGAGAAACGCCCAACTCCCCCTTCTTCTTCTTTGGCAGCAGTGGCGGCTGCTGCGCCCTCGACATCATCCGGATCGGTACTGGGCTCGGTGCCGATCATGAAGTTGCCGAGAATCCCTAAGATCTCGGCCACCCAGGCACGTGAGGACCCTCCAGGCCGCTTACCCCGGCCCAGAAAAGCATCCTGCTACTGAAGATGCAGGAAGGAGAAGAAGAAGAAGAGGAAGGAGAAATGGTGCTCTCCACCGAAAGTGGCGTGACTACCAACTCCGCCACCCACCCAGCCTACCGAGGAACCTGAACTGATGGAGCTCCCTGAGGAAGAGGAGCCTCCGGAGGAACAAGAAATCCTTGAGGTGTCGGACGAGGAGCAGGCCGTGCAGGCCTCGCCCTCCCAGCCGCCCGAGCTGATTGCAGAGACTACCCTGCCAAGTCGCCGTCCAACCTCGGCAGACAGCCGAGAGGAGGCTATGGTCAGGCAGCGACCAGCCTCTCGAAGCGACGAATCCCGCTCTCCGGAGCAGCGGGCCAGGCCTCCATCCCCACATTATCGGGAGATGCGCCTGGAGAGGATTCACTCAGGTGAGGGCACCTACTCCCCTGCCTACCTTGGAAGGTACGCCCAGGAGCAGGTGTGGCACGAACCAGCCGGCTCTTACTATTCATATTCGCCGTCCTACAGGGACTGGTACCATCCAGATCCACGGTACTGGTCACCTCGGCGCCGGTCTCGCTCGCCACCGCGGGAAGCCCACTACTCCCGCTACGAATGGTCACCGCTGCGTCGATCTCCGAGTCACCGAAGGTCCCGGGAGCCCTCACCCCACTACAGGGCTGTTTCACCACCCCCACGGACGACGGCCACAACTATCCGTCCGGCGCCACAGCCCACTGTGGCCCAAACAACGGTGGCCGGCCCGTCTACAACGCAGGTGGCACACCGCCCTCGGCCCTCGGTCGTGCCCCTGCCGGTGACTCCAATACCGGCCACGACATCGGCCGCACCTACATCGATGCAGCCTGCAGCTCCAGCGGTCGCCCTGGCTCCCTCAGCCCATAAGCCAGCTGAAGAGAAGGAAGCGGAGTGATCGCCAACTCCATCTGGCAACTCCTACGACTCGGACTCTGACTCCGCTGAGTCCACTCCCTCCTCTCACAAGTCCCCTCCGCTGGCTTTCGGGGAACCAGGTCCGGAGTTTGCACCGGAGGATGTGCGCCAGTTCTCCGCCATCCTCCTCAGAATGGCCACGGCCTTTGGCCTTAAGGTGACAGAACCTGCTCCGCAAGCCCAGGACCTGGTCTTCCAGTATTTGGAGACCCGCCCACCATCGACCGCACCACTGCCGTTCTTGCCAACTTTGGTGGAGGCGATGAAGCAGCCGTGGGCAAAGCCGGCATCAGCACAGCCCATTCCGCATCAGCTGGAGCACCTGTACGGGACGCAGAAGGAGAACGCAGAGTTCCTCTTCAGCCACCCTGTACCGAACTCCATCGTCGTCAAGTCGGCCCAGACAAAGGGAGGCAATCGAGCGCATACCACCCCGCTGGACTGTGAAGGCCGGAAGCTTGATTCCTTCGGTCGCCAATTCTACTCGGCGGCATCCTTGGTGGCCAGGACGGTCAACACGATGGCTTGCCTCGCGGCATACCATCGGAATCTACTGGACTGACTCGCGCTGCCCTTAGCTGACCTGCCCGAGGAGTCACGCGCCTCAGCCACCCAGATCTTCAGCGAGGCCGTTGCGGTGGCTACCCAACAGATCGCCACCTCGAGGCACTCCGTGGAGGCCACCTCGAAGGTGATGATCGGTGCCGTAGCCCTCCAATGTCATGCGTGGCTCTGGTCCTCTGGGCTCCAGGAGGACAGTTGTCGACGGATTGAAGATCTTCTGTTCAACGGACAAGGACTTTTCCATACCTCCACTGACGGGGCCATGGATCACCTCGTCAAGGCCCGGCTGACAGCAAAGAAGATGGGCATAAACCAGCCTGCCCAATCCCGCCGTACCTTCCAGCCGAGGTCTTCGTGGAGAAGGTCCTCCTCTGCTTCTGTGTACCAGCCGCGGTCTCCGCAATCGACCACTTCGAGGTCATCAACGTCTTCAGCCTCATGAAGGCTTCCTAAACGGCGCCCATCTTCTTCGTCGAAGAAGTCTTCCTCTGGGGCGAAGACCCGGTTTTGATGGTCATTGCAGGACACCGCCCATGCCATCTTTTGCCCTTCCAGCAGACCTGATCCATCATCCGAGCCTGGCCAGGCACCTCGATCACTGGTGGGAGATCACTGCGGACTCCTGGGTACTTACCATCATCCGCCTGGGATACGCCATCGAGTTCCAGAATATTCCGCCGCGGGGTGTCTACTACTCCACCCCAGCCAGCCCAGCTCTGCTGGAAGAGATCCAGTCCCTCCTCAAAAAGGGAGCGATCGGGAGACTCCCGCCTTCAGCCAAGACCACTGGCTTCTACTCGAGGTACTTCACGGTACCGAAGGCGGATGGTTCCCTGCGACCCATCCTAGACCTCCGAGGGGTGAACAGGTACATCCGCCCCAAGAGGTTCAAGATGGTCACGCTGCCCTCGATCCTCCCCTTCCTCCGGAGAGGGGACTGGTTTGCATCCATAGACCTCAAAGACGCGTATTTCCACATCTCGATCCACCCGCAGCACAGACGATACCTGCGATTCGCGGTCGATGGCACCAGCTACCAGTACCGGGTGCTGCTGTTCGGCCTCTCCACCGCGCCACGAGTATTCACAAAGTGCATGGCTTCCATCGTGTCCTTCCTGCGGGCAAAAGGTGTCTCCATCTACCCTTACGTGGACGATTGGCTAGTGGTGGCGTCCTGCAAACAGAAACTTTACAAGGACATTCATCGGACTTTGACATTGCTCACTCGGCTCAGACTCAGGGTCAACCCCAAGAAATCCCATATCGAACCCGCCTGGGTTCTCGATTTCATCGGGGCGACCCTGGACACGGTATTGGCCAAGGCCTACCTACCGGACGAGAGGGCGCGGACGCTCTGTCGGGCAGTGTCCGCCGCCTTCCGGGCTCCGACGATATCAGCCAGGATGTTACAGCAGCTCCTCGGCTACATGGCCTCGACGACCGCTGTAACCTACTTCTCCAGGTTACGTGCGCGACCGCTCCAACACTGGTTCGTCAGGGCCTTTGATCTATTCCGGGATGACTAGTCTCGCCGTTACCGGCTGCCCCAACAGGTACGTTGATCGCTCCTGTGGTGGCAGTCGTACAGGAACCTCCTGTCAGGCATGCCGTTCCGCAAACCCAAACCATCGGTTACGGTAATGATGGATGCCTCGCTCTTCGGCTGGGGAGCACACACCGGCAACCTCCGAGGTCGATGGATGGACCACAAGACGCCCCTCCATATCAACGCTCTCGAGCTGCCGGCGATCCACAAGGCGCTGAGAGCATTCCGTCACCTGGTCACGGGCTGCACAGTGTTAATCCTCACCAACAACATGACGGCAGTCTGCTACGTGAACAGGCAAGGAGGGATGCACTCCACCAAACTTCTGAACATCGTGCTCGACCTCTGGAACTGGTGCGTCTCACTTCAGATACAACTGGTGGCAGTTCACCTGGCGGGGCAGGAGAACACCACAGCAGACGCCCTCAGCAGGGATACCTCTTCCCACCACGAGTGGTCCCTGTCGGACAAGGCCTTCCAGTTGGTTCGGGACCAATGGGGCGAACCGACTGTTGATCTCTTCGTGACCAGCCAGAATGCGAAGTGCCGCCGTTTCTGCTCGAGAGCTGGCCACGATCACCACTCCATCGGCGACGCGTTCCAGTTTCTGTGGGACAAGGGACTCCTCTACGCCTTCCCTCTGTTCCCACTCCTGGGCCGCGTGATATCGAAGATCATCGCGGACCGAGCAGAAGCGATCCTTGTGGCACCGTACTAGCCGAGGCAGCACTGGTTCGGGCCCCTGATCGAGGCCACCCGGGGCAGGACTCTCAGGTTCCCGACGGTACCGGACCTGCTGTCCCACTCCAACGGCCTTGTCCCGGACCTGGCGGTGTTGGCCCTCCATGCCTGGAGGATATCGCCGTAGACAACCTGGTCATCAGTAACGTCTTGACCATGGCCAGGAAAGAGTCCACATGGAGGAACTACCACTACAAGTGGCAGCACTTCGTGGTCTTCGCCGAGGAACGTCAAGAGCTGGTGTCGCCCATCAACCTGCATACCGTGCTCCACTTCCTCCTTCACCTGCGACAACAGGGCTTGGCTTTTCCGTCGCGCAAGGTGTACCTTGCCGCGATCGTGGCTTACCAACCGCCACAATCTCCATCAGCTGCTCTCTTCAGGGACACCACCATCAAGCAGTTCCTGAAGGGCCTTCAGCACCTCTACCCGCCAGTATTGCCGCCGCTACTGCCATGGTCCCTGTCATTGGTGCTGTTGCAGCTGATGAGGCCGCCCTTCAAACCGATGGCAACGACAGACGACAGGCTGCTCGCGATGAAGACCGCGTTCCTAGTGCCTGTCACTTCTGCCAGGCGGGCGGGAGAGTTGACGGCACTACGGTGCAATGAGCCATACCTGGTCTTCCATCGTGACAAGGCTGTCCTCCAACCTGACATCTCCTTCCTGCTGAAGGTGGTGTCCAGCTTCCATCTGAGCCAGGACATCATCCTGCCAGCCTTCTATCCTGACCCGACTACACCTCTGGAGCGGTCCCTCCACTCTCTGGCTTTTTACAAAGACAGAACTGCAGCCTATAGGCAGACACCACATCTTTTTGTCTGCTGTGGCAGGCACCGGAGAGGACACAAGGTATCCACCCAGCGCTTCTCCAAGTGGGTGGTACAGATTATACACCTGGCGTACGAGCTTGCAAAGAAGCCTCCGCCTGACCTCTTGCGGGCTCACTCCACCAGAACCATAACGACATCTGCTGCCCTCCTGCGAGGCGTCGACCTGCCGGAGCTGTGCCATGTGGCAACCTGGTCCCAACCATCAACCTTTGTCCGCCACTACAGACTTGACTGCCAGTCCAAGAGAGATGCTCGATTTGTCCGTGCTGTGCTGGCTTCTGTTCTCTAGGGTCTGGGACCTGACCCACCATCCTACCGGTAAGCTACACAGTCTCCTAATGTATGAGGCACAGAGACCACAGAAGAAGAACAGGTTGCTTACCTGTAACTGTGGTTCTTCAAGTGGTCATCTGTGCCCTCATACATCCCCACCCTGCCTTCCCCTCTTTTTCAGGTCCCATCTTCAGCGGACCAGAACTGAGGAGAGACCGTTATTCGGCGGGAAGAGCATGCGCAGCACCGATGTGGGGGAGGGGTTCCCACCAAGCTAACAAGCTCTAGAATCTTCCGAACGCTACCGCGCAGGCGCGAAAGCTCCTAATGTATGAGGGCACAGATGACCACTCAAAGAACCACAGTTACAGGTAAGCAACCTGTTCTTATATTGCTGAGTTTAAAAAGCTGATGGTAGAAAATCATGGATTTTGGTGAGCTCTGCTCAGTTCTGGTATTCAAAGCAAATTGCTGGAATTGAAATTCCTTAATTCTTAGTATTTGTACCTGGCTCAATTTGGGCAACTAATAAAGACAAAGTCAAGTTCTCAGTCCTAAAGTCTATCCAGCCTTGTTTTAGAGATCTAAAATGTGACTGGGCAGTTTGAAATGTGAAAACTGGGGTGGGTAGATACATACTAATGGGAAAGTATACAAAGAAAAGAGAGCCAATGTGGTGCAGTTGTTTGAGAGTTGGACTATGGACCCTGCCGACCAAGATTTGATTCCCTGCTTGGCCATGAAGACCCACTGGATGATCTTAGACACATCACATACTCTCAACCCTAGAAAACTCTTTGTAGGTTCAAGTCAAAAGTGACTTGAAGGTACACAACAGCAGCATATGAAGAAAAATAGGCTGTGGCTCTGCTGTATAACAGGAGTGAGCAACCTTGGACACCCCAAAGTCTCATCATCTCTAGACATTGCACCATTGTGCTCTGCATCTGGAGAGCCATACGTTTCCCATTCCTGGTGTACAAGATCCCACATCATTCTGTTGCTGTTTCCAGTTAAAAGGGTTAGCATCTATGCATAACACCTTCAAAAGTTGTAACTAGGTAGAGGAGATAGATGGTGACTAGATGAATCTATTTCCTGACTCAATATAAGTTACCTTCATAAGCTATACAGTGATTAGTTGGAGCCAGCCTGGGTTTGTCAAGAACAAATCCTGCTAAACTAATTTTATATCCCTGTTTTGATCAGATCACTAGTTTAGTAGAAGGTGGGAATGCTATGGATGTCATTCAGCATTTGATAATGTCCCCCATGATACTTGGATTAACAAACTGACCAAATACAAGATGGATGGAAACACCCTCAGATGGATCTATAATTGATTTGAAAAGTGTGTTCAAAGAGTTGACTTAAGTGGCTGTTCTTCAAATTGGTTTCAAATGGAGTGCCGCAGGGTTCTGTCCTCGGGCTGATATTCTTCAATGTATTTCTCAATGATTTAGATTATGAGGCGGAGGGAATCCTTATCAGATTTGCAGGTGATACAGTCCCGGAAGAGTGCTAATGCCCTGTAAGATAAGAACAAAATTTCTGATAAACCAGAAAACTGGGGGAGGGATGGTGGGAAATGCAAAATTCTTCATTTATGCCACAAAAACCAAATGCACAGGTGTAGGATGAGGAATCCTTGGCATAACTGTACTATCTGTGAAAAGGACCTTGGAATTATTGTTGATCATAAGTTTAGCGTGAGCCAGCTGCATGATCCTACTGCAAAGAAGACAAATGCTATGTTAGCCTGCATTAATACAAGCATAGTTTCCAAGTTCAGTGAAGTAATAGTCCCACTATATTCTGTGCTGGTCATGCCTTATCTGGAGTACTGTGTTCAATTCTGGGTACCTTATTTAAAAGATATAGGCAAGATGGAGCAAGTTTGGAGTAGGGCAATGAGAATGATAGGCGTGGAAAACAAAACATATGAGGGGAGGTTGAAGGAGTTGGACACGTTCAGCTTAATGAAGAGAAGATTGAGGGGTGATATGGCCACACGCCTTAAATATTTCAAGGGCTGCCACAAAGAAGAGGGTTCAGGCTTGTTCTCTGCTGCTTCAGAGTGTAGAACTAGATTTAATGTAGTTCTCAAACTTTTTACCCCATGATCGCCCTTTACATCTACATGCAGACTTTACATCCTCCACTCAATGTCATGGTGTTCTATCCTGTGCCTCTCTTTCCTTTTCTCTCACAGGCTGCTTGTGCCACATACACCCTCCACCTCAATGCTGAGCTCTTGTGCTCTCTTTACTTCCCTCCCTCCACCCAAGAAACTGCCTCCTGGTCACCAGAGGGCATGCACCTGCTCTGCCAGTGACAGAATGTTCAGTGAAGCTGAGTGGGGAAAAGCATAAAAAAGGGAAGCCAATCTTTTGCCAAGTCTGAGGTTGAACAAAGACATAATGGGGAAGTGCTTTATGTCATTTTTCTACAGGGACCATTCAGTGCTTAATGGTGTACACGCATGCATGCATACACACACACACACACACACACACAGAGAGAGAGAGAGAGAGAAAGGAGAAGCTAGCCTTTTATTTCACACTTGCAGTACTTGCAAGGTTGACTTTCTTGCATCCCCCCTTGAGCAACTTTCACACACACCCCTTAGAGTCCCACTCCTTAGCTTGAGAACCACTGGGTTAATGATTTGAAATTACAGGAGAGTAAATTTCAATGTAACATTAGAAGGAACTTCTTGACAGTGAGAGTGGTTCAGCAATTGAACTAATTGCCTAGAAAAGTGGTGGGAATTCTTCTCTGGATATCTTCAGAAAGAGGCTGGACAGCTACCTGTTAGGGATGCTCTAGAACAGTGGTTCTCAACCTGTGGGTCCCCAGATGTTTTTGGACTTCAGCTCCCAGAAGCCCCAGCCACTATGGTCAATGCTCAGGGCTTCTGGGAGCTGAAGTCCAAAAACATCTGGGGACCCACAGGTTGAGAACCACTGCCCTAGAAGATCCAGCACTGGGCCAGGTGTTGGACCTGATGGTCCATAGGGCCCCCTTCCATTTCTGTGATTCTATGAGCTTTGCACCTTGTTTACAAGTACTGTTAGTGCTTCTAGTCCTGTAGTGGTTTTATTCTTGTGCATAAGTGGGCATATTCCACCCAATTTATATGTTAGTTGAAGAAAGAAGAAACTAAAGATGGCTTTCCACAGCAGCACTGGTAATGAGTTGTAGCCTTACCAGACTTGGGTAAGGTGTCTGTGCTTGGAGGGTCATATCACTTTATTTTAGGCTTCTTTGGAAGCCACCACAACCCATTGCAGCTGCTCTTCTGGCTGTTGCAGCTTTTTGGGGGAGTGTCTGTAGTTAGATAGTTAGTTATTGGTTGTTGGGGGGCTGAAACAGCATTTTGTTAATCCAGTGGTTTTGTTAGTTTTGTTTTGGTTTTGACCCTAGAAGATAGGAGAGCAGACGAGAGAAAATGAGGAGTCTTACATTTATAAGCTCTTTAAAGGATGAGAAAATTTTGGAGAGAATCTGAAATTCTCTTAGGAAGAATATGATATGATATGAATTAGCTTATTGCTTTGTTTACTTCCCAGACATATGATGAATGGCTGGAGAAATTTAAAGAGAAGGCTGTGGAATCACTGGAAAAGAAGGATGCCAAAGCAGAGACTGTGAGTATTCCTAAAAATCAATGATGGGCCTGTCAGTTCTACCCTCCCCACCCCAAGTATGAGGGAAGGAACTTTATTGGGCACTCTTGACTGAAACACATTAAAATGATAGTTTTCAAAAGCTTCAGGAAAGGCAAAGGGGTGACAGATGGAAGCTGTGTTGGGAACACTGCCTTAAGGCTCCTGGAAAACTTCCAGTGGAGGGCGTAAGTTTGCATGTAGATGTAAAGGGGGTCTCAGTTCGTGGAGGAGCATTAGAATGAGATGCTGGGTGTTGTGAAGCTGCCTTTTCACTTGGAAAGACACAATGAGTGGGCAGTCACTGTATTTTGGGTAGTTCATCCCTTGATTGGATTGCTTAAAGAAGAGTCTGTGCTTCTTCCTGCAGTGCATTTTTATTTTCATGCATTGGCTGATGTTGCATCAGCTCTGTCTTTTAGGCATACTGGACCCTGTGCCCTGTGTAGGAGCAGATTTGGTAGCCTTCTGATCCTCTTTCAGTTCTGTTACTCATTCTGCTCTGTGACAATTCCATTGAAATGTCATCTGTGAAATTTACTTTTAGGATTTGGTACTTCCACAGTCAAATGAGGCAATGAGCACACTACAAACAGAATGTGATCAGTACAGGACCACTCTTGCAGAGACGGTAAGGAAACCCACATACCAGACAGAACAAATAAACTGATTGCAGCTCTTTCTGTTGGGCTCACTTTGATGGATCTCATTTAGACTGCTTCTAACTGGCACTGCAGTTAGGGATCTGGCTTTGCCCAATTCTTCCTCTTCCCAATGCAAGGGAAAGTGGGGAAGGGGAAGACTTACGTACCTCATGCTTTCTCCTATCTGATGTCAATTGGCAGTTGTAGGAGCAGCCAAGCAACAAGCATTTGAGTTGGGAAGCTTTGCCTGCCCCTCAGTTTCTCCCATGAGGGTGACACAGTATGGGCAAAGCTTCTCTCTGTTATCTCCAACTAGAGATAACAGCAAGAGTTCCCCACACATTGCTGGACTTCTTAATTGTGAAGGTGAGCTGCGTGGCAGGGTGGGGTGGGGAAAATCTCTACTGTTCCCCTTAATCTCTAATTTGGCATAACCTAAGGTGGAGTTCTCTTCCCACTCAGTGAACAGGATGGGGTGAGAATTCCCAAGGAGATAGGTTATGCAAATAGGATGTGGTTTGGAAAGCGGCATTCCTTGGACCCTTCATGAGTTTGATTAGAGCAACCAAGTTGAACTTGTTTCAAGTACCAAAGATTTCCTTACCTTGAGCTAAGGTATGCCATAGTACATGCTCAGTATGGACCTTAGTTGCCAAGCAGTTGTTTAAGGGATGGAAGAGGGAGAGCAGATATTATGGCGTATGCTTAAAATGTAGCCCTGAAAGCCAATGAGAATGACTTCTCTCAGGGCTTGTGATAATGGGGCTTCCCATTATTTAGGCTTATCAAAAGGAGATACTTCCCTCTTCAGGTAAACCAAGGGTTAATGAGATGTTAGGATTACATCAAGGGTCACAGGGTGAGAGTTGACCAACCAAAAAGAAAGGGTCAGCATCACAGGTCACAAGGTGAGAATTGACCAACCAAAAGGGAAAGAGGCGATAGAGAGGGAGGTGAAAGAGATGTTGGACATGGGGATCATTCGCCCATCACGCAGTCCATGGGCATCCCCAGTTGTCCTAGTGCCCAAAAAGGGGGGACGGACATTCGTTTTGGTGTGGATTATAGAAAACTGAACTCAGTGACACGCCCTGAACATTATCCAATGCCCAGAGTAGATGAACTGTTGGAGAAATTGGGGCATGCTAAGTACCTATCCAGCCTCGATTTGACTAAGGGCTATTGGTAAATCGCCCTAGCAGAAGAATCTAAGCATCGAACAGCATTCATCACTCACATGGACCTGTTTGAGTTCAATGTCCTTCCCTTTGGGCTACGGAACGCACCTGCAACTTTTCAGAGGCTGGTGGACTGTTTGCTAAGAGGGTGCGGGGACTTTGCTGTTGCTTATTTAGATGACATTGCAATCTTCTCAGACTCCTGGGAAGACCACTTGAAACACTTGGAGATTGTCTTCCAACGCATTAGTGATGCTGGACTGACAGTCAAAGCAAAGAAGTGCCAGTTTGCACTGGACAGAGTGACCTACCTTGGCCATGAAGTGGGACAGGGGACTATCACTCCACTGCAAGTCAAAGTGGAAGCTATTAATAGCTAGCCAATTCCTCGTTCCAGGAAGCAGGTGCAGTCCTTCCTTGGCCTGGCTGGGTACTACCGGAGATTCGTGCCCAACTATAGCCACATGGCAGCACCTCTAACAGACCTGACAGGTTCCAAGAAGCCTAAAGTAGTGAAATGGACAGCAGAGTGTCAAGAAGCCTTTGCAGCCTTGAAACAGGCCTTGATGGCAGATCCTGTGCTCAGGGCACCAGACTTTGACAAGCCGTTCGTAGTGGCTACAGATGCTTCTGACAGAGGCATTAGAGCAGTCTTACTACAGAAGGGTCCGGATGGCACCTTGCATCCCATCTTGTTCCTCAGCAAGAAGCTTTCTGCAAGGGAGTCCAATTGGTCCATACCAGAGAAGGAATGCTATGCTATTGTATATGCGTTAGAGAAGCTGAGCCCATACGTCTGGGGACGTCACTTCACCCTCCAGACTGATCATGCTGCCCTCCGATGGCTACATACAGTCCGGGGAACTAACAAGAAGTTACTACGATGGAGCCTGTCCCTACAAGACTTTGACTTCGACATTCAGCACGTGGCTGGAAGTTCTAATGTGGTTCCAGTTTCCTTGTCATGCAGAGGACTGGAGGGAGGTTAAGAGGGCTGAGTTACATGTCCGCACTGATAATATGGCTAAACTGTACTGTTGTGTGTGTTTGCGTTTATTCTTTGATTTTTCCTTTCTTAGGTCCCAGGATGAAATCCCAGCCGGTGTGGTTCCAGCCTTCAGCTGTTTCCAGACCGTCTGAGATTTGGGGGGCGTGTGATAATGGGGCTTCCCATTATCTAGGCTTATCAAAGGGAGATACTTCCCTCTTCAGGTAAACCAAGGGTTAATGAGATGTTAGGATTACATCAAGGGTCACAGGGTGAGAGTTGACCAACCAAAAAGAAAGGGTCAGCATCACAGGTCACAAGGTGAGAATTGACCAACCAAAAGGAAAGAGGCGGGCATCTTGGAGATGCTTCCAGATCCTTCCAAGGAGGAAAATAAAACTTCTGAGAGGCCATGTGGCCAGAGAGACAGAGAGACACAGAGAGAGAGAGGAGAGCGGGGCCAGTGGAGCTGGCAGCATGCTGTGTCTCCTGGACCCCTCCTCTCTCCTCCTTTAGACCATCTACGCCTATGACCTAATTGTGAGTAACTAGAAATAAGTAGTTAGTCGCGTTAGGCTAATGTTGTTATTTTGGGAATTGGCTGATCTTAAGAATGTATCTGTGCTGTTATATCTGTTTTGTAAATTCTTGTAACTAAGTGTACCTGGGAGAGGGGGTCTCCCAAGTGTGATATTGTTTATTTGCATGCCTTGATTAAAACACTTTTATAAACCTCCGTTTCTCTCCATTTCCACGCCAGGGTTGGCACACGCTACATAGGACCTCTCACTCAGGGCTGCTGAAATTTGGCAAACTAGGAAGCTTCAATTTTAGAATTGGAAGAGATCTTGTCAAGCTCCCTGTTCAGTGCGGAGTTTGACACAAGGAAGGACAGCCACAGAAAAAACATTCCTTCTCCCTTCTTCGGTGTCTCTGCCAGGGAGATTATGTGGATTGTATCCTTTGCCACTTGGCTACTTGTAACATGGAATGGCAGCTGCAGTCGTATTCCATGTGCCTATTCCTCTGAACCGACAAATCGGAGACTTTGTCCATCATTCTAGCCTTGAGAGTCATCCAGACCTCAAGGTGCAGCTGGTACTAACCAGAGCACAGAACCACATTCATGTTGCCTAATAATGTGTTTGCTATTAAAATGGCTCTTAACTTCAGCAAGTTTGCAGCATTTTGAAGCTTGAGAAGTTTTTACACAATTTGCTAAACCAAAACATTTTCATTAATTGAATTATTAATTTACATGGGGCCATTTATATAATTTCTGTATTTTCTGTTTATGATTAACACCACCTCAAGCTTCGGAAATACTGACTAATTTAAAGTTAAAATTTCATGTGTCTGATGAGGCAGGCAATGTTAAGGGAATCTTATAATTTAACTAATTTGCCCAGCAAACCCCAACTCTCAATAGAAGTGCAGTTTATTAATTTGGGCACACAATAGCCCTTCCTTTTACTACTTCCCTTTAACAATAGTGGTTATGATGCACTGTTTGGCATGAGTGTCATTATAAGAACAACTATTTAAACTTCAATCAAAGGAGCCCGAGTTTGCTTGTTCCCCATCCCTCTACCATTCCTCTTCTATTTTGTTGTATTTAAAACCATTGTGCTGTTTTATTGATTAAGTATAAGGCATGCCAGGGATTTGTTTCCCCTCAAGTCCTGGGAATGATAGAATCATAGTTGGAATGGACTATGGGAGCCATCTAGTTTTTCAACTGTCATGCAGAAACACAGCTAAAGCATTCCTGGAACATGGCCATCCAGCCTCTGTTTAAAGACCTTCAAAGAAGGAGAAATAATCTTCTAAAGGAGTCTATCTCACTGATGGCTCATGCCATCAGGGAGTTATTCCCAATGTTTAAGTGGAATCTCTTTTCTTGTATTGCTCACTCTCCTGAACTCTACTGTTCCCTAATTTTCTGGTAACCGTTAGTAGTTAATTATTTTGTCTTTTGCAGACTTTTTTTTTAAGCTGAAAATGTTTCAAGATGTTAGAGACTGCTCAAGAAACTAAAATGCAAGCCTCATTACATGGTTTGCCAGTCAGATCAAGTGGAAGGAATAATTCAGTGAGAATAGCTTCAATTCACTGAGTAAAATAAACTTATCACAACTAGTGCAACATTACTTCTACTTTCTGCTCCCTGTCCTCATGCTTTATTTTTTTTCTTAAAACTATAGGAAAGGATGCTCAAGGACTTGCAGAACTGTGTAGAGAAGGAGGAACAGGAATGGAGAGCAAAGCTGGCTACCTCAGAAGAAGCACTTCAGAAGGTATATATGTATAAGACAGTGAATTGCAGGGCAAGGAGAGAACACTTTATAATTGTTTTCCAACACCACATTCTCCTTATCAATCATTGCAATCAGACACTTTCATCAGACTACTTGTCACTTAAATTGATTGAACTGTGTGTGTTTATGTGTCTTCAAGTTACCTGTTGACTTATGGCAACTCCATGAATTTCATAGGGCTTTCTTAGGCAAGGAATACTAAAGATGATTGGCCAAACCTTTCCTTCGAAATTGGGCATCTCCTGTCCAAGTACTAACCTGAGTTGACCATGCTTAGCTTCCATGACTAGAGGAGACCTGGTGCCTTTAGGGTATTTACCCTCCACCCTGAATGAACTTTGTCTACAGGCAAAACAACTTGCCCTCCATCCATTTTACAGTCCAGATATACTGCTCAGTTCAGCTCCTATTGTGTATATACCAAGTTTTAAAATTATTATTAACTTTATTTTACAGTTCACAGACCCAGCATAGCAAAACCATCCAATGGTACGGTATAGATAAAATACACCTACTAAAAATAGGATACAAATATATAAATAGGATAGACTATAGACAGGATATAAAAGCATAAAAATAGGTTATAAATGCATAAAATAGTATAAAAAGTACAGTAAGTAAATTAAAATCATAGGTAATATGGATTATTAGGTAAAATATAAATAGGCATTCATCAAGTCCCTCTCATTAGAACAATAGAACTGGATTGATCTTAAAGTGCATTGCCAGTAGCCCAGTATATTTTTGATACTTCTCTCTCTCTGTTCTTAATAGCTGATGACAGAAATTTAGCAACTGATAGAGTTACATTCAGACATATGTTCTCCAACAGGACTTTTACATAGAATTTTTCCAGACAGCCCAGCATACAGCTCAATAAGGGAGAGATCAAGTGCTGGCAACTCTGACTACAGAAAATACAAGATAGCAAAATATGCGACATTGATTCAACATCTTATGACCCACAAGGACAAAGTCTTGAGGAAGTGGGCAACCCAGCAAATCTGCCAAAAAGTAATTCTGAGGCAAAAGCATTGCATCTGGCCTTAGTAAATAATATACGATAGTTTGGCACAGTCAAGTTATTGAAATAAGAAGCCTGACGGAAGGGTCCTATATACTGAATATTTAAAGCACTGGGTGAGCAGGATGAGATGGAATTTGCCCAAAGATTACAGAAAGCAATATCCCATAGTCTTTGCTTAATAGATTTTAGTGCTGTGTCATGACCCAAGTTAAGGAGCAAAGATGGAGAGAGGCCGATAGTGACCGCTTTTTGGGCTATGTACTTAGACCACCTGCTGACATAGTTATCTAATGGAAAGTGGCCTACTAGACCTTTGCCACACTTGAAGACAAACATTTTGAGTCATTGTTTGACTGCTAGCATCCAGGCCCTTGTAGAGAGAGGGCTTTCCCCTGTTTCCAGTAATAGAACTGGGTTGGGGACACATCTAGGAGTATAAAGGAGTTCCCTGAGGAATTTTGCTTGGAAGTTATCTAGTTCAGAGTTAATAGCTTCAATCCAGATGGCCACTGCATAGAGCAGTTTGGATGTAATCTTTGCGTTAAATACCTTTATAGCGAAAGGAACAAATTGATTCCCTTTCGTGTGGAAAAACCTTAGAAAAACTGTTTTACAGTCTAAAGAACTACTCAATGCTAACAATCTGTGTGGGCTCCAGGAAACATTGTAATGGAATACAAGGCTGAGGTATTTGAAGCTTTTAACTTGTTCCAAGGGACACTCATTTATATTCCAGCTGTGCTGATGGTATTTGCATTCAAAGACCAAAATTTTTGACTTTGCAGCATTGATTTCAAGTTCATTCCTGGAGCAATAAGTTGAGTATTTCCCTAACAGATGTTTGAGCCCTGGTCTAGATCTAGAAAGAATCACTGTGTCCTCTGCGTAAAGCAGGACTGGGGTTTTCCTGTTGCCTAATCTGGGCAGATGACCAGTTTCATCCGTAAATTCTGCCTCAAGATCATTCAGGTATAGATTGAATAAGGTCGGCGCGAGCATACACCCCGTCTCACCCCCTTCAACATAGGTACAGAGAGATGTCCTTGAAGACCGTATCTAACACGTAGTTGGCTGTTATTATAAAGAACCTTAATTAGAGTGAGGAATCTGGTGTCCATCGATAAGGACTTCAGTTTATCCCATAGCTTATGCCATGGGACAGAATCAAATGCAGCCTTTAGATCCATAAATGATACAAAGAGCTTGCCATACATGGGTCTTGAATACTTCTCTGGAAGATGGGCTAATATTAAACAGTGGTCATTGGTAGAATGGTTTTCTCTGAAGGCTGCTTGAGCCTCAGAAAGAATATTATTCTGCCCTATAAAGAAAGTTAATTTGGAAGAAAGAAAGCGGGCATAGAGTTTGCCCACTATGGACAGCAGACTTATTGGTCTGTAGTTCGCAGGATCTTTAACTTGGCCTTTTTTAATAAATGGGAACTACAGTTGCTTGATTCCAGCCATTTGGGATCATTCCAGAGTTGTTTAGCTGTGTAAATAAGGCTGCTAACAAAGGTGCCCACCAGTGGCTATTGGTTTTAATAAGTTTAGCTGGGACATTATCCGTTCCGGGAGCCTTACCATTTTTGAGTTGGGAAATTAATTCAATAACTTCTACCAATAGATACAGGTTCCTAGGGTGGGGCCATTTGTAGCTGTTTATCAGTAGTTTTCTCAGAAGTAGTTGCAGAATCGGTGGCCTCAGCAAAGATCCCTCTGAAGTGGTTTTCCCACACCACAGCTGGAATGTCACATCTTGGGGCCTGAGCTCGGGAGCATAAAGCTCCAGATACAAGCTCCCAGAATGATTTTAAGTTGTTGTTAAGAGATGCATTTAGCAATAGAGACCAGGAGTCATGGTTAATTTACCTCTTTTTAAAGGATATAAGGGACATATACTCCTTTTTTTAGTTGAAAGTATGTCAATAAGGCACTATTTGAGTTTGCCTTCCTGTACTTAATAAGGGCAGATCTAAGAAAGTTTTTCTGTGCAAGCATTCCTTATCAAACCAAGATTTGCCCAAATTATCAAGAGATTTTATTTGGCCCTCCCTAGAATTAGGTGTATGTGTTAAGTTGGCTTGAATCAAGTGGATCAGATCATTGTAGGTCTCCATCAATGTAGCTGAAGAGTCATTCATCAGTATTTCAGATCTGAGGGAAACTACTGTATCAGAGGACAACTTTACCTTCATTAAATGATCCAGATCCGAAGACCATTTGATTCTTCCTGTACTTCCTGGCTGAACTGTATTCGCTTTTGAAGATGGTTGCTGAATCACTCTGCTTTCAGTCATTATTGTAAGGACTAGTGGAAGATGGTCACTTTCAGTTCTGGTGATGACTCCAAAGCATAGCATTGTATGAAATGCATTCCTTGAAATTAAGCAATAATCTATCGTACTGGATCCCCATTGGTTATTGAATGTATATTCACCAGGAATATCACCCTGCACAGCACCATTTAATAGAAATAAATCTAGCTTATGTGCGAATTGTGCTATGCAAAAACCTGAGAAATTTGAAATCGTGTCTTTAGAAAACCTGGATGGGAAATACCTATCATCTTTTAACTCAGTAAGAGTTGGGAACTTTGTTTCCACTTCGGTATCATTTGGCCAGATCTAGCATTTAAGTCCCGAAGAATATAAAAGTAAACCATAGTATGTTCAACAATCAGAGAAAAAATAAAATTTTCAATTTTAACCCAAATACCCTCTATTGAAACTTTAGAACTGAGTGGAGAGATATAAATTATCATTAAAATAAAATTAAAAGAGGGTAAATGGAAAAGTATCCCCAATGCTAAGTTCTCACATCTCTCTGTAGAGATGATCTTTGCTGCTGTATTGTTGGAGATCAGAATTGCTAGACGACCACTTGGCCGTCCCTTCTTGTTTAACTGGGAAGCTTCTAAAGTGATAGGAGTGAATCCTTCCAGGATAATATTCCCAGTAAGCCAGGTTTCTTGTAATAGAATAATATTGTACTAATAAATTGAAAGAAGGAAGTGTCTCCGCCTTTGTTGGTCCATCCTGCAATGTTCCAAGAGATTACTCTGAAGTTTAGGTTCTTCTTCGTGGTCTCTGTGCCTTACACACTAGGAGCTTTCACGTGTGCGTGGTACCGTTCAGAAAATTCTAGAGCTTAGTAGCTTGGCGGGAACCCCTCCCCCCATGTATCCACTGAGCATGCTCAGCCCGCCGAGCAATGGTCTCTCCTCAGTTCTTTCTCATCCGCCGTCGCATACGGAGGTTCTGAGTTTAGAGCATTTCTTCTTTGGCCTTTTCTTGCAAGTCCTCTGGTTTTTCGACTCAGTTTTTTGGCGTTTGGACTACTCTTACGGATTACGGACTGGTTTGTCGCTTTTGGTGCTTTTGTCCCTGTTTTTCTTGGGACTTTTGACGCCGACTTGCCACCCCCCCGTCTTCGTCGTTCATCGCGTCTCTTCGCTTGTCTTCAACTCTTCCTCTTCTCCTTTGGACTTCTATGTCGACCCTTTTCAAACCCTGTAAGAAGTGTGGTCGTACGGTCGCTATTTCCGACGGGCACAGCGAGTGTCTTCTTTGTTTGGGCGAGGCTCATAACATCAGAGCCTGCCCCATTTGCAAGGACTTCACCTCGCAGACTCTGAGGAACCGGCTGGCACGCCTCAAGTCTTTCTGTTGGGAGCAGTCTTTGTCTCCTCAAGACCCTGCCCCAATAAGAAGCCCATCGAAGATGGCAAAGACCTGACCTACGACAGCACTCCCAGTGACTTCTGCGCCTTCGAATCCTGCTGCGCCGACGGTACCGGGCTCGGTACCGGTGCATAAGCTGCCGAGGATACCGAAGATCTCGGCGGTTTCCTCATCTGTGACTCCTGGAGAGGCCCCTGCGGGCTCACAGAGTGCCAAGCCCTCTAAGACGCTTACCACCGCCCAGCGTAAGCACCCGGCGATTTCGGAGTCCGAAAAGAGAGGGAGAAGAAGAAGAAGAAGAGGAAGGACAAGCGTGGGTCTCCGGCTAGACCACCTGTCCTTACTCCACCTTCCACTTCGACCTAGCCTACGGTTGATCCCAGTGAGGTCGCAGAACCCCAAGTGATCTTGGAGGTTTCTGATGTGGACAACCCCATGGCCTCCCCGACTCTCTCGGAGCCACCGCTTTTGGAGGAAGAGACCTCTCTTACTGGACGCCCTGTTCTGGCTTCCCGCTCGGAGGATAGTCCGCCTGCTCCCCAGACCTCGCTGACATCTCGAGGTTCTGTCGGTAGAAGCATTTTGCCTGAACGGCGCTCTTCCTCACACCACCGGTAGCTCTTCCCCAAGTATCGGGACCGCCCGGTTTATTCGGAGCATGGGACTGTGCATCCCTCCCCGCGTCGTCGGAATTTTGAGCACCGCGCCCGTGACGACCGAGGGGACCGTCCCGAATATAGACGATCCCCCCCCAAAGGGATCGGGAGGACTATCCAGGATGGCCACAGCCACCCCGGGACTTGCCTTACTCATCGGCGTCCTACACCTTGAGATATGGCCAGGAGCATGTCTGGAGGGAGTATCCTGGCTCGTACAGGTCATACTCTCCCTCTTACCGGGACCGTTACCACCCTGATGTTGGCTGCTAGTCCCCTTATCACCGCTCCAGATCGCCTTCCAGGGGAGCTGAGCATCGCCTGCGCCGTGAGCGTACTCCATCACGCTCCCCGACACGAGCGCCTCAACATCGCCGGTCCCGAGAGCTTTCCCCACGTCACCGACCGATTTCTCCACCTCCACGGGTGACGTCTACGGTGTCCCGCCCGACATCTGAGGCTGTCTCCACCCAGGTGTCTTCTTCTGCGGTCGCCACTGTTACTCAGGCGCTTCCGCGTCCGGTGTCCTCTCTGGTTCCCCCGGTGACTACTGCGCAACCACCCGCGGCTCCGAAGATGGTCTCGCTGCTGATACCGTCTCACGCCCAATCACCTGCGCACCGGTCGGACCGTTCTCCTGACAGGTCCTCCACAGCGTCGTCCCAGGATTACGACTCTGAGTCGGACTCTAAAGACTCTACACCCATCTCGCATGAGTCCCCTCCCCTGGTGTGACACTGTAGGTTTATTTCCAGTCTCTTAACTTGACTTCCAGCCTTGCAAGACTGGAAATTTCCTACCAGTGTTTTTACTAGGGTTCTTGCAAGCCTTCCAAAGCTGACTTCCACGCATGGAACGACTGGCAATCTCCCAGCTCTATCAGGTATGCTGCCACCCCCCCCCCCGAATTAAGAATCATTTGGACAGGACAGGAGGGACCCTGCCCAATCTCTAAGCGTAAGGAACTTCCACCTCCCCCCTCCCCTGAGTGAGAGGTCCTATGTAGCATGTGCCAACCTTGGCGTGGAAATGGAGAGAAACGGAGGTTTATAAAAGTGTTTTAATCAAGGCATGCAAATAAACAATATCACACTTGAGAGACTCCCCTCTCCCAGGTACACTTAGTTACACGAATTTACAAAACAGATATAACAGCACAGATACATTCTTAAGATCAGCCAATTCCCAAAATAACAACATTCCTAACGCGACTAACTACTTATTTCTAGTTACTCACAATTAGGTTATAGGCATAGATGGTCTAAAGGAGGAGAGGGGGGGTCCAGGAGACACAGCATGCCTGCCAGCTCAACTGGGCCAGCTCTCCCCTCTCTCTTTCTCTCTTTCTCTCTCTCTTTTTTTCTCTCTGGCCACATGGCCTCTCAGAAGTTTTATATTTTCCTCCTTGGAAGGATCTGGACGCCTCTCCAAGATGCCCACCTCTTTTCCTTTTGGTTGGTCAATTCTCACCTTGTGACCTGTGATGCTGACCCTTTCTTTTTGATTGGTCAACTCTAACCCTGTGACCCTTGATGTAATCCTAACATCTCATTAACCCTTGGTTTACCTGAAGAGGGAAGTATCTCCCTTTGATAAGCCTAGATAATGGAAAGCCCCATTATCACACCTGGCGTTCGGGGATCCAGCTCCTGAGTCGGCGCCTGAGGATGTGCGACAGTTCTCAGACATTCTCCTTCAGATGTCGAAAGCCCTGGGTCTGAAGATGGTGGAACCGGCTCCGATGGTGCAGAATCCAGTTTTCCATTATGTGGATACCTGCCCTCCTGCGACAGCCCCGCTACCGTTCCTGCCCACCTTGATGGAGGCCCTCAAACACTCGTGACCTCAGCCGTCTTCAGCCCAACCCACACCACACAGGCTGGAACACCTCTATCGGACCCAGAAGGAGGATGCCGAGTTCTTATTCAATCATCCTCAGCCCAACTCAGTGGTGGTGGAATCGGCGCAGACCAAAGGCAGTTCCAGACCCCACATGACACCATCGGACAAGGAAGGGCGTCGTTTGGACACTTTCGGAAGGAGGTTCTATCCTGCCTCCTCCTTGGTGGCGAGAGTGTCCGACAGCCAAGCTTGCATGGCAGCCTACCTGCACAGTCTTCTCGACAAGTTCGCCTGTATTCTCTCCACTGTTCCGGAGGAGAATAGGGCGAGCGCTAATCAATTCTATAGCGAAGCGGTAGCGCTTGGAAACCAGCAGATCATCTCCTCGAGACATTCTGTGGAGGTAGCGTCCCGAGTCATGGTTGGCTCTGTTGCCCTCCGAAGGTATGCCTGGCTGCGATCCTCAGACCTCCAAGAGGACACCCAGAAACGCATTGAGGACTTCCCATTCAACGGCAAGGGTCTCTTCAATGCGTCAACGGATGAGGCGATGGACCACATCGTCAAGGCCTGTCTAACAGCCAAGAAGATGGGGATCCGTCAGCCTCCGCAGTCCCGCCATGGCCCGTGACCTGCATGGCGCCGTTTGTCCTCTGCGAGCTTCCGACCTCGTTCGCCCAGGTCTGGATCCTCTCGGACTCCTGCCACATCCTCCTCCAGATGTCCTGCACGGAGCCGACAGATGACTTCCAAGAAGTCTTCGTCAGGATCGAAATCCTGCTTTTGATGGGATCTGCAGGACTCTACCTCAGCCAACTTTCCGTCTGCCATCAGCCCTAACGAACCGCCCCACGCTGGCCAAACACCTTGACTCGTGGCGATCGATCACGTCGGACTCTTGGGTGCTCACCATTGTTCGGCTTGGTTACGCCATCGAGTTTGCAAGTATTCCACCTCGAGGCGTTTTCTACTCCACCCAGGCCAGCCCAGCTCTGCTGGAGGAGATCCAGTCCCTCCTGCGGAAGGGAGCGATCGAGCCGGTCCCGCCCTCGGCCACTACCACCGGCTTCTACTCCCAGTACTTTACAGTACCGAAGTCGGACGGGACCCTACGACCTATTTTGGATCTCCGAGGGGTAAACGAATACATCCGCCCCAGGAGGTTCAAGATGGTCACCTTGTCGACGATCTTACCCTTCCTCCGCCAGGGAGACTGGTTCGCTTCAATCGACCTGCGGGATGCTTATTTCCACATTTCCATCCGTCCGCAGTACAGACGATACCTTCGGTTCACGATCGACAGCACCTCCTACCAGTACCGGGTGCTGCCGTTCGGCCTCTCCACCGCACCGAGGGTGTTCACGAAGTGCATGGCCCCTGTGGTCTCCCACCTGCGGACGAAGGGCATCACCGTCTTCCCCTACCTAGACGATTGGCTGCTGGTAGCGTCCTGCAAGAACAAACGGTACTTGGACATCCATCTGACGCTGTCCCTCCTGACCCGCTTGGGTCTTCAGGTAAACCCCAAAAGAAGTCACACCTCGAGCTGGCGGAGTGTTGGACTTCATCGGAGCCACCCTGGACTCGGTCTCGGCCGGGGCCTACCTGCCTCTGGAGCGGGCTCGTACCCTCCGCCGATCTGCTCCGGCCATCTTCGACACCCCAACGATATTGGCGAGGAAGATACAACAGCTCCTGGGCTACATGGCCTCCACCACGGCCATCACGTACCTGTCGAGGCTGCGAGCGCGCCCCCTACAACACTGGTTTGTCAGAGCCTTCAATCCGCTCCGAGACGACCAGCGCCTGCGACTTCGACTGCCGACACCAGTACGTCTCTCTCTGCTGTGGTGGCTCTCGTACCGTCATCTCCTGTCCGGGATGCCGTTCACACGACTGACCCCTCGGCTCACAGTCACGACCGACGCCTCCCTCTTCGGATGGGGAGCGCATTGTGATGACCTCAGAGTCCGAGGTCGATGGACTGGCGACGAGACCACTCTCCACATAAACGCCCTTGAGCTCCTAGCCATTGGGAAAGCTCTGAGAGCGTTCCGCAATCTGGTTGCTGGACAAGCCATACTGATCCTGACCGACAACACCACGGCGGTGTGTTATGTCAACAGACAAGGAGGGACCCATTCCACCATGCTCCTCACCATCGCTCTCCAGCTCTGGGATTGGGGCGTGTCCCTCCGAGTTCACCTGTTGCCGTCCACTTGGCAGGACAGGAGAATACGACAGCAGACGCCCTGAGCAGGGACACTTCTACCAACCACGAGTGGTCCCTCTCGGAGGACGCGTTACGCTTAATACGGTGCTGCTGGGGCGATCCCAACATCGATCTCTTCGCCACGGTGTCAAACGCCAAGTGTCGCTGGTACTGTTCGAGAGCCGGCCGGGGACCGAACTCCCTCGGCGACGCGTTCCAGTACCGATGGACAGAGGGTCTCCTGTACTTCTTCCCACTGTTCCCCCTGCTGGGCAGGGTGGTTGCCAAGATCCTGGCGGACCAAGCCGACGCCATCCTGGTCGCCCCGTATTGACAGCATTGGTTCGCCCCGCCGCTCGAGGCCTCTGGGGACGGCCGCTCAGGCTTCCGACAGCACCCGACCTGCTGTCTCACTCCAGCGGTCGCGTTCTCCATCCCGACTTGCCTCTCCTGGACCTCCACGTGTGGGGAATAGCACCCTAGACGATCCCGCTGTCCAGGACATCCTTACCGCAGCCAGAAAGGAATCGACTTGCCACAACTATGCCTACAAGTGGCGACGGTTCGTGACTTTTGCGGAGGAGCGTGGAGACACGGTATCGCCAGTTGCTCTCGGTACCGTGCTCCGCTTCTTGCTTCACTTGAAACAAGAGGGTCTCTCGTTCTCTTTCGTTGAAGGTGTACCTGTCTGCCCTTGTGGCCTACCAACCCCGAGGCTCTCCTTCAGCAGCGCTCTTCCGGGATGCCACGATGAAACAGTTCCTGAAGGGACTTCACCATCTATACCCGCCGGTATCGCCGCCATTGCCTCCCTGGTCCCTGTCTCTGGTACTTTCTCAACTTACGAGACCACCCTTTGAGCCTATGGCCACTATTGATGATTGGCTCCTGACTCTCAAGACTGCTTTCATGGTGGCTGTCACCTCTGCCAGGCGTGCCAGCGAATTGACAGCGCTACGCGTCGATGACCCTGTCCTGGTTTTTCACCAGGATAAGGTGGTTCTCTGCCCGGACATTTCTTTCCTCCCGAAGGTCGTCTCTCATTTCCACCTTAACCAGGACATCATCCTTCCTACCTTCTATCCTAATCCAACGACCCCTCTTGAGAGGTCTTTGCACACCCTGGACGTTCGAAGGGCCCTGGCCTTTTACACTCAGAGGACTGCAGCCTACAGACAGACCCCTCACCTGTTCGTCTGTCACAGTCAGCATCCCAGGGGCCACAAGGTGTCCACCCAGAGATTCTCCAAGTGGGTGGCCCAGACAATTCTGCTTGCTTATGACATGGCCGAGCAGCCTCCTCCTGACTTGCTTCAGCCACACTCCACCAGAGCTGTGGCCTCCTCAGCAGCCCTCTTGCGAGGTGTGAACCTACAGGAACTTTGTCAAGTGGCGACCTGGTCCAGGCCCTCGACTTTCATCTGCCACTATCGGCTGGACTGTCGGTCCAGGAGGGATGCCCGATTTGGACGAGTGGTGCTGGCCTCCGTACTCTAGTGACCTGACCCACCGTCCTTCTGGTAAGCTACAAAGTCTCCTAGTGTGTAACGCACAGAGACCACGAAGAAAAAGAACAGGTTGCTTACCTGTAACTGTGGTTCTTCGAGTGGTCATCGGTGCCCTTACACACACCTGCCCAACCGTCCCCTCACTCTCAGGTCCCTTTTTTTCGGCGGACTTGTAGAACTGAGGAGAGACCGTTGCTCGGCAGGCTGAGCATGCTCGGTGGATTCATGGGGGGAGGGATTCCCGCCAAGCTACTAAGCTCTAGAATTTTCCGAACGGTACTGCGCATGCGCGAAAGCTCCTAGTGTGTAAGGGCACAGATGACCACTTGAAGAACCACAGTTACAGGTAAGCAACCTGTTCTTCTCCTGGGTAATCCCCCTTCAGGCTTCTGGGCTGGCCAATTCAATGGGACTATTGGTCTTAGAGACAGTGCAGCCATTTACAGAGGGTTTTAGGCACACAACGTTTTGCATATTGCTAGAGTCAGATAAATTGATTAAGTCAGGAACAAATGAAGATGGATTCCCCTTAGAGGTGGGATATATGCCAGCCTCAACCACAAGCCGTCTAGAGTGAGGAGAGTGCAGAAGCTCCATCTGGTTTACAGAGGCTGAAGCTGGGATGTTAAATGACTTGAGCTCCAAACAACTGATTTCTACAGAAGAATTATTTTTAGGTTGTAGGGATGGCTTACGAGTCACTGAATTTGTTCTTAACTGTTTAGCTGGACATGGTGATAACGGAATTGACCTTTTCTGGACATTGAACTGTGGTTCCTCTGTTCGTTCAAGGAAACTTCTAGGAAAGGCCTCATCAGGAGCTGACTCTGCACTAACTTTACCCCATCTTCTCAGTGGTGTGAGAGGTTTAGTTAATGAATTTTTGAAGTAACACCTAGGAAAAATACCAAAGTCATTTAAAAACTGTTGTTTTTTCATAATCTTATTAGGAATAAAAGAATTTGTAAAATCAAGTAAAAATTTCAAGAAATGTGGAGATGAGTATAACAGTTTGACTGATAATAAATTCACCTGTCTTAACCCCAGAAGTTGTTTGCGGTGCTTGCTAGCACTGGAGGTTGAATTCCAGGAAGGATGCAGCCCACTGAAAGAATAGACATCTAATGACACTTTGAAGGCTTGGAGAGATAAACAGCAATCATTATCCTTGTTTGCAACCTTGAAATGAGATGGAGCCTTAAAGCGTTCCTCCAGTAAGCTTCCAGCTCTGAAATTCATCTCAGTTTGACTGGAGATGTCACATTTGCTTACATTGCTAAGATCAGGATGCCTCCTTGCAAACACCACAGTTAATTGAGATAATGAGTCAAGGACCTCAGTTAATTTGCTGCCGATAAATTTCAAAGTTTAAAGCTGTTAACATGCATTGCTCTGAAAGTAATTTTATATGGGATGAAGGTGAACTGAAGTTTACCAATGGGAAACTTGAAGAAACTTCTTGCTGTAAAAAAGCCAGCCCATTAGGTGCCGCCTCCTCTTGGCTCCTCAGTCCTTCCGAGGGTGCAAATCTGTTTTGAGTCAAAGTCTTTGACAAAAAAGGTGTCTGTAAGGTAAATAAACCTTCTATCCTGGATTGTTTGGTGTTAGTTAAGTTTTCTTTAGTGGCAGAGAGGATGAGTTTTTTCCTCTTGTTGGTCAAGTTAAGGTCAGCTTGACTGCTTATAGGAGGTTAGGGTGCTGCCCTTTTCTTTCTCTTGGTCATAATTAATTTTACTTAATAGTTTCCTTAGTCTTTGTGCCTTAAGTATTTTGCCTTAAATTTTCAGTTGGTCCTGTTCAGTCTGCTGTAATTTGTCAGCTATAATTGACTTCAGCAGCAAATGACAGGATAGGCATAAAATGAAAGAAAAGTTGTAGGAGTTAAACAGACACGTCAAGCAACTCTGACACCATTTGTTTTTGTATATCTATATACCACGTGCGTTTTATAAAGGAAGGCAATTTATAAATATTTTTTAAGTGCATGTGTAAGTGTAAACAGTCTGAAATTAATTATTAATTATGAAATTAAGTTTTGTTCATATAAAGACTGCTATGTTTCTTTCTGCCTTCCAGGGCACCAGTGTATTCTGAACTTAGGGCCTTTCTGCAATACACTATATAGTGCTGTTATTTCACTTTCAACATCCTGTGGAATTATGGGGTCTGTAGTTTGCTGAGGCCAAAGAGCTCTCTGGCTGAGAATTCTAAATGCTCCTCCCTAAGCTGCAAATCCCAGAATTCCACAGGATGTTGCAAGTGGAATAATAGCACTATAGCAGTGTAGTGTGGAAATGGCCTTAGACATGTTCATGTAACTGCTAGTGCTTTCATATTTTCCAATGAAAAGCAAGTCATTGCTTCTTTTTTCACGTTGTATTTGATACAGTCCTGAAATATTTTCCCTGCTCACAAATTCAATCAGTTAGCTTGCAAAGAGCTTCCTGAATAATCATTTTAAGATGGTTACATGTTACACCATGACTTTTATCAGCAATTTCTGTTTTCTTCCTTTCCAGCCCTCTTTTTTTGTTTAACAGCCTAGAAGAAGAATTTTGTGAAATTTGAAACCATATTCACTACTTTGGGATTTTAGCTGGTTCAAGTTAAATGCTGTTGTTTATATGTGTTTCTTTGGCAGAGGTTGGAAAAGTTAGTTTTTAGAACTTCTTGTTGTTGTGTGCCTTCAAGTTGTTTCTGACTTAAGGCAAACCTGTCGCTAGTACCGCTAGACCCTGAAAACCCAGCCAGCAGTAGCCATGGAAGAGGGAAAGGGGAGAGAAGAGGAAAGAGAAAAAAATGAGAGAATAAGAAAGAGAGAAAGGCTATATTGTATACATAAAAAGAACTAAAACATTGAATGATCAGCCTGAGGACATGTAATTTATTTTAAATGTCCATATAACAGCTGAACACATTTGCACATAAACAAAATAACTTTATATTTTGAAGAAAGGGAAAAAATACATTTCAGTCTCCAGCAGAGGTGTCTGTCTCTATTGAGTTCTGTTTCTAACCCACACATGCAAGTAGAAAGCAGCAAGATGTGCTGCTGAACATACGTATTATGGATTCTCTAAGAATGGCTTTGGTGGGGAAATTGCAACTTCACTTTCAGATAACAGTTTACAGGTATTTCAGATGATTATTTGTTGAATCCAATGAATGAATGTACCATCCAGGATTCTAGATGGTATGTGTGAGCTCTTTCTCTCTCTTTCTCTCAAGTAAAAATAGAAACTGTTAATGTTGCACACTAATTCTTTCATTTCTAATCCTCTGGATGTGGGAAATGCTTAATTTAGTCTCAAGACCAAGTTAAATATCTTGAAGATGATGTGGAAAGGCTCAAGATGGAACTCCAGAATATGGAAAAGGTATGGAAGCACTCTGGGACTCCAAAGACAGAATAGCAGAGCCCAGAACTACATACTAACTGCCTTAATACAGGTTCAGGTTATTTTTATATTTAGCTCAATATTGTCTATTTTGACAGCAGTTCTTGAGGATATGTTCATTGTTAAAATTCAAAATCTTGGTTAAATATGGCTGCTCAGATTTGGTAATGGGAAAGACTCAAAAGAAGACATTGGTGTTTGAAGCAATGTGCCTAGGATTACAGCTTGTGATAAGATTACTAGAATAAACATTCTCCTTCGTGGTCTCTGTGCCTCACACACTGGGAATTTTCGCGTGTGCAAAAGAGGCACTCTGAATGCCCGTCGGAGAAAGCGACCTTACACTCACACGAACCACAACACTTGAAGAGCGCGGACATAGAAAGAAGCTGAGAAGAAGAGTAAAAGTCCAAGAGGGAGAAGAACACTCACGGTGAAGGTGGACGAAGAAGATCGAAGGATGAAGAAAACACGAAGGAAGAGGGGTTCGAAAGAAGCCGAAATACCAAATCCAATCCGAAATCCAAAAGCCAATAACCAGTATCCAAAAATCCAAGTCCAAGCTGAAATTCAAACCAAAGCACAAGCCAAAGGCACTGCGAAGCAAAAAACTTTCCATTTGCTAAGGCAGCCGAAAAAGAACTGAGGAGAGACCGTTGGCTTGGTGGACTGAGCATGCTCAGTACGGGCATGGGGGAGGGGTTCCCGCCACGCTGCTTAGCTCTAGAATCTTCCAAACGCTACCGCGCATGTGGAAAAATTACCAGTGTGTGAGGGCACAGATGACCACTCGAAGAACCACAGTTACAGGTAAGCAACCTGTTCTTACAAGTCCCAATTCTTTGGAATATGGGACATGAAACCTAGCAGTACAGAAAGCAAAACATGGCTAAAATGTGGGAATTTCAACCCAGCCTTGTGTTAAGAGGAGGGAAGGTTTTCCCTGGTAGTCAGAATTATATCTGTACCATCAAAATGGCGTGTTATAGGATGCAAATATAAGGAAAAAGGTCATCTGAAGAGCTTTAATTTTTTTTCTCTCCTTGAAACAGTTAAAAGAGTACTCTTCTCTTTTGGAAGAACAGTTGAAAAATCACTTGGCAACTGCTAACTCAGAACACCAGAATTACACCAAAGAAGTTGAAGCTGTAAGTGTTTGTCTCATTTGAAAAAACAGGGAATGAGGCAAGGATGCACTGGATGCGCAATCAAGTGGTTTAAGTATGATCTCTTCCTCTTCCCTGAGAGAATCCTCAATTGAAGTCATGGTTATAATTACTCCATTTGGTCTAGTCCTGATGCATGCTGTAATGAAGGGGTTGGGCATGTTTCAGAGCCTGGAGGGCCACATAATGCCATCTTTGGTTCCTCTGGAGTTTTAGAGGGCCAAAAGTGTTCCATTGTGACTGCCATTTTGGTGGACTGGAAACAATGAATTGTCACTTTTGGCCACTATTTTTAAGATAATCTAAGACTGTTTTGGGGGTAGGATTCCCACTCATAGTGGCCTAATGTGCTCTGAGGACTAAATGGTTGAGGATGTTTTGGCCAAAACAGGTTGGATAGCCATCTTTTGGGAGTACTTTGATGTGTGTTCCTGCATAACAGGGTGTTGGACTGGATGGCCTCTGTGGTCTCTTCCGGTTTTTTTATTCTGTGAGTCTATGATTCTGTGATCCCTCTTATAGGTCAGCCGTCGGTGGGTACTGGCTCTGTGCCTCCTGAGGCTGCCCTTCAACAGGGAGATATGCAGGACTTTCCTCAGGCTCTGATTCCAAGTCAGAATCTTGCTCCATGACAATCAGAGGGTATTCTGCGACTGAGAGTATGTGATGTACCCAAGGTAACCCAGTGGGTTTCCATGACCAAGTGGCAAATCAAACCCTGGTTTCACAGGTCATAGTCAAATGCTCAAATCTCTGCACCAGGTTATGAATTTGAGAACTAGTGTGGTGTGGTGTTTGAGCATTGGACTATGACTCTGGGATACAAGGGTTCAATTCCCTGCTTGCCCCTGGGAACCACTGGCTGACCTTGGCACATCACACACTCTCAGCCCCAGAGAACCCCATAATAGAGTTATCTTAGGGTTGCCATAAGTCAGAAACAACTTGAAGGCACATAACAAGAACAAACTATAAATCAAGAGGGGAAGTTTTTAGTGAAAGAGCTGTATTGTTTCAGCAGAATGGTATTGAGACCAATGAGCAGGCCAGAGACAAATGTGAATGGTTTTTGTTGTCTGCCTTCAAGTCATTTCTGATCTATGGAGACCCTAAGGCGAACTTATCATGGTGTTTTCTGAGGCTAAGTGTGTGACATGCCCAAGGTCACCCTGTGAGTTTCCATGGCTGAGTGGGGAACTGAACCCTGGTGTCCACGATTGTAGTCCAACACTCAAACCACTATGTTACCCCGGATCTCAATGTGGATGGTATCAGATCCATAAAAAGACAAGATCTTTTCATTAGATCATCTCCCATTTGCGCAGTTATCACAGTCAAAGAATTAATAACAACAATAATATGGATGATTTTATTTCATGTTTTTTTCCCCAGTACACATTCCCTGTACCTATAGTTATAAACATGTAAACTGTAATAGTTTTCTCAGTTCTCCCTGCGTTTACCCTGCCACCAGCCACGCTTCTCCTTTACTTAGTATATTTTGTTTACACCTATGACTCTCACCTGTGAACTGGAAGAAATAATGGGCTTCAGAGTTGCTGTGAACCTAATAAAGATCTGGAAGGAGACTGAGGGTTTATATATATGCTGTCAGTTATCAATCTTGCATTTCATCAGTTGCAGCTAGTCTCCCAAGCTGGGATCAGCTTGCAACTTGATGCGCACATAACTGTTCTGTGAATTCCCTCCAGGATGTACACAGACATTTCGTATTTCTCTTCTCACTGCCCATGCTTGTTTCCTGTTTTTTAGTTGGAACTCTCCAGGGCAGTGGTTCTTAACCTGTTCTTTACTGGGCATCCCTTGTAAATATAATTTGTTGCCACGGACCCCCAAGACCTAACTCAAGATTTAAATATTTAAATTTAGGTTTATTTAAACATTCAAATATTTGTTTATCTATTAAAGGCTTCTGAAGACTAGCAATCAAATCCCTGCTCAAACACTTGAGTGACTTTGGCAACTCACATTCTCTCAGCCACAGAGGAAGGCAAAGGAACACCCCCCCCAAACAAATCTTGCCAAAAAAACAAAAAAAACCCTGTGATAGGTTCACCTTAGGGTTGACATAGGTCAGAATTTATTTGAAGGCACACAACAACAAAGTGCAGCTGACAGAAGGAGGTCCTTTCTAGCCATCCTGTCTCTCCACTTTGAAAACCGACTTATGGTGATCCTGAGTCAAACTTTTGACAGAGGTTTTCTTGGCAAGATTTGTTGCCTTTGTGTTTCTCTGAGACTGAGTGAATGTGACTTGCCTGAGGTCACCCAGTGGGTTTCCATGGACAAATGGAGATTCAAACCTTGGTCTCCAGAGTCACAGTTTGGGCTTGTGCACATGCCTGCCACCGTTCCCTCAGTGCCCACACCTCCTGTTGCTGTGTCCCTGATGAAAAGGACATGGAGCAGGCATGTGCACACACCAGGCTGCTCCTTTGTTTGCAGACAGAGCAATTTTGGTACCCACACCTGCTGCTGCCACATCCCTATTGCTGCCATGGCTATTGGTGTCCAGCAGCAGGGCTTTGCAGATCCCAGGTTAAGAACGGCTGCTCTAGAGTCTTAATGATAAAACAGCAGGCTCTTAGGCTGAGAAGACTTGCCCCCCAGCAAGATTGGGAAAGGGGGATGATGTCATTGGAAGCTTACATTCAGTGAAGTTCTCAGATTGACTAGAGCATGTGGATGACCTTTCTGAGCACAGGAGCCTAATCCTTTCCTGTGAAAATTTCAGAGGGGTTTTTGCTCTTAATACTCTAGTGCAGTGCTTCTTAATCTAGAGTCCAGGGACTCCAGGAGGTCCACAAAGCCCTACTGCTGGACAGCAGCAGCAGCAACGGGGACATGGCAGTGGGGGAGGGGTCGGGTGGGGTGGGGTTGCTGAAAGTGCAAACAAGGGAGCAATTTGGGCATACAACACATATATCTGCTGTACCGGGGGACATGGTGATAGGCATGTGTGCACACCCAAATTGCTCCCTTATTGGCAAATGAGGGAGCACTTTTGTCAGGGACATTGCAGCTGGGGATATGAGTGCTAAGGGATACAGCAGCAGGCATCTTTCCCTTTCTCTGAGGCTGAGAGAATGTGACTTGCCTGAGGTCACTCAGTGGGTTTCTGTGGCTGAGTGGGGATTCAAACTCTGGTCCCCAGAGTCATAGTTTGGGCACATGCACACAGCTGCTGCTGTGTTCCTTGGCACCCACACCTCCTGCTGCCATGTTCCTGACAGAAGGGGCACAGTGTCAGTCATGTGCATGTGCCCAGATTATGACTCTGGAGACCACACTTGGGTGACCTTAGGCAAGTCACATTCTCTCAGCCTCAGAAAAACACAAAGGCAACAAATTTTGCCAAGAAAACCCCTGTCAAAAGTTTGCCTCAGGATCACCATAAGTCAATTTTCAAAGGGGAGAGACAGGATGGCTAGAAAGGACCTCTCTCTATCAGTGGCACTTCGTTGTTGTGTGCCTTCAAATAAATTCTGACCTTTGTCAACTCTAAGGTGAAGCTATCACAAGTGGGTTTGTTTTTTTGGGTTTTTTTGGCAAGATTTGTTCGGGGGGGTTCCTTTGCCTTCTTCTGAGGCAGATAAAATGTGACTTGCCCAAGTCATCCAGGGTCTGAGCAGGGATTTGAATCCTAGTCTACAGAAACAATAAATAAATAGATATTTAAAACTAAATTTGAATATTTAAATCTTAAGAGTTGGGGGTCCCCGGCAACAACTTACATTTACAGGGTGTCCCCGGTAAAGAAAAGAACCACTGCTCTAGTGATCTCGGGTTGACTTGTGTTTGTGTGTGAGAGCCACTGTGGTGTAGTGGCTTGAGCCTTACAGCTTTGAAGAACAAGATTCAAGTCTCTTTTCTGCAGTGGAAACCCAGTGGGTTACCTTGGGCCAGTCACAGAGGAAGGCCTCAGAGGAAGGCCAAGGTGAATCCCTACTGAACAAATTTTGCCAAGATAAGCCCATGATAGGTTCACCATAGGTTTGCTATAAGTTGGAAACAACTTAAAGGCACACAACACTTTTTTTCTATGAATGGGAGTTGATCTTTCTAGGTAGGAGCCTAATACTTCTACACTCAGGTGCTCATGATTTTTTTTAAAAAAAAAATCTCTGTAATGGTGCTGTTCCTGTGCTTCCTTGGAACAAGACTACTCCTCACCACACACACACACACACACACACACACACACACACACACACACAGCACCATTCATTCCCTGTGTGAACTGAAGCATTTGAGGAGACTATCTGTGGAGGGAAACAAACACAGCAGTTCTGGAAATATTTCTTGAAATGTTTAACTACGTTTTGTAAGATATTACAACACATTTACTGGTATACTAATCTTACTCCTATGCAGTATAACACTAATGTCAAATATATACCAAACAATTGTTTGCAGTCAGGGCTATGACTGATTGGCCATTTCTGCTCTACACTGTTATAGTGCTATTATTCCACTTTCAACTTCTTATGGAATTCTGTGGTTTGCAGTTTAGGGAGAGGCATTTAGAATTCTCAGCCAGAGAGCTCTTTGGCCTCAGCAAACCACAAATCCCAGGATTCGATAGGATGTTGAAAGTGGAATAATAGCACTGTAACAGTGTAGTGCACAAACGGACATTGTCTCCAAATGAACTATGTGTGTAAAACAATTTTATGTGAGGGTGGTTTTTCTTCTTTAGTTGAAACAAATGTTATCTGAATCCCAAGAAAATCTGGATGCAACAAAAACAGAAATACTCAAGCAAAATCGAGAGCTTGCACAGGTAAATATCTGCATCATAATGGATGGTTCGCAGTACTAAAGTAACCCTTTGGAATTAATGAGTTGCTTCTTGGGGTACTTCTGGGATTTGAAGGATATAGTAAAATCACATGTCAAAAGCAGCAATGATTTTTGTTATTTCTAAAACATGACTTTTGGAGAACAATATTAGAAATTCAGCCAACCTTCTAGATACATGAGTTTAACTTTCATGGATTTGATTTTTGCAAGTCTCTCCAATCCCTGCTCCCCACCTCAAGCACTTCTCTTCTGATGGAACCTTCCCTTTTGACAGCTCCAATCAGTCCATGCAGCCCTATAAAAATTCATCTCTTGTGCTCCTGCCACTGCAGTAGCCACTGTCTGGCCAGCTAATTTTTCAGCATCATGAACCCTCCCACAGTGCTTTCCCCACACCCAAGAAAAGAGATGGACCAGAGAGAGGAAGGGCCTTGTTACACCAACATATACTACCAGAGCAATGCATTACTGCTGGTTTGGGATCAGTCCTGTGGCATGATGCCATTGCTGGTATTGTGTTGCAGTCTGTTTGAAATGTGCCCTTTCTTTATGCTGTGAATAATCCGTTTGAAATGTGCCTCTTTCCCACATAACCCAGGTAGCTGTGAGATGTGGTTCCCTCATAGTGCTTCCTTCCAATGCTGATCCAGTAGTGGATGTGGTGTGAGAATTCCCAGGTTGTCCCTGCCTGAGCTGCTCCCAAAGAGATGTCTGCCCAATAACCTGGATGAGTGACATTATCAATTATGTCATGGAGCACAGATGACATGACATAAATGCTGTATACTGGGGATTGGCCATCATCCCAATCACTGTTTTCAGTTGGAAGCAGGAAGGGCCAGTCAACAGTGCATTGGGATAGGTATCCCTTAGTTACATATTCTTAGTATTGTCTTGAAATTGCCAGTCATTTTTGTAAAGTATCATGTGGAATGTCTCATCTTTTTTTTCCATTTAGCTACTATAAAATTCCAGTTCCAAACTGTCTGTTGTGATGTTTTATTTGTGTGGCTGATTGGAACTAACTTTTTTGCATTCTAAACTTTTAGGCGAGGGATTTGGTATGCAGCTTGCAATCTGAACTGGAAACCCTGAAATCTTCTGGAAACATTTCCCATTCTGCAAATGAAGATGTTCTCCAACTGCAGGTAATATTTGTAAAGTTGCACAACTTTACAGAATTTCTAATCAAGATGCAAGAACTTACTACAACTTAGAAATAGCATTTGCTGCTGGAGGATAAAGATTATTTCTGTTTCCAAATGCAGGAAACACTGGACAAGGAGAAGAAGTTAACAAAGGACTTGGGATGTGCAGCTACCAAATTAAAAGAGCTTTTGAAGGTCACCCAAGAACAGTTGGCCAAGGAAAAAGAAACAGTAATGAAGCTACAAGAGCAGCTTCAGAAGAAGGTACTTTTATTTTATTGTTTCTGTCCTAAGAGTAACAAGACTTGGTCACACACTAGAATAAGAAATGGTCTTTTCTGCTGAAGGTCTCAGCAACAGCAGGAGGTAAGACCTGCAGCTGACTATAGTAGATTGCTTCTCTTGCCAGTAGTTCTATAATATGTTGCTCAACCTGTAATGACATCAGAAGATGGGAATAGGTTTATGATATATTATGCACACATTGGTGATAGTGGAGAACTCAGGACAAAATCATTGCTTTGGGTGGCAAAGCTGTACCTTTTCTTTTTACATTATTTAACAATAAGACTCTCTTTTAGGTTGGTCATACAGAACCCCATTTGAATTTCCCAAATGTGTAAATTTACATCTAAATTTAAAAGTCACAATGATCAGGTACTAATTGTTTGATCACTATAGATTGGGATGGATGGCTGTGAAAGGTTAGGGGGCTGCATTAGCCCCTTCAGGAAACCTTGGAGGGCAACACCCCCAATGTACTTCCTGCTGCAAAAAATTGCCCCCAAACTCCCTGTAGGAGGGCATAGGGGCATTTTCATCATGTTTTGGGGCTTCTTTGGGCCATTTTAGGTCCAAAGCAGCCTTTTTAACATCAGGAAGTAAGCAGAAGTCACTTCCTGCTTCAAAAAATGCTTCTCCTTGATTGTTGCCAAACTGGCTTCGACATGATGGAATAGGAGACCTCCAGGACACCCTGTCATCAGCAGCCCTGCTCATATCTTGGGCCATGACTTCCTTGATTCACCTATAGTGTGGTCTTCCTCTTTACCTACTGCCTCCCACTTAACAAACATTATTGTCTTTTTCTAATGAGTCATGTCATCTCTTGTTATGTCCAAAGTACAGTAGCCTCAGTTCAGTCATTTTGTCTTCCAGTGAGAGCTCAGGCTTGATTTGCTTTTGTTGTTGTTGACTGCCATCATATTAACTTCAACTTATGATGACCCTATGATGAGAGACCACCAAGTCTCTAACAAAGCCTAACAAAATGAAATTCAACAGAGAGAAGTGTAAGGTCCTACACTTAGGTAGAAAAAAATGGAATACAGAAGTATAGGATGGGGGACACGTGGCTGGATAGCAGTACATGTGAAAGGGATCTAGGAGTCTTTGTAGACCACAAGCTGAACATGAGTCAGCAGTGTGATGCGGCAGCCAAGAAAGCCAATACAATTCTCGGCTGCATCAATAGGAGTATGGTGTCTAGATTGAGGGAGGTACTGGTACCACTCTACTCTGTTTTGGTTAGACCTCATCTTGAATACTGTGTCCAGTTCTGGGCACCTCAATTCAAAAAGGACATGGTCAAGCTGGAGCAAGTCCAGAGGAGGGCGACCAAAATGGTGAGGGGCCTGGAAGCCATGCCCTATGAGGATAGACTTAAGAGAGCTGGGTATGTTTAGTCTGCAGAAGAGAAGGTTAAGAGGGGACATGATAGAGGGGATGTTTAAATATTTGAAGGGATGCCATGTAGAGGAAGGAGAGGGCTTGTTTTCTGCTGCTCCAGAGACCAGGCCAAGGAGCAATGGATTCAAGCTGCAGGAAAGGGGATTCCACCTGAACCTCAGGAAGAACTTCCTGACAGGAAGGCTGTCCAGCAGTGGAATATGCTGCCTCAGAGTGTAGTGGAGTCTCCTTCCTTGGAGGTTTTTAAGCAGAGGCTAGATGGCCATCTGTCGGGAGTGCTTTGAGGGTGTTCCTGCATGGCAGGGGGTTGGACTGGATGGCCCGTGTGGTTTCTTCCAACTCTACATTTCTATGATTCTATAAGTCACCTCATTATCAACAGTCCTGCTCAGGTCTTCCAGACTGAGGGCAGTGACTTCATTGACTGAGCTATGCACTTGTAGTGCAGTCTTCCTCTTTTTCTATTGCCTTCTACCCTACTAAGCATTATTGTCTTTTCTAGTGAGTAAGATCTTCTCATGATGTGTTCAGAGTATAACAGTCTCAATTTAGCCATCTCAGCTTATTTATTGGTCATTATTGGTCATTTATTGGTCATTTTGGGTAATCCATGATATCTGTAGGACTCTCCTCCAGCCCTAATTTAAATGAGTTTTATTCCTCTGAGCTTTATTCATTGTCCAGTTTTCACAATTATACATAGAAATGGAAATACTGTGGCATAGGCAATGATACCACCCCATATGTCCCAAGTCATGTGCCATGAATAACAGTTTCTCTTTTAATTATGAAAGTACCGTTTCTACATTTCTAATTGCATCATGGCCTACACTGAGGCTCTTCAACCATGCCCAAAAATCTTTCCACCCTGTTGGGAACCTACTTTTATGTCACATAACAGGAAGCCTGAAAAGGAGTCATATAAAGCTTACTAATTGTTCTGTTTGTTCTTTTGTTGATCCTAAGAATATCTTACTGATATTTTGACTTTTAAAAAATTCAGGTGCACCCATATTGCTGCAAATACTTTATAACTAGACCAGTTCAATGTAAAACATTTTTTCTTTTCTTCTGGAAGAACAGAGAGATTGATTGGTGTCACTTAGCCTTGTTTAGTTTCCTTTGTTTGACATCTTTACGGAGAGAGAAAGGGGTGAGATAGCATGGTGGCCTTATATCTTCTCTCTCACTCTCCTTCTTTGAGTGTGTGTTGGAGGGGCATGGGAAGACAGTTTGTGGTACTGCGAAATTGAGTTTTGAGCCACTTTTAGCTGGTCAGGTAGCAGCTGTTGGAGGATGAGGAGGACCAGAGGCACATTTTTAAAAGGTTGCACAGCCTGATCAGAGGCACCAAGAGGGAAGGTTCCTCCAAAAAAGAAGCACCTGAAGGGGGGGGGGCTAGGGATTGAAAAAATTCATAACAATCAAATCCATGAAAGTCAAATTTGCAAATGTGGAGGGCCGACTATACTATAAAGGCCTGTAATAGATGCAAAAAAGATGTCACATTTTATGAAGACTGGTCACTTTTTCTTGATTATGTCAACAAAATCTTGCAACAGCTTAAACCACCGTGTAGTCAACTGGAAGGACACATTGCTCCTTGACTCCTCCCACAACCCGGTGAACACCCAATGAACTCAGCAGATATAAATCAAGCATGAACTAAATGACCTTCTGTTCTAGGTTTGGCTGATACAAATAGAAGGAAGTGATCTGCTCTTTCTATATCCACGTCCTATGCCTATGTTTGTTTGCCTTTTATAATACATTTGATTTCATTTCTTCTTAAAAAAGAAATCTTCAATAAAACTAAAAAAAACCATATACATTCTCTTTAGTGAGAAATATAGATGCAGAAATGTCTGGGCTCTTAGTTTCTTTATATAATATTACATTCCATGTAAGGCATCAATCACATCATTACATTACGGGATATGACTATTAGAATGTTACACTGTCATAGGGACTTTCATAAAGATTACACTTTGATCTCTCTACATTTATTAACAGGCTTGTTAATAATTAAGACATGTAAGAACATCATCCTTCTAAACTATTTAACAAAGTCTTGTATCCATCATAAATCATCATCGCCATCATCATCATCTTTTTCCATAATTTCATAGTTTCCCCCAGAGTCTGCTAAAGCATTATGCAGACATTTCCTGAAGCCCTTTATATGTCCACAGTTTTGTCCCTCATATCATAACCATTTCAACATTACAAGTTAGTCAATTAGGTGCACATTCTCCTCTGTCTGAGGAATTATACATCTCTAGCAGCTTCTGTGAAAACACATACATTCAAGAGTTAATCTCCTTGAGCCTTGTTAGATCTCTTAATAGCATCCACTGCTTTGAACATGTTAATAGGCATTAATGACAAACATAATGGGACATATATTCTATTTTATATCTATGTTAGAATAACCTTACCAGTACCAGCATAACTCAGGATCTTAGAGCAGCAAGCCAGGGTCAAATACAGGGTCCTGTTGAAAAAGTTAATTGAACATTTTTGTATGGTTTGAGACTGAGGCCGTCTAGGTGCAGTAACATACTTTTCATTCCATTTCAGGAAGAAAATGATGACATTGCCAAGGAAGGAACGTCTGTTTGACAAATCCAGAATCCACAATATGTTCTTCACTCTATAAAATGCCTTATATTGTTCCATGCTAAGCACTTGTTTACTGTAGAAAGCCAAAAAAGAGACATGAATGATCACAACCTGCCTTAGTTTTTTAAAAAAAAGAAATAAAAGTAAACTTTGCAGGAAGTAGTCTGTAGATGAATGTGTGTCTGTGTCTGTGTAAAAGTTATGTTAATGCTTGATGCAGGGGAAGCACCAGTTTCCATGAACTCCCAAGTTTTTCCTCCCAAAGCATCATATGAGCACACTTTCTACACAATGTTTAATGCTATTCCTTTCTCACTGGAATGAGAGTAGTATTGGAAGTGTGATGTCATATGAAGAAGTACAACCACTTCGTTGTTAATAGTATGGGATGAGAGTTGAGGGTGGGAATGGTAAGCAAAACACACCAACCTGGATAGCCAGGCAAGACATATGTCTCAGTTGTAGATTTCACTCTGTAGTAGTTTATCATAGACTGCAAACGCAAAAATATGTTGCCTCAAAATTTTACCTTCCTAGTTTCCATACTAATCACTGAAACAACCAGTGGGTTGTCCTGGAGCATAAAAGGCAGTGTTCACCGTCTTGGGGAGAGGAGAGAAGAAAATCAAAACAACACAAAGAACTAAAAATAAGTGAAACAAAACAGAGTAAATTTGAGCAACAGAAATCTCTCCCTGGCCATGTCACTCTCTTACCGCATTGGCTTTCAGTACTATGAATTATGGTGTCCTTCTGGACCACCTGTCTGGGATGGGAACTTGGAATCACTGTTTTACTCCATTGGTCTTGTGGTGTCCTTCAAAGTTCCCTCTTATTGCCTATGAACTATATTGCAGGACTGCAGTACATTTGAACAACGAGATCAGTGGTTCTCAACCTGTGGGTCCCCAGACGTTTGTGGACTTCAGCTCCCAGAAACCCCAGCCACTATGGTCAATTCTCAGGGCTTCTGGGAGCTGAAGTCCACAAGCATCTGGGGACCCACAGGTTGAGAACCACTGGTCTAGATAGAGGACAAAGATAACAAACCAAAAGGAAGCAGTGGAGTCATTTCACACCAACAAATTACTTCACAGATTAACATGCTTTGCTGGAGGAGGGTTATATTTATTGTCTACATATGAAATAAAATATTGTAGTGGTTTTGAGTCCACATACGCATAGGCATTTTCTCCATGAATGTTAATGTCCATAAACTGGCCTTCCAGTGTGACAAAGGAAGAGACATAGTACCCCTTCTAGTTAAAAGCAATTTCTTGTCTTGCTGCTAGGCAATGGGGCCTGACTTGGGCTGTTTCCACACTACACTGTTACACTGCTATTATTCCTCTTTCAACATCCTGTGGGATTCTGGGGTTTGTCGTTTACTGAGGCCAAAGTGTTCTCTGGCTGAGAATTCTAAAGGCCCCTCCCTAAATTGCAAACCCCAGGATTCCATAGGATGTTGAAAGTGGAATAATAGTACTATAACAGTGTAGTAAGGAAATGGCCTGAGTTTTTATGCAAAATAGATTTGCTGTTGCCAATAAAGAGTGATGAGTGGTAGTTCTGACAACAGCTGAGTCCTTCATACAATAATTTCAGAAATTACGACCAGCCAAAATCAGTTCATAAATGGATATGACCATCACACAGATGCCCAATTCTGTCCAGTTCCTCCAGCATTTAGCAGAAATATTATTTCTGTGACTCAACCTAGTAAGGATATAACACCAGCAACGAACAACTTTAATCCATCTGTTCTCTAACACTGGTCAATATAGAGTCGACTGGAGTCCCATTCCACAATTTTTCAGACATAATCTTTAATATTTATATCCAAATCCTTTTTCGCAAGCCAGTGTAGGATGAGGAAAAGATTATAAATATTTTATACAAGGGCCCACATTTCCATGTTGTTTGTACACTAACAACTCAAACGGGATTAGTGCATGGGCTACCTGTTCTCCCACTTGGAGATGTAAAGTAAAATATTCTCATTTGAAACCTCTATAAACCCATGTGATGGTGGTTTCCTCAACCTCCTCATGAAACTGAGGCTCCAGTGAGTACATCTTGTAAGTCCATTCCATTCATGTATTAAATTTGAGTCATTTATCTTTATCAGAAGGTACCTAAGAAAGAAGAAAAGAAGTAAGGCATGGGAGTGAGAACTTTTCCTTCCATACGGAACATTTCTAAGAAAGTGATTTTAACGATTTTCCAAAATAATCATTCTGAGGTGGCAGGAAGACAAGCTGCCCCGGATCCCTTCCCTTATTATGCATTGGGGCACCATGTTTCAGAATCCTACATGAAAAACAGACTAATAATATTTAAAATTCCGGGCACCCAATCCCCCTTCTTCTTGTTCATGAAACCTAACAGAGGTTGTAATCCTTGGAGTCCCCACCCCCTTTAATCCATGAAGGACAAAAGTAGGTTTTGGTAATATTTTAAGAAGGCTTTTGAGAACAGCTTGATAAAAACAGACATTTTTTGGCAGTATGGTTATCTTAATAGCTGCTATTCTGCCAAGTCGTATCAGTTTCACTTTCTGCCTGTAATACAGAAAATTAATCTTACTGAGGCAATCAGATGTTACAGCTCCCAAGTAATCCATTGTGGACAGTATTACTGCATTTCCAGTGTCAGTTTGTGGAAGAACTCCTATCTTCTGTAGTAAAATTAAATCCTACGATTTTAGGCTTGCTTAAATTCAGTGATAATCCTGGACATCTGCCATATTGTGATATATTTAAGCTTCGAGGAATTTCCCGTTTGGGATCCAAAACTGTAATAACTACATCAACAGGAAAAAAAAATGAATGAACTTTTTGGTCACTAACGTGTATACTGTAAACAAGGAGGCAATTTCCTTTCAGATTGATCAAAGGCTCCATCACAAAGTAAGGAGTGATAACGAACACTCTTAATTGGGGCTTTTCTACATGCAATCAGATTTAGAATCAGTTACATTTGTTGTGATAAGGGTCTGATGTCTATTATAGGATTGAAGTACTACTGAACAATTTTGCCTTTATTACCATGGGCCTTTTCGCACTACACTGTTATAGTGCTCTTGTTCCACTTTCAACATCCTGTGGAATTCTGGGGTTTGTAGTTGACTGAGGCCAAAGAGCCCTCTGACTGAGAATTCTAAAGGCCCCTCCCTAAACTGCAGCCCCCAGGATTCCACAGGATGTTGAAAGTGGAATTAACAGCACTATGACAGTGTAGCGCGGAAAGGCCCCTTGCATACTTCAAAAGAAACTGCCATTGCAATTTATTAAATACTTTTGTGGCATTGAATTATGCAATGATCAATTTTTTAGATTATTAGTTGGGCAGATTCAGAGCACATGTGACCCTGCACCCCTAAATGCCCTCCCAGAATTCCACAGCATATTGAAAGTGGAATAATAGCACTATAACAGGGTAGTGCGGAAGCACCCAAAGTTTGCTTTTTGGATTTTTAAAAATATTTTGTAGATTATAAATTAAATTTAAATAAAATACATTTAAATTATAGATTAAATTATATATAAATTACATTTTAATATTTTCAAGATGTGCTTGGTTGAATCCATTGATACAGAATCTGAGATATGGAGGGTCAACTCTATCTATTTTACCATGCAGCAAACAGAACTATATGTTCATGTGCAAGTGTGCATGCACCTGCCCGTGACTCAAAATAATATTTGGAAGCCTTGCTTGCTGGCTTTTATTCAGCTGGGGGACAGTAGAGAAAGGGCCTTCTCACCAATGGGCCCTTAGTATGCTACAAAATTCCTTTCTGAGAAATATGGCTGACCTGAGCCATATCATATTTCAAGAGGGTTTCTGTTTTCCCTGTTTTTACGATAAAAGTTTCTGTGCTTTTTTGTAGTTAACTAATATTTTGTAATGAAACTGATTTCATCTAAGCATGCAAAGGGATCTTGTAGCACTTTTGAGACTGAGAGAAAGAAGCTGGTAGCATAAGCTTCCATAAACTTGAGTCTACTTCATGAGATGCAAAGTCTACAAAAGCCTATGCTACCAACTTCGTTCTCTGTGTCAAAAGATGTCATCAGTTCCCTTTGCATACTGATCCAAACTAACACAGCCATATCTTTGAATTCTGATTTTATTTAAAATTATTTACAGGCAATATGATACAGTATTATCATATTTGTGTAGTTTTTTGTGTTGTGAGGTACCGTTGGTCTTGAAAAGTGTCTAACCTGGTATGGTGGCCCCAGAAAATATACATGCAGTATATAAGCAATCACATTTCAGTCCCCATATCCTGAACCACAGAATCATAGTATGCTAATAAATCTCATCCATTTATTATGTGTGTTGCATTGTTTTTGAGTGTTGCGCCAAGACTCTGGGAGACTGGGAATCAAATCCTCACTCAGCTATGGAAACACAGAGGGTAACCTTGGGAAAGTTTCACTCTCTTAGCCTTAGAGGAAAGCAATGGCAAATCTCTGAATAAATCTTGCCAAGAAAACACTGGGATAGGATTGCCATAAGTTGGCGTCAACCTGAAGGTGCATAACAACAGTAACAATTGTGTCATCTGAAGTACAGTAGAGTCCCGGTTATCCGACATGCGGTTATCCGACTTTCCGGATTAACCGACATCGCGGCTGCCTGGGGGCGTGGCTGTGGGCATTTCCGCGCTCCCAGACATGCCCAGACACGCTCCCAGACACGCCCCCAAAATGGCGGCCGCTACAGGCCTCCGGCTAATCCGACATTTCGGTTATTTGACCCTCCGCCCGCCTGTTTAGGTCGGATAACCAAGACTCTACTGTAGTTTATTAAAGTTAATGAAATAAATATACATGCAGCCTCATGAAACTCTCTCTTTGCAACATCTCCATACCATGAAAACTACAAAATCTATAATCCTCCTTCTTAATACGATTTGGGGCTTCAAAGCCCCAAATGTTGAAGCTGCCCTAGTGATCTGATCTCTTCTCTGCACTTACACACAAAGGGATCTTTGTAGCACCTTTGAGACAGAGGGCTTTTCCACACTACACTGTTATAGTGCTATTATTCCACTTTAAACAGAATTTCCTGTGGAATTCTAGGGTTTGTAGTTCACTAAAGCCAAAGCTCTCTGGCTGTGAATTCTAAATGCCCCTCCTTAAACTGCAACCCCCAGGATTCCACAGGATGTTGAAAGTGGAACAATAGCATTATTACAATGTAGTGCGGACAGGCCCTGAGAGAAAAAAGTTGTTAAAGTAAGCTTTCATAGACTTAAGTCCGCTGTTACTGCAGTTTTCTAGCCCAGACTTGTGGGATACCAGATATCATTTTGATATCAATAATTTGGCCTTCCTCACTTACTCCTTCCCATGTGCTTGCGAGGCCCCCGGACAAGCACGCAAACAGGCTCGATTGCTAATCGCTGTAATATTCAAAATCAACACAGGCAGGCCAGACATAGCCAAACTGCCGCTTCAGGAGACCTCCAGGCAAGTACCCTCATTATGTATGCACGCTACCTACAAAGAACTCCCTGCCCCGAGCAGGCAGCTTGACAAGCTGAATACTCAAGCATTGAGCACTCCGCGTTTGCATACTGGCTACTCTATCAACAATTCGGACCTAACTCAATCATGCTAAATTCTGATCTTTCAGAGGCTTTGTCTCCAGCCCAAAACTCATTGTCTTCCCCAAGTACGGACTAGCCTATGGCCACATTTTCCCCTATAAGAACCCCTGACTTTGAGAGCTTCCTCGGATTGCTCCTGACCTCCATACCGCCTTGCTGCCGCTTTGCTTGGTGAGCCTTCCCCTCAGTCCCACATACTGAGAACTTCCATATCCACGAACTCTATCTTCAGACTACGCGGGCTCCAGGACAGGTGCAGTATTTCCCATACCAAAAACCTCCTCTCAAAATCCCTCTATCCAACTCCAACCTTTATTTCTCTAGTTATCTGTGTGAGTGTGTTGCATACACTTGTTTGATTGTATTTTAATAAAAACAACAATTATTATTTCACATCTGTTTGCTCCTTGACTCGGCCTGACCCCGTAGACGCTGGGATAAAAGATCTCGTTCCGTTGCCCTGCCTCTCGCAGTGCTAGCTTGTGCTCTTTGACTAATTTCCCCAACTTGTATAATTTGGAGAGCATTTAGGTGTCCCTCACGGGACCCCCAGAAATCAGAGTAACACCACTTCATCAAATGCAGCTTTAATATACAGTTGACTCTCCACATTTGCAGGTTTGGCTTTCACTGATTTATTTGCAAGTTTCTCCAACCCCTGGTCCCACACCTCAAGCCCTTCTTTTCCATGCGAAACCTTCCCTTTAGGTAGCTCTGATCAAATCATACAGCCCTTGAAAACATACCTCTGGTCCCCGTCCTCCTCCACCAGTAGCTGCCTGGCTAAGGAGGGCTGGGAGCCCAATTTTTCAGCACCACAAACCCTCTCCCAGTGCCGCCCAACACCCAAAAAAGGGAGAAGGGCAGTAGAAAATAAATATAGGGCCACCATGCTGGCCTACCCTCTTTTCCTCTCCTTCCCCTGACCTGGTCAGGACCCTGGGTGCTGGTTCGCCCCTTAATGTCTCAGCCCCTTTTCTCCACACACACACTTTGATATTTGTGGTTTTTCCACTTTGTGGGGGTCCTGAGCTCCTAACCCTGGTGAACATGGACCGCTGACTGTATTTGGCTTTTGAGGCGAACTGAGCAAAGCTGTACCTTGTATTTCAAACGTTGCCATCGCCATACCATAGATTTGTGGCGTACAAACCTGCATGTCTCCTTAGATAGCCATAAATAATTTTAGAAAGAAAACTAAATTGAAGAGCTCCACTAGGATTAAGCATAACTCATGAGACTCCAAAAATGTGGAAAAGAAAACTAGAAAACTGTAGATTAAATTCGCCCGTTGGAAGCCTTGACAGTTGAGGAGCAGAGGGTTGTCTGAATTTAGTTTTATTTATAAAATTATTTATGGCTATCTATCTAAGCACACACGCAGGTTTGTACACCACAAATCTACGGCGTGGCGATGGCAACATTTGAAATATAACGTACAGCTTTCCTCAGTTCACCTCAAAACCAAATACCGTCAGCTGTCCATGTTCGCTAGGGTTTAAGCACCGAAGCGCCCCGGTTACGGAGCAAGAACGTTCCGCAGGTCTTGGCGGCTCTGCTTCTTTCCAGGGAATTTCAGGAGACCGGCGGCGAGATGCTGCTTTCCCCCTCTGCCCTTTCGCGGTCAGCCCCGCGCTGCCGAGTGCACGAGGCGCCCAACTATCGCTCGGACGAAAGCTCGTTTGCATCGCGCGCCCTCCCGCCCCAGGAATAAAGCAGCCGAGGCGGCTAAAACGCTCAATCCACTTTGCGCGAGGCCGATTAGGAGTCCCGGTCTCCGCCCTCGCCTTGGTCTGCGGGGCGTGACGGAAGCGGCGGGGTGACCCGTTTCCTGCGTCAGGCGGACTAATCAGGCTGGGCGGGGAGGCGGCGCCGGCACCTTCCTGAGCCTTTTCTGCTCCCGGACTCTCTTCAGGGGACTCTACAGGTTAGCCCTGCTTTCTGGAACGGGAGGAAGTTCGCCTGCCCGGTACGGAACGGGTCGCTCGTTCGCCTCCGCTTTCCTAGTTTGGCCGCCGCCGCCGGCTATGGGCGAGGGTGTTCGCGGTCAGGCAAAATCCTCCGGGAGGCTGCGAGGTAATAATCCCCTGGAGGCTGGGCGGGAGGGGCCGAGGGAAGGGCGGAGGAGGGGGCGAGAGGGCGGCCAAGGAACTCCCCCCACCGCCAGCAGTAAGCGGTGGGGGCGCGCCGGGAGGGCGGAATTGGGGGCGGCGCCCCAGCGGAACCGAGGAAGCGGGCGAGACAGCCTGGCGGCCCCAGGGCTGCTTCTGAGGGAGAAGCCCTGCTCTGAAGTGACCGAGGGGAGTGTTTACGTGCGGGAAAGCTTGAACGGGATTTCCCAGGCCCTCCTCCAGGCGGTTGCAGTCCCCAAGGCCACTTCCGCACTAGGCTGGGATAGCGCTCTTATTCCACTTTCAACATCGGCCCCTCCCTAAACTGCAAACCGCAGGATTCCATAGGATGTTGAAAGTGGAATCATAGCGCTATCCCAGGCTAGTGCGGAAATAGCCTAAGACTCATTCTAGATTCCGAGAGCCCGGCGACGGTGTGGTTTTAAACCAGCGCGTCCTCGTGGCACCCCGGTGGGCCTAATCCTCTCTGCACTGCCCAGAGCTGTAGGTCAGGAAAGAAGGAGCAGCAGCAGCTCTCTGCGCCCACAGTGTGGCTTTTGTTGTCGTCCTCAACTGCCTTCAAGTCGATTTCAACTTCATGTTATTGTTGTGTACCTTCAGGTCCTTTCTGATTTACGCTGACCCTCAGGTGAACCTGTCACAGGGTTTTTTTCTGGGGCTGTGTGTGTGTGATGGGCCCACCGTCACCCAAGTGGGGTTCCATGGCCGGGCAGGGAATTGTACCCTGGTCTCTAGGGTTGTAGTCAGACACTCAACCTACTTCACCATTCTGGGTCTCTCATTCGTAGAGTTGCCATAAGTCGACTTTAATTTATGGTGACCCTACGGATGGGAGATCTCTAAGTCATCCTCTCCTTCAGAGACATGTCTTCCTTGATTGAGTCCGTCCGTTTGTAGTGCAGTCTTCCTGTTTTTCTATTGCCTTCTATCTTAATAAGCATTATTGTCTTTTCAGTGTGTTGTGTATTCTCATATGGCCAGACTACAACAAGCCTCAATTTAGTCATCTTGGGTTCTGTGGAGAGCTCAGGTTTGATTTGCGCTAGGACCCATTCATGTGTCTTTTTAGCAGTCCTGGGTACCCACAGAACTCTTCTCCAGCACCACATTTCAAATGAGTTGATTTCTTTCCTATCAACATTCTTCACTCTCCAGCTTACATAATCAAGCACAGAAATGAGAAATACGAAGGCATGAACAACCCTTCTTTTTGTATTCAATGATATATCTTTACATTTCAGGATTTTGCTTAGTTTCTTTGTAGCTGCCCTTCCAAGTCCTGGTCTTCTGATCTTTTGACTGAAGTCTCCATTCTGATTAATGACTGAGACAAGGTATGGAAAATCTTGAACTATTACAGTATCTTAATCGTCTGCTTTATGGTTATGTAATTTAAAATCATCTGTGGTTATTTTTTTGTTTAGTTAATGTTCAACTGTAAATCTGCCTTTGCACTTCCTGCCTTGACTTTCTTCCATAATTGTTCCAAGTCTTTGCTGTTTTCTGCTAGTAGTATGTTGTCATCTTCATATCTTAAATTGTTAATTATCCTTCCTCCAGTTTTCATGCCTCCTTCCTCTGAGTTTAATCCTGCTTTCCATATGATATATTCAGCCTACAAATTAAACAGATAGGGCAATAAAATGCAATCTTGCCTGACTCCCTTGCCAATTGGAAACCATTCTGTTTTTCTGTATTCTGTCTTAACAGTAGCCTCTTGTCATGCATACAAGACAGTCAAATGTTATGGCACACTCATTTCTTTAAAAGTGATCCATAATTTCTGCACAATCAACAGCTTTCCTATAGTCTATGAAACACAGATCAATTTTCTTTTGAATTTTTTGGTGTGTTCCATTGTCCAACATATTTTGCAATATGATCCCTAGTGCCTCTTCCTTTCCTAAACCCAGCTTGGACATCTGGCATTTCTCACTCCATATATGGTGGAAGTTTTTGTTATACAATTTTGAGCATGAATTTGCAGTCCCTGGTGTCTCCTTTCTTGGAGATTGGAATGTATATGAGCATTTCCAATCTGTGGACCATTCTCTTGTTTTCCATATTTGTTGACAAGTTTTAGTTAGAATTAGAGTAGATTCTGTCTCTGTAGCTTGAAGCATCTTTATTGGTATGCCATCTGCTCCTGGTGATCTGTTTCTCCCAAGTGCTCTAAATGCAGCTTTCACATCAGGTTCTAAAATTGGTGGTTTGTCTTCACATGGTTCTTCCTTGGATGAATGTGTCAACTTTACATCGCTTTTCTATAGTTTTTCTAAGTACTGTTTCTGTTGTCTTTTTCTTTCTACTTGGTCATGTAATGTGTACTCCTACTGGTCATAGAGTATACTTACTCTTGGTCTAAATTTCTCTTCGATTTCTCGGATCTTGTAGATGTGGTCTTCTGTTTTTCCTTTGTTATTGTCATCTTCTATTTCTCTGCACTGATTATTATATTAGTTCTCCTTGTCCCTGCACACAAGTCATTGAACATTTGCATTCAGGGTTCTGACTCTATTGCTGTCACCTTTTACTTTTGCTCCTTGTCTGTTCTTAATTGCTTGAAGAGTTTCATTTGTCATCATCCACTGAGGTTTGTCTTTCTTTTTAGCTACAGATAATGTTTTTTTACGTTCTCCCCTGGCAATGTCCCTGGTTTCAATCCAGAGTTCTTCTGGCTCCCAGTCATTTAGGCTTAATAGTGCAAATCTGTTTTTCATACTAGCTTTAAATCAGTGGTTCTCAACCTGTGGGTCCCCAGATGTTTGTGGACTTCAGCTCCCAGAAGCCCCAGCCACTATGGTCAATGCTCAGGGTTTCTGGGAGCTGAAGTCCAAAAACATCTGGGGACCAACAGGTTGAGAACCACTGCTTTAAATTTTACAGGTCTGTTCTTCAGGTGGTATTTTGGCATGATGGTTGGTTTAAGATACTTCTTTGGCTTCACTCTAACTTTTGCTATTAGAAGTTCATGGTCTGTGCCACAGTCTGCTCCTGTTCTTCTCTTTACAGAGAGAATGGAGCTTCTCTATCTTCTGGTTCAGATAATGTGGTCTGTTTGATTTCTATATGGGCCATCAGTTTATGTCCATGTATACAGTTGCTTTTTGGGTTGAGCACCATCGGACTGGAGAGTCTTGTCTTCTGGCACTATCTCTTGTTTCATTTTGGATTGTCTCATCATAGGATTTTAATGGTAAAAGACATTCAAAAGGGTTTATCGTGCCTCCTTCTGCACAGTACTAACAAGCATCAGCTATGGTATCACTGCTGCTGTCTCTGAAATGTATTCACACTGAAATTAAAGTTCATTGTGAATAAATGTAAAATGATACTTAGTGAATTTAAAAAAAAAACCCTACCCTCAACTGCAGTCTGAAATGACGGTATGTAATATGTAAAATGATATTGAAAATATTTATTGACAAGGTCAATAAAAATGTCAACCCAGTGTTGCGGCAAGTGTGGGAAAAGATGGATTTCATGTTAGTAATTATTGGAAAGGCACTAAATATAACTATATTATATATATTGTCTACAGCTATGTTCCATAAATATTGTACACACTTCTTCACCTTAATAGATTTTTTTTTACTTATTTGCATGTAAATAAAGGATGTCCATGGAAAACTAGCAATTTAAAATAACTCATAGTAGCAAAAAGAGAAGTTGCTATTCTAACATAGGTCCTAATTTATATGAAATATTTGGCTAGCATTTAAACTTTTAAAATTAGATCTTCCAGTTCCAGTACACATGCAGCCATTATCCCCACATTGTACATTAGATGGATCTGTAGGTGGGGAAGTAGCATATGAGCATCCTGCAGAGTGCATTTGCATTACAGTTGGCTAGTTCAGGATAAAACTAAACCTCCAATGTCCTCCCACTGCACAAAATAGCACCTGAGTTCAATAAAGCAGGAGAAACTGTCTCTGTCTTTTTTTCCCCTTGAAGTTTTGTGGATTTCGCTGAAGAGAAAACACCTACTGCCTAGTTAACACTGTTTTAAAATCTTGAATTTTTCCATTGAGTTCGATGGGCAGCTCTTTAATAGGGCTACCATTTCACCAGTATTTTCCTTTGGGTGGTACTGCAAAGGAGATTGAATTAAGCTGCCCCAGTTCTTTCTGCTACATAGCTTACACAGGGAGAATATGTGAACAAGTAGAATTGGCAAGTCACACTTTCTGGTAAATGTAGTGGTGCCCAGTACTCCTGTTTTATACAGAGAGAAATGAATGAACAAGAGGAGATGGCGACAGCTGCTGGTATACAGAACAGTTTTAACTTAGACATCCTCCTTCTCCTTCAGTGATGTCATTCGGCACACTTCTCACTTCCATACTGCTGAGAGACAGCTGGTGAGCTTTCCTCTTTCTTCTGAAAGTTGCAGTAGTTGGTTTTTTGACTAGTGGACATAATGCTTCCTGCTGTATTGCCCAAAGGATTGCTGTCAGAGGCAACAGCTCCCTGTGCTGCTTTTCCTTTGAATATGTGTGGATGGAGGAGGAGATCCTGTGGCTTCTACCAGAGGGAACAGTATCAGAGGAAGAAGAGTAGCTTGTGCACTGAGGTGAGCTAAATGTCAGCAACTGCTAGGAATGGGTTTCTGTGAGAAGGAGCCACTACTTTCCCTCTCAGAGAAATCTCGCTGGGCCCAATTCTACATGCATGAGCCACATGAAAGAAAGGCGATTAGGAGGAAAATATAGCCTACAGCACCTGGCATTCATTGGCAGTCTCCCATCCAAGTACTAACCAGGGCTGACTCTGTTTAGCTTCCAAGGTCAGATGGGATCTGATACCTTTAGGGTATTTAGGTGGATTACATGATTTACTCACCTTTAGATGGTATAGGAGTTGGAATCAGATCAAACAAAGATAAGCAGAGAAGGCTTCTATTCCAATCAGCAGAAACCCCTTCTCAGGAATTAGTACCTCTGGCTCAGACAACAGCAGTTTCCTGACTATGTAACTAGTTAGGGTAGCTCTAATGGTCCAAAAAGTACACATGCTTATGCCGGGTTCTTGTGAATCTAGGTAATCAAGTTAAGGACTCAGGACCCGGGCGTCAGCAGATGTTGGCTGAGAAGGAAAGGATCTTTCCTTCTTTTAAAAGTGATATATAAAGACTAAGAAGAGATTGAGATTGGATCTTCCTTTTCCCACATTCCTGGTAATTGCTCTTAATTCCAAAGGGCCTCATGGACTCTTATGATGATACCAGACAATAGCAATAGCCAACCTTAAATTTGCATTTGGGTTTATAGGTATTCTCTTGCATTTCTGTGTAGTACTCTTGCTTCTGGGATTAAGAGAGCAGAATTTTCTACCATGAAAAAAACATGCAAAAGATTTTGACACATATGGCAGAAAATTTGACATGTATTTCAGTTTACCTTCCTGCTCCCCAAATTAAAAGATATTTTGCTAAGTTTGAAGGCAACTAAAAATCTACTGCTTGAGATGGCCTTTGCCTAATTAATGATGACAACAGAATCTAAAGTTGATTAAAGAGTTTTCCCTGCCTTTATGCTATCTACTTCTAAATATCATGCTCTTTGAAACATCTTATTCAGTCACTGATGTACATATAGTTAGTATAGAGCTATGGCCAGCTTCATGAGCGTTCTATAGTTTGAATAGATGAAGGTGTTCAAACATTTTATGTGATGCTTGCATTCAGCTGCAACTAGCATTCAGTGCTTCCTCATGCTCAAAGCTGATAATTTGCCTTTAGGGAAAATGGTATTTATGTGATCAGTTCCACCAATGATAAAACATTCTGCTGAGGCATTAGGAATGGTCAACATTTTTTCTTTTCCTTTCCTGTGGTTTCAGTGCTGGGAAAGAAGATAGAATTGGGGAGGCTGATGAGATCAAGTTGAGCAGGACTAGACAAAACTTCCTAGCAACCCTACTAACAAAGACAAAGAAAAATGCACTTACGAAGTCTTATGTCTTTGCAGAAACCAGAAGTCTTGGATCCTATTCACCATGACTACCTGTTTTCTCAACTGCAGCAAAGAAGGAATAAAAGCAGTCATTTTGTTAATAATTGTTTTGTTATCATTCCTTGCTTCTCTCACACCTTGAGCAAGGAAGGCAATGGGATAAGGAAAAGTTGAAAAGAATTCTGTGACAGAATTTGTTGCTTTTTATAAACAGTTTCAATCTTCCATGAACTGTGTTGTCCTTCAGCTCTAGGCCCTAAAACCTCCACTAATAACAGTAGAATGTCCTGGTCTTCCTCTTGACTGTTATCCATGGAACGTGAGAGGAGATATTCCTGCCTCCACTTGCCTCTCAAAAAGCTAAAAAGGCAGAGGGTGGAGTTAGCTTAAAAAAACTGAAAAGAAATTTGATAGTAAGCAGCGTTGGAGACCTGTTACAGATAAAAGCTAGATGCAAATTGCTTACATAAGAAATGACTTTTAAATAGTTTGCTGTTTCTTCCCCCCTGCTTACTAAAATAGTTTTCAGTCCTTTCTGATGTGTATGTGCTATCTCAAGAGTACCCATTTAAGTTATGTTCAACATTTGGAAGGAATTTGTAATTCTTAAAAGGTTATATACCATATGTACTTTTTTGTTCTGATAAATGAGTGTTAGTGTCGAGTTCATAAAAAAATAGTATGTATTCCATTCTGTACTACTCATAGATACGTACCACTTAACCACCGTTTCATGTTCTCCATGGTGTCTGTGCATCATACAGTGGGTCTTGTGCCTTTGTGGAGCCACAAGATGAAAAGTCTGAGAGTTGAGTAGAGTAGTTTTTGGTGGTAACGCCACCTCTTCAGGCATACACCTATACTTGGCACCAAAAGCTACTCCCTCTTCAGTTCCTTTTCATCTGTTGAAGAGTTCATGTCTTGGATAGCTCTGTGCTTAGCAGCATTCTTTGTTTCTCATTCTTCTCTACATCTTTCAATTCTTTATCCTCCATTTTTCCTTGTAAATAAAATAAAAAAATAAGTAAGTTATAGGACTAACTGCTTTCTTAGTTGCCTTCCTTTTCCTTTTCCTTTTCCCCTTGTGGCTTCAGTCACAATTGGGATTTCTTGTCTTTTGCGTGGCTTCTAAAATTAGTTTTTAAAGTGTGTTTCCTATGAGAGAAGCATTGCTATCACCGATTGCCAGTCCCAGTGTTTATATTGCCTGGGAGAAGGACACTTGATGTGCTCTTGCTCCATTTGACAGAGTGGCATAGCACAGTGCTTGAGAAGTTATCTTTTTCACCTCTGGCTACACCTCTGGGAAAAGTCTCTAAAAGTGGCTGATTTAGCAGCCAGAAATTGGTTTCAGTCAGTAAGACTCTGTCCTTTACAAGAGTCTTGGCAGGATCACTGGAGGCTGCCTGGTCATTGTCTGAAACTTAGGTGGCATTGATATTGCTCTTGGTACCAATAGTCGTGTTGGCATCTGAGGATGCATCAAGACCAATCCTCAGTGCAGACAGCTCCTGTGAGGAAAACACTGCTGAACCCACCTACCTACGGTAGATCTATTCTCATGTGGCAAAAGCCAGATAGTGCTTAAAAGCGGATCACTTCAGATGAGGAAGTAGAACGGAGGAAGAAGAAGAAAGAAGGCCAAGAACAAAGAGAAGTCTAAAGCATTGGCAACCATGACTGTACCTACCTCTGCTGCTGTGTCTTGCCACTGATCCCACCACAGACTGTTGCACCAAATTCAGTCCCTTCATCTGGCTAGCGTCCAGGTCGATCCAGTCATTTTGGTTCACACTGAGGGCCAGTCAGTGCAAGGAATTATCCAGGAGACTGTCATGCACATTGACCAATCCTTAGTAGACCAACATGCTCAGGCTGCCTTGATAACAAGAGCCCTATTGTCACACATTGAGGAAAGAAACCCTCCCATGGACAACAACAACAACAACAACAACAGTGCCACTTATGGGGGTGGTTCTTTGGACCTTTGTGAATTTGATTATTCACGAGACATGTGCTTGCCCCCCCTACCATTTTCCTCCTCCCATTCCTATGCATTCCTCACTTTAGGCTTGCGATGCTTGTGTTTAAGATGGACGTTTTTCCTTTTTGGTGAGTAAAGCCCCCCCACTGCTGGAGGTGTGTCCTCTCTGCCATTTGGCTGCACATTCTGCTGTGTAATGGCTGCTGATTGGTCAGGTGCTCTCTTTGCTCCTACCCCCCTTTCTCAAGATGGTCACCAGAACTAGCTAGAACAGCAGAACTGTGTTTTTTCTCTGAGAGGAAAGTACCACTAAGCCCTTTACCTTGTCTTTTTTCTCCTCCTTCCCTGGAATGCTAGGACCAGAAGCAAAGGGATGGCATGGGGGAGCTCTGGAGAGGAATCGCGCGAGGTGGGGTGTTATTTGTGGTTTTACTACTTTCTTGAGGGTTCTGTGTCCTGAACCTTTGTGAATGTGGAGGGGCTACTGTACAATCAATTTGTTATGTGCATCATTTGTAAAATACAAAGTAAGCTAAACTATGCCACAATACTTGTAAAAAATAGTCGGATGTCAACAGATATCTAATGGAATAGTTGTCAGAACATTTGGAGGCAAAACTAACAACCTTTCTTCTGCCACTTCCAGAAGGGCATATCTAGCTAAAGGAAGGACCAAAAGGGTATTCATTAATTGCTTGCCTTTCTCCCATCATGGGACCCAAGATGACTTACGGCAGTGCTGAAATAAGATGAAGCTAAGACCTTATGATAAAGAATTAAAACACAATTAAACAAGGTAACATATATTAAAATACCATTAATATGAGGGAAAATGTGGTCTCTCGTGTAGGTCTCAAGCTGTTTTTATATGTTACTGCCAACCCGTCACATTTTGGCTTCCTGTCAAATATGCAAAATGCTGCTGCTGGATTGTCCTGCTTGGAAGCTGTGTGAGCTGTGGCTCTAGAGAGCCTTAGGGGCATGCTCATATCAAGCAGATTACAACAGTCCAACTGCAAGTCTGTCACCATGACCAAGAAATCCCAGCTCAAGAAACAAAGCCTGCAAAAAGCACCCTAAGCCCTTGAGGTTACCTGGGCCTCCAGCAACAAAAACTGTTCCCAGATCGAGTTCTGCGCCCAGATCAAAGTGGAGCTTGATAATTGCTTTCAATCAGAAGTTCTGCAGTTGCACCACTGCCGCACTGTAGGAGGCTTCCCCCAAAGGGGTGTTTGTAACCAGGCAGTGAGAAACAAATTGAGGGAAGTAGAGTCCCTGCTGGATGCTTGGAACGCAGCCCTGTTTGTCTCTGAGGAACTGGTGTTGGAGATTTTGAGGAGCAGTCTTTGTGAGGAGAGTGGATTTAAAGCTTGAGTTAAATATGTGACCCACCTTATTTTGATCTTAGAGTTTGGAAGCTTTTAGTTATACTGGTTATTTGTGATTAATTCTTTTTTTCCAGTAATGATGGTATAACTAAATCACACTGCCTTAGTAACTCAGTAAGATATAGCCTCACTTTTTTTGTGGTGCAACTGTAACTTCATTTTCCTTTGTAGTTATGGGATGTAGCTTCACTAAATTGTGGAAGCGGACTTTCACTTAATTCCAGTGCTTACTCATGTTGTGGGTTGTGGATACTGAACTGATACAATGGACAGGAGGAGCAGTTTGTAGCATTCAAAAGGGGTATTTTTAATGCAGCTAAAAGTATTCATTGCTTTCAAGAAATGGGAAACTAGAGCTACTTTTGGAAAAATGTTACCATGTCAGTAAGTACTGGGGCACCTTGGAATGATGCCTGTAACTAATTGCATTTCAAAACAAATATTTCAAACTCTGGACTACAACTCCCATCTTCAATAACCAATGCTGTTCTGGTTAGAACTGTACTACTTAAAACTGTTTGAGCGGAATTAGTAACTTGTCCAGAACATACAATCCTGTGCAACCTACACTGAACAGACTAGACTTTATTTTTGTGTAGAACAGCAGCAGTATATTTAAGAACAATTGCTTGAATTACAGCATGCTGTATTTCCACTATTTGTTAATCAGTTAAGTTGGAATACTGTAATGATGGATGCAGGATTCTTTCCTGTGTTCTTTCAAATGAAGGAATGCCCTTTGACAGACAAAAAGATACGAGGCTATCTCCAAAAACCCCTGTATGAATATTCTATTACATGTCAATAAATGCACAAACCTACATAATACATACACCAGTCTGTGTATGTTATAGATAGTTGTACATGTTTGATGTGGATAACTGCAGCCCTGTTTGGGTCTTCTTAAAGTACACGCAGAAACAAACACGTGAGGAGAGAAAGACAGGTGGTAGTCCTGCCCCTTCCATTTTCATTTACACACTGTTACACTACAAGAATTTTTGTGCTTTTTATTAATATGACAAAATACATAGCAGTGCCAGTGTGCATTCTGAAGTCTTAATTTTCTTGTATATTACATTTTTTCATGTTTAAAAGCCTGTTCCAGGTCTTCTCTGTCCAGTGGTTATTTGCATGATTATGATTGCATTGCTCATTCAGTGAGATTCCAGACTTTCTTTTTATATTTTGTGGATTGTTTGCTTTTTACTGTTACTGTGAGCTTGATTTTCAAAACTTCATTTTAGACCATTTTATTTGTTTTTAACTGCTGCCAAGTGGATCTTGACCTTATGGATGGGAGGCCTCCAAGCCACTCTGTCCTCAAACACCCTGCTTAGGTCTTACAGATTCAGGGGTGTGTCTTCCTTCCGTGGTTCTTAACCTTTTCTTTACTGGGGACCTCCTTAAATACAATATGTTGATGAGGACCCTCAAGACATAACTGCAAACTTAAGTATTTAAATTTAGATTTACATATTCAAATTTTTATTTATGTATTTATTAAAGGCTTTCTGGAGTCTAGGATTCAAATCCCCACTCAGACACTGGGTGACTTTCGGCAAGTCATATTCTCTTGGCCTCTGAGGAAAGCAAAGGCAAACACCCGCTGAAAAATCTTGCTAAAAAACAAAACAAAAAAGAAAAGCCCTGTTATAGCTTCACTTTAGAGTTGCCATAAGTCAGAACTAATTTGAAGGCACATGACAACAAAGTGCTGCTGACAGGGGGAGATTCTTTCTAGCCATTATGTTTCTCCCCTTTGAAAACTGACTGATGTAAACTGACTTATGAATGAGGGAGCAGTTGGGATGTATGCACATGCCTGCCACCATGTCCCTCTATGCCCACCTCCCCTGCTGCTGCATCTTTGACAAAAGGGACATGGTGGCAGGTGTGTGCACGTGCGGAACTGGTCCTACATTTGCATCCCCCTTCTGCCATGCTGCTGGTGTCTAGCAGCTGGGTTTCCCTGTGAGAATTCTGCAGATCCTTAGGGGTCTGTGGACACCAGGTTAAGAAGCACTGTCTTTCTTGACTGAGTCTATCCATCTGTAATGCAGTCTTTCTCTTTTCCTACTGCTTTTTACCTTGCCAAGTATTATTGTCTTTTCTAGTGAGTCACATCTTCTCATTGATATGGCCAAAGGACAACAGCTTCAGTTTGGTCATCTTGGCTTCTAAGGAGAGTTGAGGTTTGAGTTTCTCTAGGACCCATTCATTTGTCTTCTTAGCTTTCTGTATCTGTAGGACTTTTGTTCACCATGACACTTCAAATGAGTTGAATTTCTTTCCATCAACTTTCTTTACTATCCAGCTTCCACAGTCATACATAGAAATTAGAATTATGATGGCATGGACAATTCTGACTTCAGTATTCAATGATATATCTTTACACTTGAGGATCTTGTCTAGTTCCTTCGTAGGTGTCCTTCCAAGTCCTAGTCTTCATCTTATTTTTATTTTCTGGTACTTAAATTTGATGTTTCATGGTGGTATGTGTAAATCATATTGCTTTAGCTATTGTTTTGCAGATAACCAAATGAACTATGATTTGTTTCCTCTATTTTTTGTTTGTTTCTCTCCCATCCTCCCCTTCTTTCTGTGTCTTCTAGATATCCCAAATATCATTTTAGTATTGGAAGACTGTTATTTTTTGCACAGCTTCAGCTTATTTCTTGCCATTTGGCCATTTCATAAAGAGAGCATTTTCGTAGCTGTTTTCAGAGTGCTTAGAGCAGTAGTTCTCAACCTGTGGGTCCCCAGATGTTTGTGGACTTCAGCTCTCAGAAGCCCCAGCCACTATGGTCAATGCTCAGGGCTTCTGGGAGCTGAAGTCCAAAAACATCTGGGGACCCACAGGTTGAGAACCACTGGCTTAGAGAGTAGGAAACTGGCCAACCTCTCCTTTTCCAAGATATAGACATCTTTAAAATCCTATCGTCATCATCATTGTTATCATATTTGTTTATATAATTTATTCTGCTTTTTCCCCAAATTGGGACTCAAATGGTTACAGGTTAAAAAAGAACAATAGTTAAAATATACAAAAAGTGAACATTAAAATGAAATTAAACTCTTCACAGTATTAAAACAATTTAAACTTACACTGAAAAAGTAATTAAAAAGGTAAAAAAACAGTTAAAAACATTTCAGTTTAAAACAATTGAGCCCATTCTTTAAAAACTTTCTCTTTTAAAAGCTTGTTGGAATGAAAAGGTTGTTGCTTGTTTTTACGCCAAGACTCCTCTCTGTTTGACACACAAAATTTATAAAATACACAAAGTATTCTTTAAAACAGGCTGGGGAAACAGTGGCCTCTGGGAAGCATTTGGTCTCCTGACCCCACTTTTGTGCCCCCCAAATTATCAAATCCGCAGTAGAGCCCCCCACATTTTTCGAAAAAATTCAGCATAGTTTTAGTGATTTTCACCTGAAAATTTCTCACGAAGACCTCCAATATGCAAAAACATGTGAAAACACACAGCCCACCACAGTGCCGCCCCCCAAATGCCTCTGTTTCTCTCATTGTCCTTCTGAAAATGGCAACAAGAAATGACATAATTTCTGATCACTCTTTTGAGGAGAACTCTGAAAACTCTGATGTTTGGGGACTATATATGTATGGGGGATGCAGCCTGTAGAGGGCATAGGGGATTGTCCCCACACAGTTGCTCACACTTCGTAGTTCAAATAAGTTTTAAAAGTCAGAGGCTTGGTGAAAATATCTGCCAAAAACTCAGTAATGATGAAGCTAAGCTGATTTCTTTGGGAGCAGTTTCCATATTCATAGAATCATAGAGTTGGAAGAGACCCCAGGGGCCATCCATTCCAACCCCCTGCTATGCAAGAACACCCAATAAAGCATTCCCAACAGATGGCCATCCAGCCTCTGCTTAAAAACCTCCAAAGAAGGAGACTCCACCATACTCTGAGGCAGCATATTCCACTGCCGGACAGCTCTGACCATCAGGAAGTTCTTCCCAAGGTTCAGGTGGAATCTCCTTTCCTGCAGCTTGAATCCATTGCTCCTTGTCCTAGTCTCTAGAGTGGTAGAGAACAAGCCTGCTCCCTCCTCAGCATGACATCCCTTCAAATATTTAAACATGGCTATCATGTCCCCTCTTAACCTTCTCTTCTGCAGACTAAACATACCCAGCTCCCTAAGGTGTTCTTCATAGGGCATGGCTTCCAGACTCTTCACCATTTTGGTCACCCTCCTCTGGACATGTTCCAGCTTATCGACATCTGTCTTGAATTGAGGTGCCCAGAACTGGACACAGTATTCCAAATGAGGCCTAACTAATGCAGAATAGAGTGGTACCGTTACCTCCCTCCATCTAGACATTGTACTCTTGTTGATGCAACCAAGAATTGCAGTGGCTTTCTTGGCTGCCGCATTACACTGCTGACTCACATTCATCTTGTGATCTACCAAGACTCCTAGATCTCTTTCACATGTACTGCTGTCCAACCACGTGTCCCCCATCCTATATTTGTGCCTTCCATTTTTTCTGCCTAAGTGCAGACCTTACATTTCTCTCTGTTGAAATTAATTTTGTTAGCTTTGGCCCAGCTTTCCAATCTGTCAAGGTCGTTCTGAAATTTGATCCTGTCCTCTGGTGTATTAGCAACCCTTGATATCATCTGCAAATTTGGTCAGTGTGCCCTCCATTTCTTCATCCAAGTCATTGATGAAGATGTTGAATAGCACTGGGCCCAGGACAGAACCCTGTGGCACCCCATTCAATAGTGTTGCTGCAGAAAAATCTGTCTCTCAGTCAGCCTGTGCTTTGTTGGCAGTGGGACATACAGAAGAGCTTTTGAATATCTGAAATTACGGACAGACTCATACAGGAAGGTGCAGTCTTTTAAATATTCTGGTTGCAAGATGTTTGGGGCTCTGTGGGTGGAAACCTGAACAGGTTTTACAAATAAACTTGAATCCAGTGGAGAGGGTTCAAGACCAGTGATACATGATCTTTTTTTTAAAAAATATTACCAAGACGTAGGTTTTGATTATTTAAAACATCATATAAAAGCGTACAGAAGACAGACCATAAACAAACTGAAGAAACTGTTAACAAAAACACTAAAACTAATGTGAAAGACTAAATTTATTAACTAAAAAAAACTAAACTAACCTAAAAGGGGCTAGAAAATATACATATGACTTCCAGCTTCCCAGCTGTTGGTTATGTGATACCATACAAAACGTACTACTGTCTTATAACATCACCCACTTAGTAATCAGTAGTAATAAATAGTAAAAAATATTAATCTATTAGTCTTCAAAATCAAAAGTTGACTTTCTCCCCTAATAAGCTTTTAGGCATACTATCAACTCATCACAGTTTTTCCTACTCAGTGATCCTTCCTTAATTAAAATAATTAATCCATTTCTCCCAAGTCAAGCAGTTTCATCAACAGTTCTTCTTGGGGTTGAGTAACCATGTCATTCCATTTCTGTGAGCAGAATGGTCAAGCAGCTGTGATCATATATTAAAATACTCTTCCACATTTCTTGTCCATATAATAATCTTTTCAGCCACAGTAGGAAAGGTTCAGGTTTTACTTGAATCTTTGCTATCAAATTGTCTTCGATCAGTCTCTGAATCATCGCCACAAATTTCTTTGTTTTCTCACATGACCACCACATGTGAAAAAGGTACCTTAATTTTGCTTACATTCCAAAAGACATTTGAAGAATCTTTATACATATTAGTCAGTTTTTCTATCCATTGATTATTTTATACTGTCCATTGATTATTTTATAAAAGTTTTCTCTAAGATCATAACATAATATAAACTTTAAATCTCTTGACCACATCTTTTCCAGTTGTTCCATCTGAATACACATTTGCTTTAACTTTGTCATATCACCATCACCATCCACACAAACACACAAACACACACACACACAGGCCATCCAAACCTCAAGTTAAATCCCTTATAGGAGCAAAATCTTAAATCTTACTCTCAATTTCTCCTCTTGCTAGATGAAATTAGAAATGTCTTTGTGTTAATGTTTGATAAAACATTCATTTTTATAGTTGAAATTATGGCTAATAAGGACAGTTTCAACCTAGACCATCTTTGTAAGTCTTGCTTGATCTCATTCCATACTTTAGGATAATTATTCTGAAACAACTTTGAATTTTGTTTTCCAAAAACAGCACCTAAATATTTCATTTTTTTAACAATCTTAAGACCTGTTTTTTCCATCAAAGACTTTTGATCTTCTTTTGTCGTATTTTAGTCAACATAACTGTCTTTGTTTATTTTAAAGCCAGCCAAATGCCTCAAATCAATTAAAATCTTGAGCAGTATATTTACAGAATCTAGGGATCACTAAATCACTAAATCACCAACAAATGCCATTCGTTTATATGTTTGGTTTTTTATCAGCACACCTTTTATTTTCTCTTCTTGTCCAATAACTCTGTTCAAGACTTCTCAAGTCAATATAAAAGTAACAGTGAGGGGGACAATCTTGTCTGATCTGTCTTTGTCATAACTTTTGGTTGTCTGTCCATTAATCAAAATCTTTGCTCCCTGTTTTATTATATCTCTCACGTATCTTGTATTATCCCTTCTGCTAAAATAACTGTAAAAATCTTATAATCATTATTCAAAAGAGAAAAAGGCCTGTAATTCTTAGGATCTGTCAGATCATGTTCTTCTTCCAGTATTTGCTTTATACCAGCTGTCTGATGTTTTACTTGTGAATATAATTGAGTTCATCAGTTGTTGAAATGGAAGATGCAATTGTTCTTCCAAACTTTTATAGTAAATTGCTAAAAGACCATCCGATCCTTGGGCCTTCCCAATCTTCACTTTCTTATAGGCGTCAACCACTTCTGCCTCTGATAGAGTCACATTTAGCTTTACTGTATATAGTCAAGTGTAAGTTGACCTCATGTATAAATTGAGGCAGATTTTGAAGCCAGAAACATAATCAACTGCAAGGGTAATTGGTTCCAAATTTCACAAATAACAGGCAACAAATTCAGCAACAGGCAACAAGACAATTACTGCCATTTGAGCAGTTCATATTACTAAGTGCAACTGAGGTTAATGGATTGATCTCTAGGCTTTATAGATTTCAGATAGCAGTTACTTTTTCTAATAATCTGGGAACTAAATTAATCTGTAAAAAAAGGATTTGGTATAATCCTCCCTGATTTTGACTTGAAAAATGTGGCTTTAAAGGGGTATTGAGACTACTGCATAACCTCATGTATAAGTCAAGGGCAAGTTTTGGGACCAAAATTTCAGATTTTGTTATGACCCGTAGATAAATTGAAGGTCATGCCTTGAAAAGGGGAAACACCAGCACCGCCTCAGGCCTAGCCACCGTGGCCGCTGCCGCCGCCACCATTTTCCTGCCCAAGCATTCAGAAAGGCCTTTTGCCACTCTACTCAGAGAAGGAGTATTTTTAAAAAAATAAAAAAAATAAAAGTTAGGGTACAGTAAGGCACTGACCCCCTCTGCTTTCTCAGTGCTCTTTTGAGGGGAGACGCCATTTTACCACTTAGGTATTCAAAAAGGCCAGAAGCAGTGCCATGGTGGACAGTAGGTTGGTGCTTTTTTTAGATTCTTTTGAGATGGACTGTGCTCTCTCTTTTGTCACTCTACTCAAAGAAGGGGATGACTCCCTTTTTGATAAGAGTTAAGGTACCGTACTTATCCATTGGTAAGTTGACCCAGGTTTTTTGGGATGGCTTTTTGGCTAAAGCATATACAGGTTCTGATTCTCTGAAATCATTGGTAAATTCTGTAAATCCGGATATTTTTCAGTCTTTTCTCTAGACATCTTGTAGTTTTGTTAATAGAGCATTGATTTTTTTTAAAAAAATGTTCTTTATTTTGTCATTATCTGAAGTTAATTTCTTTCCATCCTTAATCTTTGAGATCAATTTCTTTTCTCTCTCTCTTTTCTAACTCATAAACAAGCCATTTTCCTGGTTTATTTGTGGAGTCCAAGTATTTTTGATTAGAGTATCATCTTTTCCTATGTGTTGTAAATCATATTCATGGATATTTGTTTCTGCAAAATCTTCATTTCCTTCAGAGTGATGATTTAGATCAGTGGTTCTCAACCTTCCTAATGCCACGACCCTTTAATACAGTTCGTCATGTTGTGGTGACCCTCAACCATAAAATTATTTATTTATTATTTACAATGCCCCCCCCCCGGCAAAGGCTGCCTCGCCAGCCAGGAACAAGGGGGCAGGCAGGGAGAGAAAGAGGAACTGCACGTCTCCCCCAGGAAAAAAACTCCGAGTACCCCCCAGGCTCTGCTTCTGCTTCACTCTCATTTCCGCTGGGGGGCAGTGTGGGAAAAGTTTCCAGAGTGTCGACCCTGGCCGGGGGGGGGGGAATCCAAACGCCTTTGTCTTTTGTGCCGGGCACAGCTCGTCCCCCTGGAAAATGCCGCCTTGCAGCCCCCCAACCCTTCCGCAGCTCCCCCCTCTATGGCGAGTGGGGCAGAGGCTGTGGTGAGGAGGGGGCCTGCCCCCGTGCTGCTGCCACCCCCCCAAGCTGGCCCGCCAGACGGGAGGTTCTCCTGATAGCAGAGAAGGGGAGTGATTTCAGTCCCTTCTGAACAGGGGGCAGGAGGACGCGAGCACGTGGCTCACGCTTGCACACCACCACTCCTGGGCCTTTTCCACACGTTACCTTATCACAGAACTGGGGGGTGCTGTTCGCACAAGCAGTTTCTTGCGCGAGGCGCTCTCTTCGCTGCTCCTTCCTTCCGCAGCTGGCTTCCTGGTCACGCGACTGCCCCGCCCCTTCCTCCCCCAACGCAACCTACAGCTCGCAGGCTGCACTGCAGAAGGAAGGGGTGGGGTGGGGCGGTTGTGCGACCAGGAAGCCAGCTGCGGGACGAAGGAGCAGTGAAGAGAGGGCACCCCCCATCTCTGCGATAAGGTAACATGCGGAAAAGGCCTAGGAGTGGCGGTGCGCAAGCACGAGCCACACGCTCGCATCCTCCTGCCCCCTTTGGCGGGAGCGCATGCAGCTACACGCGCTCCCGCCAAAGGAGGCAGGAGGATGCGAGCGCGTGGCTCACGCCTGCGCACCACCACCAAGGAGGGAATGGAGTCTAAGACCATCGGAAATACGTATTTTCTGATGGTCTTAGGCGACCCCTGTGAAAGGGTCGTTCGACCCCCAAAGGGGTTGCGACCCACAGGTTGAGAACCGCTGATTTAGATGGATTAATCTTAAATTCTTTTTTCCTTAATCTCATCCAAAAATGGTTTTATTCCTCTGTTGTCTTTCCCTTTTTAATTCTGCACTCTGTTGAATAAAAAAGTAGATCATAACTGCTTTAATTGTATCCCAAACTACTATGGTATCCATACTTTTCTTCACATTATCCTAAAAAACAATTTTTTGTGGTTCTCTTGGCTTTATTCAAAACATCTTCATTTTTAAGAAGGGTTTCATTCAATCTCCACTTACATTGACTATTTCTCTTTTTAAAAGTCAGCAATATTGGGTTGTGATTTGAAAAGATCTTCAGTAATAACTCCATATCTTTAATAATACTAGTCAGTGATTTATGTGTTAAAAAATATCAATTCTAGAAAAAGGTGTATGTCTTTCTGAAAAAAAAGTGTATAGAATCATAGAATCATAGAATCATAGAAATGTAGAGTTGGAAGAGACCACAGGGGCCATCCAGTCCAACCCCCTGCCATGCAGGAAAACCCTCAAAGCACTCCCGACAAGTGGCCATCCAGCCTCCGCTTAAAAACCTCCAAAGAAGGAGACTCCACCACACTCTGTGGCAGCACATTCCACTGTCGGACAGCCCTGACCGTCAGGAAATTCCTCCTGAGGTTCAGGCGGAATCTCCCCTCCTGCAGCTTGCATCCATTGCTCCTTGTCCTGGTCTCAAGAGCAGGAGAAAACAAGCCCACCCCTCCTCGACATGACACCCCTTCAAATATTTAAACATGGCTATCATGTCCCCTCTCAACCTTCTCTTCTGCAGACTAAACATACCCAGCTCTCTAAGTCTGTCCTCATAGGGCATGGCTTCCAGGCCCCTCACCATTTTGGTTGCCCTCCTCTGGACCTGCTCCAGCTTATCCATATCCTTCTTGAATTGGGGTGCCCAGAACTGGACACAGTATTCAAGATGAGATCTAACCAATGCAGAATAAAGTGGTACCAATACCTCCCTCGGTCTAGACACCATACTCCTATTGATGCAACCAAGAATTGCGTTGGCCCTCTTGGCTGCCGCATCACACTGCTGACTCATGTTCAGCTTGTGGTCTATGAAGACTCCCAAATCCCTTTCACACGTACTGTTAGCCAGCCACATGTCCCCCATCCTATATTTCTGCATACCATTTTTTCTGCCTAAGTGTAGGACCTTACATTTCTCTCTGTTGAAATTCATTTTGTTAGCCTTGGCCCAGCTCTCCAATCTGTCCAGGTCCTTTTGAATTTTGATCCTGTCATCAGGCGTATTAGCAACCCCTCCCAATTTGGTGTCATCTGCAAATTTGATCAGCGTGCCCTCTATTCCTTCATCCAAGTCATTAATGAAGATATTGAACAGCACCGGGCCCAGGACAGAACCCTGTGGCACCCCGCTAGTCACTTCTCTCCAGGATGAGAATCTGCCATTGGAGACCATCCTTTGGGTACGGTCAGTCAACCAGTTACAAATCCACCTGACAGTAGCCCTGTCCAGTCCACATCTTACTAGCTTCTTTGCAAGAATGTCATGGGGAACTTTGTCAAAGGCCTTACTGAAATCAAGATATACATTCTTGTGCTTCTTCATATTTCAACCTCCAGGTGCCTAGACTTTGGAAGCTTTCTGTGATCATGATTATTTTCTCTTTCAGCCAACCTATCAATTTTAGGGTTAATTATACCATTCTAGTCCTCCCTCCTCAAAAATCCACCTTTCATAGGAAAGTTCTAAAACTTCTTCCAATAATTTGTCAAAGAAAGGACCTTTAGTCTCTTTGGAAGCATAAGTTCCAACAGCCCAAATTTTTTGTCTTTGAATTTATATTTCAACTCCTATGTAATGTCCATTTGCACCCTCCAAATTTTTTCTGGGTTCAATGTTGAGTCCATATAAATTACTACACCTCTTTTCTTCTTATCATAAGATGAGGTAAATTCTTTACCCAATTGAGATTTGGGAAATATTTATTATTCCCTCTTTCCCTTGAGACAGCCACTTCAGTTAACCTGATGTGCTTCCATGCTGCTGATGGTAGGAGCTGATGTTCAGAGTGGAAGTCAAGAAGGAATTTTAAAGTTTGTTTTCTGCAAAGTGAATTATTCTCTCAACTTCTCTTTCTGCCCAGGTTATGAGGGTTTCTGCATAAGTAGACTGTGCATGGGAATAGGAATGAAACTGTTATCGGCAACCTACATGTAGCCAGGCTTGCTTGGCTGCCATGAATACAGGTAAGTTCTGCTATAAATACACATGACCTACAAATGAAAGCACAAGCTCACATTAAACTATCATCAGTCCAGAACACATTCAACTGCAAAGCCTTTGTTTCTACATTTATTCATATTAACTGTTCATTCATCACCTCAACTGTTTGATAAATGGAATCTTGGCCTGACAGATTAAAGCTCTCAGTGTTCACTGATAACTGGTGGGTTCCTCATTCTTAATCAAATATACTAATTAGTTATTTGATCGAAATAAGATAGTGAAATATGTATTGGAGGATGCTCATACAATGCATAGATTAGATGGGGTGGCATGTTCATTTTCAGCTCTCACAATCTGCCAACCTTCTGGATCCTTTAAGACAGGAATGGGCAACTGCTGTTGGTCCAGGGGCAAATTTTCTGCCAGTGTAGTTCGGGGCTTTCTGATAGTTCTCTACCTGGTTAGCATCAGATTGTTGAGAGTTTCTGATTTTAACAAGACCAAGGAGATTTTTCCATGGCTGTCCTCTTTTATGGCTGTCCTTGGTTAATTTCTTATTTCTTAACCTCAGTCTCCCATTTCTAAAATAGATGGGTAGTTCTTCATCCCATGTGTATTAGAGCCCCTGAGCCACCATTTTGTGTTTAGCTCTGATTAGCAGGCATCAACATCAGATTTCTTTTTAAAAGCCTGAAATCTTCCACAAGTCTGCTCTGCCCATCCCTGTTTTAAATCTCTAAAGTGGAAATGAAATCTATCTCCTCTTCAAAACGTTCCGTACTTCTTCCCAAGCAAAGGTAGGAGAAAACTGTTCCTGCTCCTGTGTTTGACATATCTGAAGAAAGACTCCTTCCCCTTCAGAGCTACACCTAGCTAGCATGAAAAATGCTCAAGAGAATGTTGAAAGCAGTATAGCAGACGGCAGGCACTGGCTGCTATCACCATCAAAAGAGAAAGCAAGCTAATTGTGCTTTGGCTAGTCCAAGGGACCTTGCAATAATGAATAAAGAGATGCCCTTGTTAATGTCAGGATGCCCCTGTTATGTGTATTAGATCCCACAACATACCAAGCAATTTGGTGAATGAGAATATGACTCATCTTTGTGTCTTCATCATTTCCAACTTGGCCCTAAGACAAACTACTCACAGGGTTTTCTTAGCAAGATTTGTTCAGAGGGAGTTTGTCGTTGCCTTCCACTGAGGCAGAAAGAGTGTGACTTGCCCAAGGCATATGCTTTAAATTATACATGAATTCTGGTTTCTGGTGCAGAATATGTATTTTGCTAAATGCTGCCTCTTTTCTTATCTCCTGACAAGGAACATTTCCTGCATATGTACAGAGCTTCCAAATTTTCCAAAAAAAAAAAAGAAACTCTCAGGTTTTACCAATTAGTCACAGAATTGCTATTGTAATGATTTGTTGTAAATGCACAAATTGCATGCATTTGTTTAGAGTGGCTTGTTCAGAATGCACAATAAGGTGTTTTTCTTATTGTTAACACCATCTTACTTTTTGTACTAATAGTGAACAGAAAAGAACATCCACATCCAATAAAGAAATATTTGTAGACTTGGAAAAATGTCATTCTTTACTGCACCTTGGCATGGGCGTCATCAAGGCTCAGTATGTCCAGTGGATGTGGGAAAGGGGACATACAAAGTTGGGAATGGAGCTGCTGGAGAACAAGAGCACTGTAGTCATGAGCATTTTGTCACAATTGCCCATCACTAATGTATATATGTGTGTGTCTTCAAGTCACCTGTCAACTTATGGCAACCCCATAAATTCCATAGGATTTTCTTAGGCAAGAAATACTCAGAAGTGGTTTTGCCAGTTCCATCCTCTGAAATATAGCCTAAAGCACTAGGTATTTGTTGATGGTCTCCCATCCAAGTTCTGACCAGAGCTGACCATGTTTAACTTCCAAGATCAGATAGGATCTGATGCCTTAGGGTATTTAGGCCATCGCTAGTACCCACAGATGTTTTCTATAAATATTAGTAATACCAAGATCAAGAGAAATAATAGTGCCATGCTAATCTGCTTTGGTCAACCTGAAATACTGTGTCCATTTCTAAGCAGCATAGTTCAAGAAAGATGTAGACAAGCTATGATGTCTTTGCAGAAGGGCAACCAAGATGCTAATAGGTCTGGAAACAAAGTCTTATGAGGAATGACTTAGGGAGCTGGATGTGTTTAAGGTGGAGAAGAGAAGATTTCATCCCAGAGGGGCATCATGTAGAAGATGGAGCAACCTGGTTTTCTCCTGCTCTAGAGACTAGGGCATGAATGAGATCACAAGAAAAGAAATTTCAACTAAATGGCAGGAAGAACCTCCTGAAAGTAGGAGCTGCACAACAGTGGAATAGACTATCTTGAAAAATGATGGATGCTCATTTTTGGAAGTTTTTAAACAAAGTATAGATGTCCATCTCTTGGGGGTACTTAGGTTGTACTACATGGCCTTGGGATCCCTTCTAATCCTCTGGTTCTGTGATTCTAATGCAGCTGTATGTTTCCTCACAGTTTTCTGCTATTGTCCTCTCTAATTTTCAAATTAATACTTATTTTTAGGTGCATGGCCTGACAAAGGCAGATAATGAACTTCATATCAGAAACTCCATCTTTGTAAGAAGCCCAGTTCTGTATTGCTAGTGTGATGAATATGCCATTGCATCGTATCTCTGTAATTCCAGCCCGGGATGTTACTTTTTCCAGAGTGTCTAAGAGCAAGCCTAAAGGGAAAGAACAGGTATTGTCAAAGGCTTCTTCATTTTCTTCCACCTAAGAAGTTTCAAGACTACTTAAATACTGTATTTGCCAACATATAAGATGCACCCATGAATAAGATGCACCCCACTTATACCCTGGCAAATACTATTTGCTGGAGTAGAAGACACACCGGTGTATAAGATGCACCCCATTTTCAAACAGTATTTTTTGAGGAAAAAGGTGAATGGAAATGGGAAAGAATAAGTTTGCAGTCATAACATCTCAAAATAAATCTGCTCCTACTTTTCCTCTTAAGAAAGTTAATTTTTAAAAAGATAACAGATGTTTATGGTTTTGAAAAAACTGTAACAAGAGGTTACAGATATTATATTCTATGCAGATATTATAGGTTATATTCCATGAAATGTCCCCAAGCTGTCAATCTTAACTGAATTAAAGAAAAAGTTATAGCATGTTTCCATTTAGTAGTTGTTGAAGGACAAGGAAAGCTAGTACTGATGTAGCCATTAAGGGGAAAGCCAAGTTACAGAATTTGCAGCAGCCATTTGTTTGCATTCAGCAAGACAGGAGTTGAAATTTTGGTTGGTAGCATCATTTTGAGGGATAACGAGTCATTATGTTTTGAAGGGGGGAATTTTCCTTTTCCCTTTGTTATTCTTTGTTTGTTTGGCGGTTTCTAAATCCGTTGTGATGGAAGATGGGCCGTAGCCTTGAGTAGCTCTCAGCCATTACTTATATCCACAAAAGTTCATATGAAAATAAAAACCAATTAAGGTTGCTGCCACATTTCTTTCCCCTCCCCTCTTTTCATCCTTTTAAAACTATATCCTGAAATTTAATCATATCTAGCATACGGTTGTGCCAGGGAGTATGTGTTTCAATATCATATAGAAAACACTGGTTAAGTCAGGATATGCCCAGCTGTCCAGAGGCTCCTGGATTTAAAGGACTTACCTACATCCATTTCAGTTTAGCTTGAGGCTTGGCTAATGTATAGAGATTCTTTGGGTCTTCTTTGTCACCTTGGTGCAGTTAAAAAGTGTTCTGCTAGACTCAGCTCAACCATAAATTTGGATACCCAGGTTTGGGGAGTAGCTGGGAGTGTTTCTGCATGGTTAAACTTTGTATGACAGCTGCACCTGTTCTTGGAGATGCCTGATGGAACCATTGTGACACATGCCTCTCCTTTGGATTAATGTAATATGTCTTCTGTTGGACTGTCTTGAAAATTATTCAGAAGTTTTTGTTGATCCAAAACACTGTAGCCTGTTGGCTGGGGTTGGTTACAGGGAACACATGACTCTCATTCTTAAGACAGCTTCATTGGCTCCTGGTCCATTTCTGAACATAATTCAAAGTGCTGATTTCGAGCTGTAAAGTCCTTATGTACCTTGGACTTCAGATGACTGTCTGAAGAACTGTATTCTCCCTTAATAGCCAACTGGGTCCTTGTCATTTTGTCAGGATGCCAATCTTTTACTCCCAACACCTTCTTAGGCACATGTGCTGTGAATGAAAGAGCTTTTGGGCCATTTCCACACTAGACTATTACAGTGCTAGTATTCCACTTTCAACATCCTGTGGAATCCTGGGGTTTGCAGTTTAAAGAGGGGCTGGCCGGCCCCTCCCTAAACTGTAAACCCCAAGATTTCATAAGATGTTGAAAGTGTAATACTAGTACTATAACAGTCTAGTGCAGAAATGGCCTTGGATACCGATCCCATACTTGGGAACTAAGAAGGATAGGCTTCTGCCTTCCCTCCCAGTTGTCTTCCTCTCATCTGGCAAAGACCTTTTTACGTAGACCTCTTTTGGCTGACCTGGTTTGCCACAGAAGGGACTTTAACTGCCTAGCTTATTGTTTATTATTTTTTTTACTGATGTTGATTTTATTTTAAGCTTCTTGAGTCCCACTCTTTGAGAAGAGGTGGAATATAAATAGAATAAATACATAATTAAAAATAAAACTGACGTATAAGATAGTTAAACACTTGGTCTTCCTGCTGTGACACCATTTCACTACCATTACCAGTTTGACATTGACAGCTTCTCTGATTTACTATGTCTTCAGTCCATTTGTGACTACTTGTGGCAAACTAAAAAGGTAGCTAAAATTAACATAAATATCTCAACTAGTATTTTTATATATTAAAATATTTCTATTCCACGCTTATGAAATTTGGAGTCATTATTATTGTGTACAATACGGTGAATGTTACAGCAGAACTTTTTTTTGTAACTTCCTCAAGCTCTAACAAGAGGGACCCTATTAATAAGTTTGTGATAAGAAGATACATTCCTTTCAGAGTTCTTTTCTGTGCAAAAGTAGATAGTCATCTGTATATTGCAATTTGCCTTTTGAGTATAAAATGTCTGCCATAGATGAAATAAGTCATTTTGCTATGGAATGTTCATAAACAGTTACTGTAATCTGTGAATGATGTTCTTTTGAAGGAAATCTCCAGGAACCTGCTTGTGTGCAGGCAGGAAAGGACCTTCCTCTGCTTCACTCTCAAATTGTAGAGTGTTCTTTTTGACAGGGAGTTATGATTGGTTCCTCATGTCTCTCAGTTTTTAGGAAAAGTGTCAAGACACACCTTTTAAAACTATTTTTATTGTGGTTTAACTCTATTTTAGATCTGTTTCTAGGTGCTTATGGTCTCATGGATTGTTTTGATACATTGTTATCACAACATTGTCACTTTTTGGCAGTAAGACAATAGAGAAATAATAACATTTGCAAAAGCTATTGTGGCTGCAGTCTTATATACACTTACTTGAGAGTAAGTCCAGTTGAACTCAGAGGATTCTGTAGAATTGCACTGTCTATATAGTATAAATATTCCTATTTTTCTTAATTCTAATTTTCTTATTCATATTTGTCATAAATTCCACAAAATATTTCAGTCAACTTCCATTCCCTGTTTCATTTATTACAGTTTATTAATGTTGCTCAAATTGTTTCTGCACATTTGATGGTGTTCATGAGTGTAGTTGAAGAACTCTGTATTTTTCAGAATGTTCAGTACTAACAAATAGCACTGACAAATAGCTTTCTGCTTTTGGAACATATTACAGTCTTCAGATTTTCATGTCTTTTTCACATCTGTCACTCTGCTAAACAACTTGAGTCTCACTGTGGCATTCAGTTATTACGTATATGTTACTTGTTAAGAACACAAATCCATTCAGTAGTATTGTTGGGAGTAAACGGACACAAAAACAAACAGTAATCCCATTACTAACAGAAGATTGCAGTAATATTGTTTAGTATAAATTTTACTGCTACACTAAGAATAAAGCATAAAGGTATATAATTCTTTAAAGACTATATTAGTACTGGTGGGAGTAATTTTTATTGATATGAAATACAGTCAGCCCTCCACGTTTGCAGGTTTGACATTCACAGATTTGATTATTTGCGAGTTTCTCCAACCCCTGCCCTCTCACCTCAGGTGCTTCATTTTGGGAGGTACCTTCCCTCTTGGTGGCTCCAATCAGACTGCAGCAGCTCTTTAAAAACCCACCTCCAGTTCTCCCCTTCCTCCATCAGCCACTGCCTGGCCAGCCAAGGACAGCTCTAAGCTTGATTTCTCAGCACCACAAGTTCTCTTCCAAAGCTCTCCGTATACCCAAGGAAGGAGATGGGCAAGAGAGAGGAAGTACAGGACCACCACGCCAACCATCTCCCTTCCCTGACTTGGTTTAGATCCTCAGTGCCCACTCTCCCAACCCGGGCCTCAGCCCCCTTCCCACAGACACACAAATTTTGACATTTGCGAATTTTTCACTTTTGCGAGGGTCCTGTGCCCCTAACCCTAGTGTTTTGATGGTGGTACACATACTACTGGTTAAGAACCACTGCTGTGTAGTAATTAATCCCTTAAACTGTGAGTATACATGTGTCCAAGAGAGAGCTGGTGTGCCATTTCAAATGCATAATACATAGCACCAAAGAGACAAACATGTTTGCTAGCACCAGTTTTTGAGTCCCTCTGCTGGGACTAATGTGAGGTTAAGAAACCCCTAATTGTGAGGATGCCAGTAAACAAAGCCATAGATAGCACAAAGTATAAGTTATTCTTGCAGACTGCTTAACAAATTATTGTAGAATGGTGATGTATACTACATTGAAAGTATCATTTTAGATCATTCTCTGTGTTAAAGGCTATTGTTACTATGAAGCAGTTGGAATATCTGTCGCAAGTAGCATGTTTTAAATTATATTACTATGTTTAGATAGGATTCTTACTTTTTTCCTATTGTTGGAAATACTGTATCATCCACAAAAAAGAAGGAATTAATAACATTGCATTCAAAAAAGGTTTGTGTGTATGTTTCAAATAGAATCTGGAACAGCACATTAAAACTGTAGTGTATAAATCAGGAGAGGCATCTTTAAGCATTACTGTAGGGTGTTGATTCTCAAACTTGAGTTGCCCAATATTGTTGAACTAAGGATCCTAGAATACTTAACTGATGGTCCTGCTGGGTGGGACTTTTGAGAACTGAAATCCAACAAAATCTAGAGACGTATGAGAGAAATCTCTCTTGAGTTCTCAAGTGGAATGTTCTTGCTCTTTCACTCTTAATCTTTGCTTATAGTAAAATGAATGTGCAGACATACAAAGAGCCAAATTGGATTCTGCCATTAACAAGTCTTTTTAAAATCATGGTTAAACTGACCACTTTTATTCTTTATCCTAATTTTTGCATGTTAATCTGTGAGGTGAAATATACATTGATGGAATTAAATGAAAATTCAGGATACTTTGTTTTACTTTAGCCATGGTTGCTGTTAGACAAATCTGGGAGACTCCCCCAGATGGCTGCATATTTGTGGACTGTATTAAGCTAATACTAACTAATGAATATTCTGGAAGCATTTCATCCTGACTACATGTTCCAGTTCACTTTTAGAAGTGGTCCAAAGTTTCATATCATAGTAATAGTCCCACTTTCTATGAAACACAGTAGCAGTTCTTCATAAATAGCCTTCTAGAAACAAAAGTGATAGGAAACTGTGTGGAACCAAGCATCTAAATTGTCTTTAACTCTGTCGTAAGCCACAATGGTATTGGATTGGGAGAAAAAATGATGTGTCAAATAAAGGAATTAACACCTTCATACTAGACTCTGTTAATAGTTCATTTGACTTCATCTTTTGCCAAAGTTCCAGGTACAAGTGTGAGAGGCCAGCCAGGGGGTGAGTACATGTATTTCTATTATAGGAAGCCCTCACTTACCTGACAGGCTAGGGACCAGAACACTGTCAGATGGTGAAATCAGTTGAAAGAGTGGAACTTAGGGTTTATTAGCTTGCAATGCATTTTGGCTATTGAAACATATAAATAACACACTATCTATCACTTCTGAATGCATGCAGAATCTAAATAACACATTATATTGGTTGTTAATTGTGTGCCTGTGAGTCATTTCTGATTTAGGGTGATCCTAAGGTGAACTTATCACAGAGTTTCCTGAGGTTGAGAGTGTGTAATATGCCCAAGGCCGCATACTATATGCTGTATATTATATTGCTGCATTTATTTTATATTACTGTATATATTTTATATGACACTGTATACTGTATTATAAGCACAAATACTGTACAGTAATACTGTAAGAGGTACACTGTCCACAATCTCAGACTGGATACCACAGACTGGATACAGACTAAATGAGCAAGAATGGCATATAGTCACAGAGAGAACACAGGAAAAGATGCCAAGTGGTGCTTGCTCAGTCGTAGGCGAGCCTCTGTAGTCTGCATGGTGCCCCCCCCCACAGGTTGCTTTGCAAGCAGCATGCAGATGTGGAGAGTAGAGAAAGGCCCCACTCTTGTTGCAGTGGCAGTAGCTTCAAGGAAAGCCCAGAGGGACCCTGAAAGGAGGTGAAGGGGAAAACAAGGCTCATCCCCTCTCCATATGGTTCCCAGCTTCTCAATCGTGACATGCTCCTACCTGTTTCTCTCTTCCTCCCTCTTGCCCTCACTCCAGCGGGCACATCAAGGGCAACTACTACACATGGGCAGAAGTCCCTGTCTCCCCTCTCCTCCCCGCCCCACCCTGACAACCATCCTTCTCTTCCTCTTCTCGAACTGACAAAACCTGGGCAAACCTCTTGTTAAATTAATGGACCTTGTCTGTTATTTGCAAGCATGGAAAGAGCAAGTCCTCAGAAAACAAGGTGTTGAAAGGCAAGGGACCCCTGTGTACAGAAACTTTGCTATTTGTGTGTTTAGTAGTAGTGACAACACTGGCATAGGCACATTGTTATGATTTTTGTTATTATTATAAATTGCCTACAGCATTTAAGAGGATATGCAGTTTAAAAAACAATTCGTATCAAAACAGCCAATTGAAATCAGAACAGAAAAAAATAACAGAATGGAATTTCAAAATGTCAATGTCCATCTAAAGCTAGGCAAAAATGAAGCCAAATTTAACTTATTTAGGGAGAGAGTTCTACGAGCAGGATACTGCCACATAAATAACTCAGCTTAGTCCCTCTTAGTGATGGGACAAATAAACTAGAAGGTATCCACAGAAGGATTTATAAACCTGATACACAGAGATTTAGACTGCAGTCCTAGACTAGCTTAAACTCTATTAAATGCAGTGAAATTTGCATTCAAATAAACATGCATAGAAAGGAACTGTTCATCCAGTTAAAACTGAAGCTTACATTTCAGCATATTTAATGCTGCTTTTACCGAGTTCCCAATTCTATAATATAAAGAGGCCCATTCATTTTGATTTCATTTACTTGTGCTCATCAGCCCAGGCAACTGTGGCATGTAATGCAGTCAATACTTTTTAGGGCATAATTTTAACATTTGAGAACATCTGAAAGATAGTGGATGTGGGCAGACACCTTCTGTTGACTAAAACTGGTATGTTCAGTAGGAACAATTCACTTTCAAAACCTGAACAAAGACATTGTATTATAATCCAAAAGGCAATCATTACTTGGAATATAAAATAGAACAGTATATGATGGGCCATTTGATTAGGTAGCTTCAAGCATTTGGGTGCTGTGTTCATTGTAGAAGCGTAAAAAGAGTTTTTTAATGTAATGTATTCTGGTGCTGAGCAAACCTCTGGGTTTCAGAACTTTTTTTTAAATTTGTTCCTAGAATGCTGAGGGTCAATATCTAAAACAAAATACAAATTAAAGTCTTACCAAGCAGTCTGCTGCTCCCCTATGAACCATGCAGTCAGGTCTTCACAAATTTCATATATGCTACTGTGATTCAGGGATTTTAATGTTATTTTAATGTTAAAGACTTGGTCAAAAGCACTCAGGTATTTTACAGGTGAAGAATACTGATTCAGAGAGAAGTAATTAATGCAACATGAATCATAAGAAAAAATTATTTGATGGTCTTGCTTTTGTTGAAAGCCAGAAACCATTGGAAGTTTATTGCAACCCACCCAGAGAGGTACTAGTAGATCCTGATGTATATTCTTGCTCACTGGAGAGCAACATATACATTCCTCATGTTTAGCCTTATGATATAGTTCATAGGAGAAAGGTGCTGCCTTCCTTTTCAGCTTGTGAGCATAAAGGACATCTGGCTAATACTTTTGGGGAACAGGATGCTAGGTTAGAATGAATTTATGAGTAGTGTGCTTTTTGTTGTTAAAATTGTTCTATTTACCTAACATTTGACTATAACTGACCAGATTTCATTTATGTACTGCCTAATTTAATGAGAACCAGGTTGGGAGGATATGTTACCCCAGAATGGTGCTCTTCCTTAGAAAGAGTAGATTTCGCCATAGTATAATTTTAATTATACAAAGATCCATATCTATCTAAACACACATACATGCCCACACACCATCCAGTAGTAGCATCTTTTTTCTTTTATAATGGTCACAGTGTCAGCAAACATGATTTTACCCTGGATAGATTTGCTTTATGTTAGTGCAGATAGATAGTCTAAACAATAATTTGTAATAACTTCATTTAAAGATACATTTAATGTGAATTGGGAAATGTCATTCCAGATCTATTTCAATAAGGTGATGGATATATTTTTGATGTCCCTTCCCCATTTAAAAAAATAGCCCTAAAGGATAAAAATTTAAAGATTCTTTAAAAAAAAATGCCAGTGAGCCAGTCACAAATCTCCCATGTCATTGTGTTGTGGTCCCCAATGTCTGTGTTACAGTTCTTATGCATTATGATAGGCCAAATAATTATATAGCTTGAAACAAACTTATCTGAAAGCATGACTTATTTTTCTTGCAGACTGGCAGTTCGACCTCTATTTCTGCTCCTCGTAATTTCTCTCAGACCTCTGTTACACCAACCAGTCAGGATATCTGCAGGTAAAGTAGTGGCTGTGTCATTGCAATGAAAATTACAGAAGATGGCTACACATGTACGTCTTCATCCTGTCAAGTATCAGATATGCAGACTGCAGTAAAGGTCCTGCAAGATAGTTATCCTAATCATATCTCTCTTAGAATATGCAGCCATTTTTTTTAAATGTGAATTTAGAAAGGTAATCTTAGAAGTAGGCTTTCCAAGCATACTGGACAGCAAAAGATTTCAGACTGATTTTGAGGTCCAGCTTGATGTTACGGTGGCACAACCTGTGGCTTACAATGCATGTCATACCGGTGTCCTATACACTGGAAACAATACAGGCATTCTGAGATACTTAAAGCACAACAGATAGGAGAGGAGCTGTGAATAGAACCTGTTCTCAGAGCTTTCCTCCTGCACTCTTGGACATTATGTCCCTAATTGGGGTCTCATTGCAGCTAGAGTGAAGTATTTTTAGAAGAAGGATTCAGCAGCCTGTGCCTAAACATATTGTGTTTTAAGTGGCATTCCCTTGTGTGCCTGTGCAGGCACACGTGCATTTAAAGCAAGAATGGGAAAAATGCAGCCCTCCAGATGTTGTTGAACTGCAACTCCAATCTCACTTAGCCAGCTCTGCCAGTGATAGGTAATGGTGTGAGTGAGTCTCCTGCAACATCTGGAGGGCTACCCTTTGTCCAGTCCTGCTTAAAAGGCATAGGCATAACGCACATTGTATCATATGCATCATGCCACCACAGTAACTTATCTGTTTCATGCTGCTGTTGCCACTTCTGTTCTGCTTGCTCTTTGCCATCCCCACACTAGCTGAAATTGTCATTTCTTCACATAATTGTATGCATTCTTTTTAATAATTGTTTTTACTTTATGTGCTTTTATTTCACTGTTCTGCATGCAGTTCCAGTGCAGTGTATTCTGAATGTTGTCATCACAGTCCAGTGCAATCTGCTGTTGTCTTGAAAAATCCTGTCTGCCAGAATTCTTTGACTCAAGGGTCCACTGTGACAATAATCTGTCAGGACACGGTGCAGGCTTCCAAGAAAGACCTCCATGAGCATGATTCTGTCCATGATCTCAAGTCTAAGAATGGAAAAACTACCCAAGCTCTGAAATTCTCCAAGTCTCTCAGTGATATGGACCAGAAGGCTCAGAGCACAAACCAAAGCTTTAGCTACGTGGAACGAACATGTTCAGAAGGCAAACTGACACAAACTCAGGAGCAATGTTTAAGGCTTAACACATTTTATCACAAAGAGAAGAAACCGTGCAACCTCAGGCCCTTTACTTTTAGTAATTCCAAACTCTCTTATTTCCAGTCACTTTCAACAAATTACTTGAGCTCTTCTGGGGCTAGTGCTATCCACAATGCAGTACATATTCCTCTCCTGGAGGACAAGTGTGACAGCGAATTGTCCCGGAGTAAAAAATTGGTGCACTGCCTTTTCTCCTTCTCTCATAGCTCCAGTGTAAGCAGTCATGAATTGGATAACTACTCGAGCCGCCTCCAACCAAAGAAATCACCCAGTGTGATAGTAGAGAGTACAGGTTTCTATTCAGATGATATGGGTGATGATGATGTCTTTGAGGACAGTTCATCTGTGAGACTGAAAATTGCAGAGCTGCGGGCACCACTTTGTTCAGTTGAAAAGGATAGTGACCTAGACTCTCCTTCTCCCTTGTCAGAAAAATTTTCCCCACTTTCCCCTGTGTCCATATCTGGGGATGCTTGCAGGTTGGTTTACAGGGAACTTCTTTCCTCTGCTCTCTCCCAGTTTTGTGGCAATTGCTATGTCCCCATGTTTCCACCTGTGCTTGCTTGCTTTAGTCCACGCAGTTTGTAGACCAAGCTGCTCTCATCTTACTGATACCCTTTTTTAGTGTAACTTACTTCTCAGTTGCTGTTTGAAAACACATAGCCATTTGTTTTCTGCTCAGTGATGAATGTATAAATATCTAAGAAAACTTAAAGAATGAAAGACCAGTTCAGACCAGTATCCTGAAAGATGCATTTTGCCCATTATAATCATTGTTTCCCAGGATTTTCAGCTCCATAAATTAAAGTTTAGAGAAGATTGACTTGGGATCTACTCTCCCATGCATGCAACAGGATTCACACATCTATTTTCTTGCTGCAGTTTATCCTCTCTTCTCTATATAGTTTGTGAGGATCAAATGCAATGCGACATAGAGACTTGCAGTATAGGGCCAAATTTATTCTCTCTTGAGTTTATGAGTGGCTCTCAGGTGTGCTTTTTCTCCACATTTATTAACTAATGTAAAGGTAATGCAGGAGGGATGTTCTGAAAGATTTGAGTGAAAAAATGATCTTAGAGTAGCTAAAGTGAACATACATGGTCATTTACCATGGTGATGGAAATGGCAGTTCTTTCTAGTAATGGTAGCCTGAGCAGCCATTTTCCCTATAACATTTCATTGAAATGACAGTACCTTTGAAACATGTTGTACCCCGTCTTTTCTGAAAGCAAAAGGTATTTGGAGTGATCATCTCAACCCTGTTGTCTACAGAGCTTTGGTGTATCTTCTTGATGGAATCAGGTTCTTGAAACTGCTTAATGAACTGGTCTCTGAATAGTAGTAGTAATTGTTAAACAAAACAAAAGTTCTTGAGGAGAGAATACTTCTGGCCCAGTCTCCCTGTCCACATACTTTAGCATCCGTAATCCTCCTTCATAGGTCACCAGCAGTTATCATAAAAAACTGATAAAATTTAGACACTAAAGTTTAGGGATCCGCGCACACACGTACATATATCTGGGCAGATTACTGTTTTGTGAGCAGAACTATAATGAAGTGAATCCTTTACATCAGTGTGGTTGGACTAGATATCATGGCTATGCAGCCGATTGCACAACCTTGAGCTCACAACATTCAGTTATCTCCCCAGTCATCATCAAAATTGAGAGAGAAGGCTACATGTGTGGTTCTGAAGTGTTTGGATGGACTGGGTCTACACAAATGCAACTGCCTAAAAGCACAACTGTTTGTGCAACTGATTTTAACACTAGTGTAGTTCTTCAACAGGATTCCATCCAGTAACTTTGTCATTTGTGAAGCTCTCTTGTCTGTGTTTTGTGATAGAATCATGGCTACACTATAGCATATCAACTAAAATAAATGCAAGCTGAGGTTTTTGTCTTATGTTTTGTTTTTGTGACAGGCAAGACAAATGAGTGTCCAGAAATTTTGATGAGAAAATTAATTTGAACTGGATTCAAACTCCTCTCTTAGTAGTATTTTCACTACATAAACCATTTTAAAACTTGCTTATTTGGTTCCTGTAGTGTTGTAGAGTTCAGTAATTGCTTCAGTTAACTTATTCCCTGTGGAATTGTCATTTTGCTCTGACTGAATAAGCTGCTTCTGTCCTGGAAAGTATTGCAGTAAGTACCACTGTGTCTCCTAACAAGATTATGTAGAAGAACTTCTTTTGCCTTTTAGCTGCCTGATTGCTTCCTGGCCAGAAATGGGCAGCTTCCAGGATCAGGTACCCCGGCCCCACCCCCATCCCTCTGCCAACCCCCAAAGGTTTTGGTCAAAAAATTGGGCAGTTACACCAGTAACTTCTAGGGGGTGTGACTGATCCTTTCACATCATCCCCACACCCCTCTTTGAGTCCTAGAGAACCGTTTTTCAAAACCAGGAGTGACAGTTTCTAAGAAAAGCCTTTAGACTGAAGCAGACCTGCCACTAAGAAAAAGGGTTAAAAATGGTATCTCTTTGAGTGTTCTGTTGGTAAGATTGGCCAGCTTCTTGGGCTGAAAATTTTGAAGTCTACAAATTAAGCCCTTGAGGCTGAGTGGGCCTTCGTGGGTCATATTTTTCCCATCTCTGAACTGGTGTCTGGACTAGAGCCTTCAGAAAAACTCAAGAGCAAGAATAGTGCTTGTGCTTACTTACTGAGTCTGTGTGTAGCAGTTTTATATTGTTTCATTAGAACCAAAATAGTTTTTGCTAGCTGATCATGCATGATCTCAGATGTTACATATTCATATTATTCCCATTTTCAGCTGTATATTTTTCTTAGTTTGAGTCCTGGTCATTTTTTCTTTCTTCTAATAAATTGCTGTGTTCCCGACACAGGATATGCCATTGTGAAGGGGATGATGAGAGTCCTCTAATCACTCCCTGTCACTGTACAGGAAGTCTTAATTTTGTGCACCAGGCCTGTCTGCAGCAGTGGATCAAGAGCTCAGATACACGCTGCTGTGAACTCTGCAAATACGAATTCATCATGGAGACCAAATTGAAACCATTGAGAAAAGTAGGTGGCAGGATTGATATTTAAATACCTTATGTTGTTGGACAAATAATAGTCAAGGCCAGTTAACTTGTAAGGAATTTCACATTATAGATGTCTGAAGCTGTTTTTAATCCTTATTTGGATATATCTGGTCAAGAGATACAAGATACATGGGATTTGACATCTAGGATATCCAGGCTGTTTGGCTGGGGTTTAAAAAGATAGGTCACTGCCTCCGTACCAGTTGTGAGCAACTGTTTTATGGGAGTATGTTTTCATCCCTGTCCGCTTCAACAGGCAGCCCAACAGGATACCAAAAATAAAGCTAAAGGAGAACTAGAAGTTCCTTCAGGTTTTGATTTGACAAGATTTTGAGTTGACTTTTCCCCCATTTTGTGGATTGTGCAGTGAAAGAAGGCTCAACTACCACACTTTCTCTGTCTTTGTAGTCATGTGAGTGATTCTGTGCCTCATTTTTTAAAATGGGGAATCCTGGAGTGTTGAGGGGCACAAATGGGTTGGGGGCACCTGCGACCTGCACTTCCTCACCCTTGCTCTACAGAGAGATACTATGAGTACTGCTTCTGTGTATGACAGTGTTGCCAGAGAAGCAGTTTTGTATGTGCAGATCAGTGCAGGTGTGAGGTGCCTCTTCTGTGCCTGTATATGATGTACTGCTGCCTGCCACTGCTGCAATGTGAATGTGATATTGTGTGTGTGTGTGTGCATGCTAGAGAAAGAGAAAATCTTGAACTAGGTGTGTGAGAGAAAGGTGCTGCGTATGTTAAGAGGAGCTGCACATAGGGCACACTGCAAATGTGCATTAAAGTGAAATGAAGAGATAACAGCTCTTCAAGTATTTCCCTTGTGTGGTACAAATGAGGGGAGAGAGTAGAGCTATGCCAACTAACTGATCACCAGATGTCTTTGACATCTTCATATATGAACAAAAACCACTGTTCTGCAGATACTTCCATTGTATGTGATTGTCAGGGTGAGTTGATGTAGCCCTGTTCAGTGTAGGAGGGAAACCTTGGAGAGGACTGGTAAACATGTAATATGTGTGCAGCATCTCTTTGAGGTCTTACATGAAGTGTGTAGAAGAAGGGTGATGCAGAGTCTGTGAGATATGTGCTTTTGCCTTCACTTTAGCACTCAAGTTGGCATGTGAATAATACCAATGGATTACATTATTTTCTTGTTAACTATAAAGGTGATAAAGAGGAAGATAAGATGAGGATACAATACAAATGGCCTGTCTTCCAGGATTGCTGTAAAAACTACTTAGACAATATCAGTGATGTGCTTTCAGCATCTAAAAGTCAATGTAACATCACAAAATCACAGCAAATAATACTGGTGTCGGTGTCTTGGTGTGGTAGAAGTCATTCTGAAATCCACTGCCTAGCAAAGATGCTTGAGCAATCTCTATATTCCCTACTCCTACTCTTTAGAGTTTTCTGAGGGAATAAAAGGATTCATCTTGTAGATATTTTCTTGAGTTGCAACAGCGACAAAATGTGGGTTTGTCAAAGCCTGTAAATAGATGGAAGCAAAAAGATCACATAAAGTGAAGCACAGAGACATATATAAAATACGTTATTTCAGTAACTGTTTTTCACCAAGTTATTTCATTACCCTTTTTAATAGACCTTGTGCCATTAAAGCTATAGAAATGATAAATGTTCCCTTCAGTGTTGGTATCAGTGATATTGGTATCAGTGATTGCCTTGAAAACAATGCAAGTACTAAGCAATGTGTCTGTTCTGTGATGTTCTAAAATCCCCTCAAAGGATCTAACTTCTTGTTCTCTTTTCTGGATTTTGGCCTAGTGGGAAAAATTGCAGATGACTGCCAGTGAACGGAGGAAGATCATGTGCTCTGTCACTTTCCATGTAATTGCTATCACTTGTGTGGTGTGGTCTCTCTATGTCCTCATAGATCGTACTGCTGAAGAGATTAAACAAGGAGAATCCACTGGTATGTTAAATTTGCTTTTTGCAGCCAGTTTTTTTGCCTTGTGTTTGAATGTAAAGGCTTGTAGTGGAAACATACAAAATAGCTTCTTCTTCATGATCTTTGTGCTTCACACATGTGGGTATCTCCACCTGCACAGAAACTCCATTCAGAAAGTTCTAGAGCTGAGTAGCTTGGCTGGTGGCTCCATCCCTCCACCAGACTGTGCATGCCCTGGTGCCCCATGCTTCCTCTTTGTCCCCTGACAGAGCAACACTGTATAGTCATTGGAGGCTGAGTAACTACTTTTCCACCTTTTTTCATGAGCTTGCTTTCTCTCTTCACTTCCTTTCTTCCATTTTGCTCTTTAGATCTCTGATACAACCAAAAAACAAAGACAAAAAAAATAGCCTTTCCTTTTCCCTCTTCTTCCCCCATCTCTTTTTCTTCTGCTTGACTGTTTCTGTGACTTCTACCTCTTTCTTCAAAATCTGCTTGACCTGCAACCAGAAGGTTGCTGTCTCATACAGCTATTCCCAGTGCCTTTACTGTTTAGGTGAGACTCACATAGTTCCAAAGTGCCCCATTTGCTGTGGCTTTGCTCCACAGCCCTTAAAAGAAACACCTGAAGAGCCATTGTTGGAAGCAATCTCTCTTCATGGTGATCCAGATGGCCTCCAGTAAACCTCTGCATTCAACATTGGTCTTGCTGACCAAAACTCATGGCCTCCTCAGTACTGATGACATCAGTTTCGCCAGTCTCCCATGTCACCATCAAAAGTGTCAACCTCGGTACCTCTCATACCCTTTGTCACTATAGAATCCACCAAATCAGCCTCTTTGGCCCTCACAGCAACTGTAGTTCCATCACAGGGAACAGATTCAGCAATACCCAAACACAAGGACGAACTTGGGCCTACCAAAGGCAAGCCTAAAATGACTCAAATTTCAATTGAACTTTTGTCATTGACCAACCATATGAACCCAAAGCCAAAGAAGCAGTCCAAGCATGCCAAACATCTGCCTGCTACTGTACCCAGAGCTGATATCCCACTGGTTTCAACTTCCACGTCTTGCACAACTGCTTCAGTACCACCAGACACCTGGTGTTCTCTATCCATCCAGGAAATGGATCCCACTCCACTGGATCCTATTCCGAGTCCCTCAGTGCCAAAACTTACCAAGACAATGATGTCTGACTCTGTCACCCAGATGAGAGATATCCTCCTTTCATTGGAAACTTTCCTCCTCATACTAGGAGAGAGAACCCTGGAACCAAGAGCATTCTCCATTCACATCAGTCTCATACATTGATACTGGTACAAATATCTATACAGAGAGCCCTTGAGGGTCTTACAGATCATACTCCCTCTCATACAGGGACCATTACCACTAGTGCAAACACCCTCGGTACCAGTACCTCAGTACCATTGCAGGAATTCTTACTCTCCACACTGTTACCATCCACTTCTCCATCCCACTGACCTGCTTGTCAGCAGTCTCCCATGACACCACCTGGACCACCATCAGCCTTGTCACACCATTGCCTTTGGCATACAGCATCAGCCACCGTCTTGCAACCTCCATCTCTGCCTACCACTTGGCTGCCACTGCCTAACCATTTGTGCCTCCAGTATCAACCATATGTCTGACCTCTACAACTTTGTCCTCAGCTTCTACAGTTGACACTGTGCTGATTCTGAAGATCCTCCCTTGCCTGTTATCCTCCATAACCGCACCAGAACTGTCAATCTCAGCACCATCAGCCCCCCTGGCCCCCATAACAACATGGCCATTGCAACCTTGCCTGTGGTATGGGCCAAGTCCTGTGATGAGGGAGTATGACTCTGACTCAGTATCTCTGAAGTCTCTGTTCTCATTCACCTCCTTGCCCTCCAGAAACATCAATGTTTTTGAACATTGTCCTCAGGATAGTGAAGTACATTGAACTGTGATACTTCCAGCGGTGGTGATTGTGACCCATATTTCAATTTGTGGACTCACAAGCCCCACATTTAACTACCAACCAATTTGTGTCTGCATTGTGAGACCTCCTGCAACAATCCTGGCTCAAGCCAGCATCCCTCCCACCAGCCTTGTATAGGCCTTGTATAGGCTGGAACACTTTTACAAAGTTCAACAGTACAAGACAGCTTTCTTGTTCAACCACCTAATTTAATTCAATTATCTTTGAAGTGTCCCAGTTTTGATGGGGCAACAAACCCCACTCCACCCCCACTGACAAGGAGGGAAAATGCTTGGACATCTATAGCAGGTATTTGTATTCATCCTTAGCTAAGGCTGTTTGAGTTGCAAATATGCACGCATGGATGGCTGCTTATCAAAGTTTCCTATGGAACAAAATGATGTCCTTCATCACACATCTACATCACAATGCAACACGTATGTTCCAGCAGGAAGCCCACACCCTTACCACCCAACCAATCCAGTCAGCCCAACACAACTGTGTGGCAAACATGATGTCTGGTGTGTTAGGCCTCCTTTATGCATGGCTCTGTTTGGCTAGCCTGACCGATGATACCAGATGCTGCATTGAGGACCTCCCTTTTGACAGAGAGGTCCTCTTCAACACCAAGACAGACAATGCCATGGATCACATTGTTCAGGCTTGTCTCGCCACATAATGGATGTGATTTGGGAGAACAGACCAACAGAAACCTCAAGATCCTCCTGGAAAAGGTCTTTTGGGTCATTCACCCACTCTGAGTCCCCTTCCACATGCTCCGGGACTCCTCAGTACTCTTCATCCTCTCTCGAACACCCCTTTAAGCAGCAGTGCTTCCAGTGGGCACCCTAGAAGAAACCTGAAGGGTATTCCAGATAATGCCTTTGACTTCTTGGTAGGGATGGCACTTCAGCCAGCCTTCCATTTATCAAATCGACTACAATCTCAAGCTGCAAAGCTCCACTCCACCTGACAAAACATCAACACAGACTCCTAAGTGTTTACCATTATCTTTCTGGGAGATGCTGTAGAATCTTCAGATGTTCTTCCCATTGATGTATTTTGGTGTACGCCACCATCCAAGGGACTGTTGGAAGAGATCACCTCCCTCCATAAGGATGCCATGAAGAAGATTCCAAACCACTGCAAGTATAGTGGTAAGTTCTCCTGGTACTTTACAGATTGTAGACTGCAGCTGATCCTCAACCTTCACTGAGTCAACAAGTACACCAAACAAAGGAAATTTCAAGATGGTGGTATGCTATTCCATTCTACCCTTCCTCCGCAGGGGGTCTGGTTTGCATTGATCAATGTTCCTGGTGCCTACTTTCACATCGTAACACAACCACACCAGAAGAATATCCCTCTGTCAGTAAAAATTACTCCCTTTTGGCCTCTCCACAGCACCCAGCATCTTCACGAAGTGCATGTTGGTGGTGATTTTGTTCCTGAGAACTCAGGGTGTCCAGATCTTTTCATACCTGGATCATTGGTGTTGTGTTTCCAGTCTGCACTGTTCCAGGACATCCACTTCACCCTCTCCCTCCTATATGACCTTGGTCCCAATATGAACTCAAATCCGTCCTTGAACCCATAAAAGTGATTGATTTCATTGGCGCCACCCTGGATTCCTTCACAGGATCCACCTATCTACTGCGCAGGAGAGTGAAAGAATTGCACAAACCATCCAACAAGTCCTCAGCATTATTGCAGCTATGACTGTGGTCACCTACTTGACAGACTTCCAATCCAGGGACCTCTAGGTCTGGTTCCTCCACTGCTTCAACCCACTGAGGCAACCACAGAGTCTCCGAATATCAGTCCTTCCTTGGGTCCTGTCAGCACTCCAGTGGTAGACCAAAGGATGCATGCTTCTCTCAGCCATTCCCTTTTGCTGCCCAGATGCTGACTGCATGATGACCACTGACGCTTCCATGACAGGTTGCGGAGTCCACTGCAGAGACATCATAATCCATGGGCATGTCAGGGGCTCGGGCGTGGTCGCACCCGCGGGCGTCCCCGAGGCCGACGCAGCGGCCGCCTCCGACGAGGAGGAGGGGGACCTGGGCACTCAGGAGGCCACTGCCGTCGGTGGGGATCGCCCAAACACCGTGGAGGTCACCGCCGCCGATGAGGATTGCCCCGGCGTTGCGGAGGCCGCCGCTGCCAATGGGGATTGCCCCGGCGTTGTGGAGGTCGCCGGCCCGGCTTCCACGCCGGTGGGCGTGACGGGCAGTGACTTGCCAGGGGAGGTGGGTCTCGGGCCCGATCCCGGGGCACCGCCCACTTGCGATTCCGACCCTGAGGAGGCTGAAGCCTCTGCTCCGCCGCCCACGTTCCAGCGGCGGCGGCAGTTCAAGGAAGCAAGCCGCCGGTCCCGGCGGCTGCATGAGAAACACCTGCGGGCTGAGAGCTCCCAGCTGTAACACAGCTGAGAGCCCTCAGCCGCGTGTCGAGCCGGATTGGCCGCTGGCAGCTCAAGGGGTCTTTTTAGGGCAGGCGCTGGGCTGGGAAGGGCACAGAGCAACAACCGTTGGCCTACCGTGCGTCTGTCGCCTATGCCCAGTTCCAGCCCAGCCTGTGTCCGCGTCCAGCCACTTGGCCCTTCCAGGACCAACCCCCTGTGTTTTGGGTGAAGTAACCTCTTTGTGTTCCAGGTGAGGTAACCCTTCACTATTTTCTGTTGGAGCCTGCTGCTAAGGCATACTCTCAGTTACGGACAGTTTGTTTACTGCAAAACCTCTGTATACGGACAGCAATAAATGCTGCTTTTTCCCGACTCCAGTCCGGCTCCTGCTTGACCCCAGCCGCCGCTGACAGGGCACATAAGAAGTCAGACTGCACATCAGTGCCCTGGAACTCTTGCTGATGATAAAAGCTTTTCATCTAGCCTCTGCTTAAAAACCGCCAAAGAAGGAGACTCCATCACACTCTGAGGCAGCATATTCTACTGCTGGACAGCTCTGACTGTCAGGAAGTTCTTCTTGACGTTCAGGTGGAATCTCCTTTCCTGCAGCTCTACAGTCACCCATATGCGTGAGGCACAGAGACCATGAAGAAGAAGAATAAGTTGCTTATTTGTAGCTGTGGTTTTTCAAGTGGTCATCTGTGCCATCACACACCCTACCCTACCTCCACTCTTTCAGGTCCCTGGATCCCTTAAGTGGGCTTTAGAATTGAGGGACAACAGCGTGGCAGGTTGGAGATGCTGTACATGGGAAGGGCAGAGCTGCCCCCAAGCTACTCAGCTCTGGAACTTTCTAAATGGAATCTCTGCCCAGGTGCAAAACTCATATCTGTGAGGGCACAGATGACCACTCAAAGAACCACAATTACAGGAAAGCAGTCTGTTTTTATAAAGTGTATGTTCTCCAAAAATGCATGTTAGCACCTACACAAATTCAAAGTGAGAAACGTGAAAGGTGCAGAAGGAACAGAAATCCTAGACCAGAATTTATAGAAGTCCAACAAGCATGGAGAAAGCAAGGAGCTTTTTAGGGGGGGGCAGGGGAAGCATTATGGTTCTGACACCATTTCTGATGTCATCAATACACCCTCTGATTCATTTCATTTTGCTCTCTTCCATTCCCCTCACAACTCATTTTGTACTTTGGACCTACAAAGACAAAAGGCCTCTCCTGGGCCTAAATTGTCCCAGCAGATGCAGAATATAGTGAAAATGCCCCCATGTCCACCAGAGACCTTTTCGTGGGGGGCTTTTTTCCAGTAGGAGGTACAATGAGGACAGTGGGCCTCCAGGGTCTCCTGAGGAGGGAAACCAGCTACCCAGCCTTCCACAGTTGCCCACCCTGATCTAAAGCAGGGATGGATGAAGTATAACCTGTGAGGTATGGTGTCTGTGGTCCCAATTTTTTTGCTTCCAATGCCTCCTAAGGGATGTTGGGGACTCTTTTTTTTTTAATCATTTGAGGGTCCTTAAGATTGCTTCTTGACCAAGAGAGGCCTTTTTCCTACCAAAAGGTAGGGGAAAATGTCTTCTCTTGGGCCTAAAATGGCCCAGAGAGCACAAAAAACTTTTGGATGACTTTTCCTGAAGTTGGAGATTAACATCTTCTGGTCTGAAATACATTTGGCTAGGTTTGTCTTATGCATAGCTGTCCATTGATACAGTCTGATAGCCTGGTTGTTTTTTTCCCCCCAATAAACATATTTATTGCATAAAAGATGCAAACCGTATGCTGAATGTTGCTTCTTTCCATATGACAGAGTATTTAATTTCAATTTTATTAGGTGTAGAAGTTATATAAGGGTGAAAGAAAAGTGATGTGTGCACACGTGTATTTATAAGCAAAGCTTTTAGCCTGTATATTTATCAATGAAGCTGTAAGTAAAAGCAAATCTCTAAAGATAGCAGGTATGTAGCCATTACAGAGAAGGCTGAAAAGTTTAATAATTAAATATAAAAAGGAACTATATAAATATAAAAAGGAACTAAAACCCTAGCATATGTTTGCTTGTGACAGTTTCCCTTAGTCTGATCAAGACTAATCCTTTAGTAAATTGTATTTCATGCAGATTTATTTTTTCATTTAGTGGTGCTGCTGTTCTGTGTTTTTCTTGAACCAAAGTTACTTTCCTTCACAGACATAACCCCAACTTCCACCCAGACCTTCTTACATATGATTTTGTTTCAGTGCTGTTTATGAGATGTTGTAAGTGTTATATCAGTACATGTTTGCCTCTGGGTTTTTTATGAGTATTATACAACAGTTGTATAGACACACTTCCTTACTGTGTCTGGTATAAACTGAACCCTGTATTGGTGTGCATGAGGTCCGTTCAGTGAAGTGTCATCCATTCACTCCCTAATGGATGAAGCAGGAGTATGGCAGAGGTTACGTAGCCTCAAGGCAGAATGTAGTGGGGAGGAAGAGGCAGCAAAGGTGCAAAGATCCGTCCATTCCCTGTTAAAAAAAATAAGATTCCCCCGCTTTATTGCAGGCAGGACCCATCAACAAAGAGTACTTTATCAGCTTCCTTCTCTGAGTTTAATAGATCTAGTTGGGAGTGCCTGCTCCCAAAGCAAGACATAACATTTTTGAAAAAGAAGCAGTCACAGCAGACAGCAGCACTATTGTGGTACTAATATTAAAAATGATGAGGATGGCATCTTGTAGGGCATGAAGATCCCAGATGTAAGGCCGTGATGGATGCTCCCATACAGATGGGCTACATAGGATTTCATTAGACCCAAAGCTTTCCCAACAGAAGCAGCAGCACTCCTGTTGAAGAATCAGACATGCCCAGTGGCAGGTAATGTCCCTTCACTCCTATGATGCCCATCCAAATTGCAGTAAGAGAATCTGGGTTATTGCAGAAGTAGAGGTAATTTTCAGTTGGCAACAGACCCAGTTTCTGTGTTGCACTGCTGAAGGCAGAGGATCAGAGGCAAGGTGAAAAGACATGACGCCATGTTCAGTAGATCCAAAACTTGCACTAGCAGTAGAACTCTACTAATGGCAACTACCAGGAGTAATGTGAGCAAGAGTGGAGGAACAGGGCAAAAAGGGGGAGAGAAAGGACTCACTCCCATCACTCTCAAACTTCCTTCTACAAAAGAAAAAGAAAAATCAGAATCCTAAAATTCTGGAGCACTTGGGAGTGGGGGAACCATAGTAGCATGTGACAGCAGATTGCAATGCCAAGCCACATTACCAACTGGATAAATGTCAGGGTGATAGTAGATGACCATCAGCAGCATCAGCAGCTCTTTCGGTTCAAGAAATAACCATAACCATAACCATACTGGAGAAAAGCTAAAAAAGACAGGGACAGAGAAGGCATGAGCCTGAGGACATATTATATGTTTGAGCAACACAAAGCCATCTGTGAGGTTCCAGGTTCCAGGACTCTAGAATTGGTTATCACTCACCTGTTGCAGTTAATGGTGGCTCTCAATCCTTTCTGTAAAGCTGCAAGCACTCTGAGCATTGGCACTGCCCCGAGAAATTGAAAGGCAGCATTTGCAGCAGCAAAACCAGCGGCCGCTGGCAGGGCATCTGGTGGTGAAAAAGCAGGAAGCCTGTGTGAAGTGGCAGTCTAAGTTGGGAGGAGGCTACCTTCCCACACATTGCTCCAGTTGGTAGGAGGAAATTTTTTTAGCCATTTAGACCTTTCTTGAGCAGCAGCAGTGGGCTGAGAATTTGGAATGAACCAGGTGAGAGCTGGGGAACCTTTTGTCCTTCCAGAATTTGTCTTTAAGTAGGCTTCTCATCAGCTTGGCCAGTGGTGTGAAGATGACAGAACCAATGAAAGAGCTGGCAGAATAAAAGGGGCTGGTAAAGGGACTGCTTAAATGGTGGGACTGGCAATGCTATTTTAATGTGCTGCTTTTTTCTGTGTCTCTCTGCCTTGTATCAGGAGAGTGTGGTATAACTCAAGTTTCAGCATGCTATGCATGCCAAGTCATGGGGCCCAGGCTTGTCACTTCTGTTGTCCCTGCCTGCCCACCTTCCTGCCCATGCTCACTTTGCTTCACTTTTAAGTACAGTATCTGAAACAATTACCAGCTGTGTTGGCAGATTTTCCAACATTTCTTAAAAAAGTACCAGCTTACTTTTTCTAAGTTTAGAACCACGCAGTCTATTGCATGCAGAATCCTATAGATACTAGCTTTTTCACTGACTATTCAATAGCTATGGATGCACTGGATTGGGTCTATTGAGGGTCTGGGCATTTCTAGAAACCTCCCCCCAGAGCAAAGACAATGGACCAACTGCTACCAATAGCTTTTTTTAAAATAGACATTTACCTAGCAAACCCAGTTGCCTTTGAAGTGGAGTTACTGTCATAACTCATCCATTGGAGGACTCTGAGGAGGAGGAGGAGGAGGAGGAAGAGGCTGATTGCCAAGAAGTTGCAAATCCTTCTGAGCCTGAGGGGATGAGGATTCGGACAGGGAGAGATCCTGCTCCCCAGCAGGACTTTGTAGAGGCTGCAGATACTGAAGATGATACACACCCATCCAAGTCCAGTGCTGATTAAATAATAAATGCTGACCTAATTAGTCACTAGTTAAGCAGCTGTGGCCTCAAAGGAGCTGCTGATAAATATCCCAGAAGTTCTCTCTCAGACTTAGTGCTGACCACTGTCTTATTTGGTTACCTGGCAGTACTCCCTTGCATTCCTGTTTTGTCTTGATCCTGGACTGGCTACCTTTGGACCATTCAGTTTACTCTTTTCTGGCTCATGTACCTGGACTCCTGACCTGCTGATGTAGTGTCTGGACCATTTAACAACCACCTTCATGCTTCTCACTTCATCTTGTTCAGGCAACCTGTGACTGACCTGAACTGCGCTGACTACTCAGCTGCTCCTACATGCCAACAGCCTGCTGCCTCAGGCACTTGCTGACTTTTTTCCAGGACAGTTACTAAGTTCCTGTTACCTGCATTTCCCAATTTTAACTTCAATACAAGATTTAAGCAGTAACAGAGTAATCCAACTGTAATAAAGTGACCTTCATGGACAATGCTAGTAACTGTCAGGCTGTTGAAAATGAAAATACAGCATAGCTTTGTAAAGAACAACAGGTGCAGGAAAAATACTGCTTTATACATTAATAAGAGAAATCTTGAATGGCATTTATAGTATTAAACAAGGAGAATGAAGCAATTTTATCACCATTCACCCATACTTTGTGAACCTTTATGGTTTACTAGACTAACAATGCAACAATTTAGTATTAAGACTCAATTATTACTGCCTACAACTTGTATCCCCCCTTTTTTTTAACTCATCTCCCAGCTGATCTCTCCTACAGAAGAAACTGGTCCAATGTAGGGATGTTGTATATGTGCTCACAATGGAAGTAAGGGCTGAGGGCAGCAGGTTTTCAAAACTGCAAGTTATGCATCTAGTGGTAGCAGATGCACTTTAACATAATTGTATGGCTCTTCAGGAAGAGAATGCCATTTTCCATGTGCCTCCTGGAGAGTCACACAGAACTGGTTATTCTTTTGCTAGCATTCCTTGTGAAGGGTGTTCAGACTAACACGTGCCTAACATCCACATATTTCTTGATTTTTTTTTCTTATTATTATCAAGAGAGCCTCATATATTGCTCTCCAATTTCCCTGGTGGCCTTAATGAGCATCCTGTCCACCTGTACCCTTGCAGTATGTTTATTGTTCCTGGGTCTAGTGGCCCTTTGTGCCTTGCCCAGTGGTGCTTCTTTCTCCAGCAGTCAGAAAGGGATCTGTTGGTTGCTCCTGGGTGAAGCCAGCATCCCTTCTCGAGCACCACAGTGAGTTTTTCCTTGTTATAAACAGCCTGATAGATTTTGAATTTTTTAACTCCTTAGAGAGCTAAAAATGCAGTTGAAACAAGGGACAACATATTGTTGCCAAAAACTCTATTCAGAATTGTGAAACAATTGTAAGTGAAATGCTTAACAAGCCAGAGATTTATAAGATTTTTATACTCAAGAGAACTTTTCCCTGTTACCATATATTTGATTATAATAAAGATGGTTTATCTTATCATCACTTTAATTTTTATACTAATTTCTATCAATATTCAAGCAAAAAAAAAAGAATATCTTAATAGCTGATATTATATATATTTCAGTGATTTTTTTAACTAACAGAAGTTGCTTCAAAACCTAAAAAGTAAAACAAAATAAAAGAAGATAAAGGGGGAGATGATCTATTTAAATTTAAAAAAAAATTGAAAAAATTAATGTCAAATAAACATAAAATATAGAAGATTGTACGGAAAAATGTAAACCTAGTGATTATAATTCACTCATTAAATTGTATGGATAAACTGTATCTGTGACCCTTTCATTCCAATAATTTAAAAAGAATGTCCATTGTGCTATAATGTTGCAATTGTTGTTCTCATAGAATCATAGAAATGTAGAGTTGGAAGAGACAATGGCCATTGAGTCCAACCCCCTGTCATTCAGGAACAAACACCCAAAGCACCCCCAACAAATGACCATCCAGCCTCTGCTTAAACACCTCCAAAGACGATGACTCCACCATATTCCAAGGCAGCATATTCCACTGTTGAACAGCTCTGACTGTCAGGAAGTTCTTTCTGATGTGAAATCTCTTTTCGTGTAGTTTGAATCCATTGCTCTGTGTCCAAGTTTCTGGAGCAGCAGAAAACAAGCTTGCTCCATCTTCACCATGACATCCCTTCAAATATTTAATCATGGCTATCATGTCTCCTCTTAATCTTCTTTTTGTCAGGCTAAACGTACATAGCTTCCTAAGCCTCTCCTCATAAAACATGGCTTCCAGACCCTTCATCATTTTAGTCACCCTCCTCTGGACACATTCCAGCCTGTCAAGACCCTTCTTGAACTGTAGTGCCCAGAACTGGACACAGTATTCCAGGTGAGGTCTAACCAGAGCAGAATAAAGTGGTATTATTACTTCCCTTGATCTCGACACTATACTGCTATTGATGCAGCCCAGAATCACATTGTTCTCATCTCCTATAAAATAATTTAATCCAATCAACCATATTTTCTCCAACCAATCTTTTCCATAATTTTCCATAGTTTATAAGATTTTTTTTTAAAAAAATAAGCCAACAAGCAAGCATAGTTGGTGCAGATGTGAATGAGGGCCTTCTTGATGATGCTCCTGGACTCTGGAATTCCCTTCCTAGGAAGGCCAGATGGCCTCCTCCTTACTGTTCTTCCATCAGCAGGCAAAACCGTTTTTATTCCAACAGATTTTAAAAGAATGGATGGGGTACTGAATTGTTTTAAACTTAACTGTTTTTAATAGCCTTTTATCTTTTAAAATTATATTTTATTCTTTTAACTGGATGTTTGAAATATTTTAATACTGTGAATAGTGTAATTCTATTTTGATGTTTCGATGTGAATTCCTTTCCTTATTTGAAGTTTTGTAAATATTTTTCATCATTCTTCCTAATATGCATTTCTTGGAAACAGATCAAATCTAAATTTTATTTTTTTCCAAGTAGTGAAATATTTTCTGTTGCTTACCCAGCTGAGTTAGTCTCTTTAATGTTCCAAGACAGGAATTTCAGAACTGTCTTAAGTTTCTTATTGGAACCGAATTCACTTTCACCTGGGCGTGATCACTTTTTCCTTTTTCATCATCCTCTTTCTCTTTGCCTTCATTGCATTGTCAGTGGGTTGATCTAGAGTTCTTCTCTGCTTAATTTCTTCTCCTCCTAGTTCTCTTTCTTTTAAAAAAAATCCCTTTCGTTTTGACCTGTGTTTAGAATAAATTTCTGTTATCTCAGTCTCAAAACTAAGCCTTCTGTGTTGCTCCACCTGAATCAAATTTAATGTTGCTTCAGCTTTTGAGTCAAAAATACATACTTTCTCTGTTTTTTCAGAGTCCTTAGCAAGCAGATTTTTAAAAATTCACAACCCTCAATTTGAAGCTTAGACTGAAAATGTTGTTGCAGGATTTGATTTCTTACACTCCTTTTAACAAAGTGCACAATCACATCCCTTGGAAGATTCCTTTGTTGAGCAATTCTTGAATTTATCCTGTACACTAAATCCACTTCTATAGTGATCTCACCTCCCTACATCTGTAGAAAATCTGTTAATGCTTCTCAAACTCAAATTCAAATGTTATCATCTTGCCCGTCCTGTAGACCTTTTATTCTCATGTGTTTTTCTCTTTCCTTCATCTCCAAGACAGCCATGGCACCAAGATGTTTTTTCCGCTCAGCATTTAGTCTCTCAATTAAAGTCTATTTAGCGGGTCTTTTTCTTTCTTGCTTGTTTGCTTTCTTATTTGAACATATACACTCTTTAAATACTGTGTTCCTTTAAATTAGTATTTCCCGTCTCTTGCACACTGCGGCACCACAGTCTCTCTGGATGTTGTGGAAGGAAAAAGAACTCTGTTTCAAATGAATCAGGAAGTGAGCTCCCAATAGAAGTTTCTGCATTATTTGTCTTATTTAATGTCAGAAAATATATCTAAAACACAAGAGAATGTGACTGATCTGGAGGATTCAGCTTTAACAGTCCAAAGTTCACAGTTTAATGTTAATACTCTGAGAAGTACAGTGAGAGATATAGTAGCCTGTCAGGGCACATTTGGCAAGATAGTGGCGACCACTACAGCTTACAGAGTGGCAGCATCATTAGAAGAGTTTGCTAAGCAGCTGGATGGAAGGAGCCATCCACATTTGTCTGTTGTTACAAAGTTGGTAAATTCAAGTCAAGACAAGCGGCTTTTGGGAGCACAGTTCTCCTAGCATTCATGCAGCAGGTTAGTAGTTATGCCTGCCTATGAGGTGGGAACTTGAGCATATCCCAATTGAGTAGACTGCTCCTTCAGCCTACCTAAGAATGACAGGTTGATACCTACCATGAGCGGTCATTCTAGAGTGGGTGAAGGAACAGTCCACCTCCACCCAGAGAGGGGGGAAAGGCTTCTGTCTGTCTATCGTCTCTCAATATTTCTTTGGTAAACAAGGCTGTGTAGTCAAACTGAGGGGAGAAAGGGAAGTCAACAGACACAATGGTTTAGAATTTTCAGAATTCCTGCCTGGACCAGGTTATCACAAGGAATCAACCCAGTTGTGTGGATTGCTCTTCCAGCCTCCTTGGAATGACCATTTGTGATAGGTACCAACCTCTCATTCCTGTTTTTCTCTTGTATAGTGTTTTTGAATCTTATTATAAATCTCTTCCCATATTGTTAGAAGGTCTTAAATCTAATGATTTTGATGTGTTGTCTTTACTTAACAGATACAGTGTATGCCAACACTAAAAAATTTTAAATCTTTCTCCAGGTATTCTAGAGTGGCCATTTTGGACAAAACTAGTAGTTGTGGCTATTGGTTTCACTGGAGGAATTCTTTTCATGTACGTTCAGTGCAAAGTCTACATACAGCTTTGGAAAAGACTTAAGGCCTACAACCGTGTAATATATGTACAGAACTGTCCAGAAACAAGCAAAAAGAGCATATTTGAAAAACCAGTGCTAACTGAGTCAAATCTTGAAAATACAGATATTCTTGCAAGTCATCATGCAGAAACGAACACTTCACATTACACAGAGCCTGAGGACTCCAGAGGAAACATTTTGCATATCTGACATACTTTTTTCATATCTGTGACAATTTGCACCAGCATTGTTCTGAACCATTTAAAGTCAGCTAATATTGAGCTGTTGGATTTTTAAAATTTACTAAATGCATTAAAGAATACTGAGGCTGTGAATCTCAAGCTGACCTGCAATGAGAAGTGCAAGGCTAATAACATGTAAATAAAGAGGATGCTTTAAAGAACACATTTTTTTCAAAACTTGTTCTCTAGTTTTCTAGGGATATGAATTAATGGGAAAATCTGCTTCCTTTACTGTATGAGAGGCACCTTGAAGCTAAAACATGCAATCATGTTTTAACATGTGAATGTTTGTGCTCATGTGTGCCTGCACATTTATGTGAATATGAATGAACTTCATGCACAAAACTAGTATAGTAGGGAGAAGCCCCCCTCCATCCGGACTTTTAAATCCTGAATAGATTTAGTATTACAACAATCATTTGCTAAAATGTGAGATTTTGCTTCATATTGTGAAAAAGCATAGAGCACTTTTAATCATTTTTATTTTATAATAAATTTTAAAGAATCTTATTTCAGTATGTTCCTTTGTATTATTGAAAACCCATTTGTACCACTTGCCTTGAAACAACAAAGAAGGAGAAATGGTTTGTAAAGTCCTCCATCTTTATTTCACCTGCAATAAATACTCTCTTGACTTTTTTCCTAAGAGCATATTTGGCAGAGAGTATTGTTTGCACACATTTTTGTAACAGAATAATGGATGTCATCATAAGCACATTGAATGTTTGATGTAACCTATACAGTGTTTCAGTGTTCTGAATGGCTCTGTAAAACTAGACATTTATGGACCAGCCACATGATGCAGTTTTAATTCTTGTATAAATAAGAGGAAAGGGAATTTTGATGCTGCATTTTAAACTCATATACTCCTCTGCACAAAGGGCATTGGTGTGGATGTCATCTGTCATTTTCATGTGTGAATTTCAAGAAACTTTAACAAGAATTAATAAATTGTACCTAGTTCATGTGTGTATGTGTGTGTATATATATATATATATAGTGTGTATGTTATGATCAAGAAAAGTGTTGGTCACAGTATGATTTGAATGTTTGGTTAGTTGAACAACATTCTGTGAGATCTTTAAAAGCAGCCCAGATGCCTGATTTTGCCAATAAAAGAGAAGAAGGAAGCAGAAGAGGGAAAATGGAAATGTGGCAGCACTTTTAGACTGAGTGGTTTTATATTTACACTAGCGTATATACCTGGTGTTGCCAGGGATTTTATTTTCTCATAGGTAATACTTATTAGAAAGAATTGAGATCCTGTGTCTCTAATTCCCCAGACTGTTCTGTCCAGTTCCTGTAACCTTTCCCCATATCCCCCAATCCAATCTGTATTCAGTTATTAACATACAGAAGTTGGATTCCTGAAGGAATACACTGCCCTCCTCCTTGCTGCTAGGCCTCATCTCCACAGCAGCTGGCCAGGCCCAAGAGCTCTTTGCCCGAGAATTCTAAAGGCCCTTCCCTAAACTGCCAACCCCAGGATTCCATAGCATCTTCACAGCTAGTCAATTATATGAAGTCTTTGCCTGACAAACAAGCAAACTTTGATATATTAGTAGATGAGCTTTCATGGATATAAACCCACTTCTTTGGATGCAGTACCAAGTGGTATAAAGGCCTCTGACATAAAGTGTGTTTATACAGTTGTAGCAGTAGGACAGAATGTACTAAGATTCCTTTTATATGGTGTCAGGAGGCTAGGCTCTTGTCATGTTATTGGGGAGAATAAATTTAGCTCAGGCAGTAGATGAAAGGCATTAAAGATCGCTGGCATTGCAATGTGTCTTTTGTTAATTGCCATTCACTACAAAGTATTCACTGCTGCTTGCCATTTGCAACAATGTATCAAATACCAGTTGCTGTTTGCAGTTTGTATCCTGGTATGGATTCAAAGGGCTCAAAGCATCTATGGAGATTATCTGGCAATAGTTGGTGCTTAGAGCATCTGGCCCCAGGGAAAGGATCAGAGAGGAGGAATGTGATACCGACTAGAAGGTATTGTGAGAACAACCGCACCAGACAAGAGCAAAGGAACTGTTTTGAGTTCCCAAAATGAAAGTATGTAAACAATGGAGAGACCTGAGAAACTTAGGGGTCCAGTGGGGTGAAGTTACATTTATGACTCACCAATCAATGTCATTCATTGAATTTGTCTGTCAAAGTACAAAACCTGTTACCCTGTAACATATGCCAGTCTTAGCAACTTTTGGAAGTTGCTATGTTGCTTGCCAAATTCTAAATACATGCTACTGCAAGAAGTCTGAGTGTTTCCTTGGAAAAGCAAGTTAGCCAACACATGACATATGCGCAGTAGCGAAGACTCTTGTAGTAATATATGTAGTGTGCCATAAACCCATAATCTTTGTTTGTACCACTGCTAATGGATTGGAATTTGTAAAAATAATTTAATTCAGCAGTTTCTCTTTCTAGTCTTCCTTTGTAATTTCCTTGTTAAGGACTGCAACCTGTAAATCAGTTACTGTGTGTCCAGGAAGGTTGAGATGTTCTACAACTGGTTATTAGGGACTGCCATGTCTAATGTCAGATTGTGTCCATTAATCCTCCTGCATAGAGACTGTCCTGTTTGTCTAGTACAGAGTGCAGAGCAGCATTGCTGATGTAGGATGGTGTATGTCACATTGGAGTAATGTACCTCTGATGTTGTGAGTGATGTTATTGGGCCCTGTCATATTGCTCCCAGAGTAGATGTGGGGAGAGTTATCATCTGGATTTGTGTCCCTGTATTATCATCCATGTTATGTATCCTGTTGTATGTGTGTAGTTGTTTAAGATTTGGAGGCTATCTGTAGGCTAATGGAGTCCTGCCCCACAGAACTTCAGAGAGGGCTGTGTTATTCTTCAGAGCTGGTTGTAGCGTAATGATAATGCACTTGAGTGGTCTTCGCTGAGAGGCTACAGGTGATTGATCACTCGGGGTGTTCTGTGATGATGTGTTTTTGCTCTCTCTTTTAGTAAATGATTCCCAGGTATTAATCTTGCCTTGTCAATTTGTTTCTTTACTTCCTTAGGTGGATATTGTAGTTTGAAAAATGACTGTGGATTTTGCCAATTGTCTGTCTGTCTTTCCTTTCTTAGTCTTCCCAGTGTGTCAGGAAACAGTACCCTATTTGTGCCCACTAGCTATAATGCTTTCTTTTTTCTCTCTTTTTTGGAAGGTTTTCAAGCACCAGCAACTGATGGCTTGTGCACCAGCACTGGGTCCATGTACTGCCACTTTGAGTAGCACTCATCTAAACCATGGTGCTTTGGAGTAGCTACATTTTTTTAAATGTCTTCAAGTAGAGTAGAGCATGTTGCAGTGATGGGTCCTAAAAGTTTGATATCTTTACTCTGATAAGGAGGGAAGGTTGTTTTGGGGCTACTGAAGCTAACTGGCTGGTTCTGCTAATAAGGACAAAAATGATAGCACTTCTAGGCAGCATATCTTATAGGAAGAATGCAGCCCTTTCTCTCCCTGTAAGAATAGGTTTTCAGTTTATGACACTCTTATCTTTTGTAGTGTTTCTCACACGTTCTCACTTTGTAAAGCTTTCTCTCTCCTCTCCTCTCCTCTCCTTTGCTTCCATTCTGTCTCTCTCGGTTCTCAGATGTTCATGTACATGTTCTCATGAGTACTCTCTCCTTTGTGTTCTTTTTTTCATTCACACACTTTCTTTCAACCTCAGATGAACCATTCCTTACATGCACACTCTTGAATTCCTCTTCTCTTACTCTCTTCTCAGACACACACACTGTGTGTCTCTCCTTCATACTTTCCTATGATCCATCTTGATATGTACATGCTGTTTTGTGTTCTTTTGAGCAAAAGAGGGGATAGACAAAAACAGAAACACCACATAAGCAAAAGACAGCAGTGAGAAAGCAATCCTGCACATGAGACAGAGATGGCAACAGAGCAAAAGCGCAAAACAGAACAGAGAGAAGGAAAACAGAGGATGGCATGGGAGAGCACAAGAACATGAGAAGGAGAGAGTGATTGAGATTGCGATAAAAAATGTGGGGGCAAACTTGAGTGAGGAAGAGGAAAGGAGTGTGGGACAGCATGCAAAGATTGCCAATATGAGCACACTTGGCATAGATAAGTGAGTGCAAATGTTTACAAAAATGATAAAATGCTAAATTTTGTGTAAGAGGTGGCATGTGCAGATGAATGTGGAAGAGCACAAAAGGGCATACAAATAGGAGAGAGAATATGCATGAGACAGCAAGTGAGCATGTGAATGTATACACATTAAAGATGTACAAGAGTGAAAATATGGGATAAAAGAGTTTGAGGAGGGTGACAAAGGAGAGAGCACAAGATGGGACAAGAGGACAGGAGAGTGCGCCCAAAGGCATGAGAGCATGAAAGAGAGTGGCAGCATGAGAAAGGAGGTAAATGTAAGAGAGAAGGCACTGGGGAAAGAATGAGCACAGGTCAGCATGTGTAAGATGGACACAAGACACTGCACACATAAGGATGTGCAAGCAAGGAGGTAAGCACATACGTTAGAGAATGCACAGGGATTAAGAGAGCATGAAAATCTGTGGAAGATAATACTTCATTTCTTACAAAGCTATTTTTTTTTTAGCTGTAGCTATTGAGACTGACCTCTATTTAGAAACAGCAAGCATAAAGGTTATTGTATCCACAGTCTTTTCAATACATTAAGTAAATTTATTATTCAACAAATTATTTGCAGATCTGTAAAAACATAGATGAGGGGATTCAATGGGGATTCAGCTTTGGTTTATTTTAGTTGGGAGTTCAAACCTTTTCCACTTAGAGAGTGTTTGTTGATCCATTTGGAATTTATTTATAGTTAAAATTTACAAATAGCAGCAATTATTGTATTTGCTAGTGTATAAGACGCACCCGTGTATAAGATGCACCCCATTTGTGTCTTATATGCTGGTGTGTATAAGTCACACCAGCATATAAGACACACCCCATTTTTAAACAGTATTTTTCAAGAAAAAAGTGAGCCTTATAAGCCAGCAAATACAATATTCAATTCGTAGCCATTAGGTTCTGTTTTATAGAAGGGAAGTATATCTTTTCAAAGGAACACAAAAGGGAACTAAAACATTTCCTCATTTTTAACTCTTCAGACTGATGGTGCGCCCAACTGGTCTTTCACAGATGTTCAGAAGGTTGTGGTGGTGTCTTGTCTGAACTCTCTCTCTCTCTCTCTCTCTCTCTCCACACACACACACACACACACACACACACACACACACACACACAGAGTTATGCCAAAAATAACATGAACACTAAGAGAAAAGGCAGAATGTGAAGTCATTTCTCCTTTATCTCATTTCCAACATCTGCAGCCCAACTAATGCACACTTCAAAGGCACCAATATCACATGGCTGGATAAATGTCGAAATTATTTGTATTGTGCCTAGCAATACCAGCAAAGAAGCCAGGTTGCACCTCCTCTGAGAACTTAAGAGCAATCCATAGCTTTCCTAGTACCACATACTTGGCTCAGAGATAAATACGCTATTATTCTTCTGCATGTCACCTCTTACTTTGGTACTGCTGACAGCTTTGGACTGACCTGAGACCACATTGAAACTTAGTATCAGCAGAAAAAAGGAGATAGAGGGTGCTATTAAAAATCCAAAATGTGAAATAAGGGAAAATATTCCATCATAGGTCTCCAGAATGTTGGAGAAGTTGCAATCTAGCAAACTGTTATTTTCATATTTGGTGGAACTATGGGAAAGTGTCTGTGTTCTGGAAAGATGTCTTCTCAGAAATAGGTGAAATTAATAATCAGCAGGTTCAGCCTATTCCTAGTATGGCATTGTTGAACATTTTTCAGATCCAAATGCTAATTTATCCTACCTAACATCTTATTACACCTTTGGCAATTAATAGCTTGCAATTGCTTTTAAAACTGCTGACAAGCTAATTCCTAGGAAATCATATGCTAAATGTTTTGGAGTTTGCTGAACTGAGAAAACCAACACAAAAAGTTACAGAACTGAATGGAGACATTAGCTGCAATTCTGTACAGCTCAGTGTAGCATGCACCTACTTACTCAGGGCTGAGGCAGACCACTCCCAACTTATTAAACATACCTGAAACCCATGCCACCCACCAGCCCATGGTTCATGGGATCAGGGGGGATTGAAGAAGTTCTGGCTACATCCCCATAGTCAGATGCAAAATGATTACAGCTGTGCTGAGACTTCTGGAGGACCCCAGCAGATCTTGGTACTGATGTCATCACTTCGGATCAGACTATGGGAAATCTGTGATTGTGGGAACTCTCCACAAAACAAGGAATGGCTGTTGGGGGGGGGGGCGGTGAAGAGGCTGCTCATCAAGTGTGTGTGTGTGTGTGTGTGTGTGGCATTGGGTAGTACAGATGGAGGAAGGGAATACAGACCTCTGTAGCACCCAAAAGGGAAAGGGACCTTGTGTTCCTAATAGGATATATAAGAAGATATAAGTCTCAAGGAGAATGCTAGTTATAGTCAATAAAAGATACCCAAGATGCTATGAATATATCTATTATTTCTAAGGGCTTTACTTTGCACCATCCATTTTTCATTCAGAGTTAAATTTCATACTCTTCACCACATACCTCCATGTTGATTTCCTCTATAGATTCCCAACTTTTTGCTGTAATTAGTTTCTCTAGAGATAGCAGTAAATGAATGCTTGTCACATGCATTTTTGTCCCATTTTTATCCACAAAAGGAAGAAGCAATATAAATGCTGCCATTTCCTCAATCCCTTGAGCTGTGATGTAACCAAAACAATCTCGTATTTGCTTCCAAATTGTTTCAGTTTTGGACCTAATACCCATTTATGCTTTAGCATGAAAGCAACAGTGTATTATTAATTAGAAAAAAATCTGGATGGGCTAAAGTACCCATCGCTGTCCAGGCTGGCTCTGCAGTTCCAACACCTGGGCTCCTGTCACTCTCCTTGCCTCTTCCCCCGTCAAGCTTCCCCCTTGGATTGGGTACTTGGGCCTCATGGGAACCCTATATGGACCAGCTGATGTGTTAGTTGTCAGGTTCATTGTGGTAAGCATGAGCAGACTTATCAAAATTTAACAGGAACAGACACAGTTGCAAAAAATAAGTAGAAGTTTGTTAACACACAACTAGATCACCGTTAACCCCTGAACTATTTAACCATTTACAGCTTCCCAAACACCTGTTCAATTCTTCCCCCTGGCTGATCTATCTCTGTCACAGCTTTTCTCTGTCTCTATGCCATGTTTCCTCTAGCTCTCTCCAATCTTTTCCTGTCTCTAGGACATCTTTCCCCTAAAGAAAGTTTTGTATCCTTTCTCCCACATAGTTACATAGTTTCCCCTTCACAGAATTCTCTTAATTGATTTGCTGGCTCCCACCAGACTTGCCCAGCTCCTCTCTTTACACACATATACTCCATTTTGTTAATGTTTCTCCTTAACACAAGATGAAGGAGTCTTGAAAGAAGGATTATTAGACTATATGTGACACCATTCTGTTTCAGCTGTGGGGATATGTAACTTTCTCAAGCTGATCTTACACCAACACAACTTCAATGTTGATCCTCAGGGTATTTTTGACACTGGGCTTACGTCAGACTTAGAGGCAGAAGACAGCAGTCTTTGAAAATACTAATTGGTCTGGGGAGACCTTCACTATGTAAGACAAGCATATGCACTTGAAGTAGCCAGCAGTCTTCCAACATCTGTCAGAATATTTTTATTGGTCTACTGTAGAAGGAAAGTACCTTCCAAAAAATCTTCTGTTTTGTAAAACCCCGGTTCCTCCAATGATGAAAACATTTACACTCACTGCGCTTGCCAAAGGTTGAAGCCAGAAGAGGAGCCACTAATGATCTCCACTTATTCCGAACTAAGCATCTGAGAAAAGGATTTTTCAACTTGTGTATAGCTTTTTTGTGAAAGAGGTGAAAGCAACATGGGGAATACTGAAACAAGTCATGAGCATGAAAACGAATCTCACTACATTCAAACACACTATGAATCTGAAATAGCTGGAGACCCTCCTTCTGTTGGAATGCAACATAGTGAAAGCCAGTATTAGGAATGGACAGACTACCCCTGGTCGGGTTGGAGTATTTCACATTGTTTGGAAATTCAAGGTTTTCAGTCTTAAGAATAAAGATTTCATTTATGTCAGTAAAGCATACTTGTTCTAGGAATGTATAAACATTAACTATAGCTAAGCCATGATAGCCTGAATGATTTCTCCTGCTCAGCTTCTGGCACGTGCCCTGGTCTAGTGGTCATATGGCCTTGACCACTAGTAGTTATGGGCAAGATCAACGACCCATTAGCTGTGGATGACAGCCTACTCCATGCACCCTGTTTTTCGGAAATGCTGTAATTTTCACTTCACAGGAAAGCACAGTGTTTCTCCACAGCATGTTTCCACTAGTTTTGAGCCTTAAAAGACAAATGATGACTTCTGTTTGGGAATAGCCACCATAGACTGCAATGGTTATTTATGCAAGATGAAACTAAGGACTGGTGAGACCATTTCTGTGATTTGCAGTTTTAAGAGCTGTTGCAGTTGCATTTGTCCTATTTCACTGGTTGTACACTTACCAGGGGAGGGGAGTGGGGTGCTCAGGATGGTAGATTCAAAGATGGCCATTCTAGTTAGCTCCAGGGAACTCTCCCAGACATACTACTATGTAAGAGCAATCCAGGCATTTCTGACCACTCTAACAGATAAGATTGCATAAGGGAATGAGCTCATTTCTGAAGGAAAAAATTAACAGCTGCAAAATGAGGCCTAGAAGTAGAAAAAGACAACAAAGTCATGGGAACACATCAGTAGCCAGAAAAAGCTACTTGTACTACCATATGTCAATGATTCTAGATAAAGTAACACAGCTTCAGCAAGACTTTAGAAAGGAATGTCTGTATGCAATTAATCTTCTAGCAGAAAAGGAAAACTATAGTGCTATGGAAGAGGTGAAAGCAACAGCAAATAGAGCCCTTGAACCCTACAGTACTTTGTGGGCTAGATGACAACTGAAGCAAGTTAACATACGCTGAGACTCTATCATTCTATGATCCCAAGTCCAGACCTCCTAAGTGGCTTTCAGAAAGCCAAGATCAGGAACAGAGCAGGATCTCACCACCAAGTGAAAGGGAACAGAGTTCAATGCAGTTTGCAGTTATTTGTGCAAGTTCATGGTTTCAAACAGAGTACAGAAAAGCTGCAGTTCAATACATATGCTGGTTAATAATGCCACATGTTACAATAACATTGTAAAAATCAGTCATTGCTCAAGAGGGATGACCCAGACATCTTTATGTTGCAGGGAACACATAAAGGGCAGCTACAGCTCCTCTTTCATAATCCTCACTTTTGCATGGCAGTCCATGGTCCATGAAGTCAAAAGGAGTACAGAAAAAACAGCATCTATTATACAGGACACTCTGAAAGCTCCAAATTGTTGTTTTCTTTTCACTGAAGAGCATCTACATCAAACCAAAATAACTCTCGGAGTAATATACTCTCCCGACAGACACTCTTTGGCCTTTCTGAGGAAGGTTCTAAAGAGACCTAAAAGTCTTTGCAGAGGGAGCTATTATCACAGAAGGCGACTGAAACACAAGAGCCTCCACACTAGACAGCAGTAATAAATCTTCATCTCATCCTCATGACCTGGACCAGATCTTTCAGGAATTTGATCTGGTGGACACTTGAAGGGACCAACATGGCCATTGAATGTATTTACTCTTCTAGCAAACATGGAGTAAACTCCAAAATAGATTACACTCCTATTTCCAGCCATCTTAAGACTCTCCTTTTCATAGTACAGCAGTAAGTCAAATGTGGGCATCTGACCATGCATCCACCATGCAGTTATGACTTTTGATAGTGGTGTACTGAATTAATATTTGTGTAGATTTAACCTTTTTATTTTCAGCAGACAGAAAATCAGAAATAGAATTAAGCATGTAATTACTCACAACATCTTTGACACTACAAATAATGAAATAATGATTCACAATGTATGGGATGCTCTGAAGTTGTGAGGCTAGACTGTCTCAAGGAGGCTATCACACATAGAAAGTATATCTTCTACTAAAAATAATTTATTAAAATAAATCCAAGCTCTAGAGGCAACTCATAAATCCTCTCCTGCAAAATCAATGACATTTTTGCTAGATAAGAGCTGAACTGAAACTTTTAGAACTCAACCAAATTTCTAAAAATCTGTTATATACAAATATATTATGAATTTAGTAACAGAAATTCTAACATACTGGCTCATTTGATAATTAAAAACAAAACAAAAATTCTATCAATTAAAAATAAAATAACACCATTTATAATATTAAAACTATCAATGATCTCTTTGCTGATTACTTTAAAAATTTATACCAATCAAGAAATCCACCAGATGTGGAAATCCTAATTTTCTAAATAAAAACATCTCAAATAGCATTAGCATTTAGCATTTATTTATTTCTATACCGCCTATCAACTAGTGTTATCTAAGCGGTTTACAATGTATTTTTAGCTAATTGCCCCCAACAAGCTGGGTACTCATTTTACCGACCTGCGAAAGGATGGAAGGCTGAGTCAACCTTGGAGCCTGGCAGGATCGAACTCACAACCTTGTGGTTGCAGTACTGGCATTTAACCACTACGTCACCAGTGAATTAAGTGAAGAATGTTCCTGTAGAGTCACTCAGAAAAATCACACAAGATGAGCTACTCACAGCAATTAAAAAATAAAATCAAAATAAAGTGCCAAGAACTGATGGATTGGGGGGGGGGTTTCTGTAAGGTCTTTAGAAGAATAAATTCTATCACTGCTCTTAGCTTTCTTCAACTCAGTTTTGGAGGGCAACCCAGTTCCTAAATCATGGCATCTGTCAAGGATCATACTTATTTTAAAACCTCATTAAAATCCTTTCAGCAATCATTGCAAATAGGTTAAATTCCATAGCAAACTGTTATATTGACCATGATCAGTTTAGCTTTATCAAAAATCAACACATTGCAGACCCAATTTACAGATTATTAAATGTTATGGAACATGCTGCCTCCTTGAGATGTAGACCCTCTGTGATACCCTTCTTTGACTCAGCCAAGATCTTTGACATATTAGAGTGGAGATATATTTTTCATCTGTGTTGACCTATTTCAAATGGGTCTGAATTTTTTTTAAAATTTTTTTATTGAATTTTATTATTAAAAATATACAAATATTAATGAAACAAAATCAAAGAAAAAAAAGAAAACAGAAAGAAAAAAAACTACAATTATGACAATATTACAATATACCGCATACAAACACAACTACAATTACATTACAATATTACAATATACCACATACAACACACAACATACATACTATATGATTTAGTTTTCCACTCTTAGTTATATCCTTTACTTCTATATCTTTGTCCTTTGAGTCAGTTAACCAACCTTGTAACTCTCTTTGGCCTCTCTGATTTCTAGCCCCATTTAAAAATCCCTAACAAGATTTCCCACAATTACGTTAACCCTTCCTTTTCACAACATGAATTTTTGATTTGTTGAATTACTTCTTCCCATTGTCCTGAAACCTCATTCTCACTTTCTCCTCTTATTATACCAGTTAATTTATCCATTTGAATAACCTCTAACAATTTCAATTCCCACTCTTCAATCAATGGTGCAAGCCTGACTTTCCATTTCCGCGCTAAGACTAATCTTGCCGCTGCTGTCATATAAAATAATTGTTTTCCCACAGTCCTGTCAAGATCTTTCTTCCACATCGATAACAGATATACCTCAGCTGTCATTTCAAATTGAATATTTAGTATTGATTCTATCCGCCTATGTATCTCTTTCCAGTATCTTTTCACAATCTTGCATGTCCACCATGCGTGAAAAAAATGATCCTATATCTTCATCACATTTCCAACATTTGTTGGAATATTTACTTACCATTACTGCCAATCTCTGAGGGGTTAAATACCAACGAAGATACATCTTAAAAATATTATCTTTGATATCTTGACATAATGTATATTTCATTGTTTTAGTCCACAATCTTTCCCATTGTTCCATCATGATCGGATGATTGAAATTTTGGGCCCATTTAATCATAGATGGTTTTACTACTTCATCCTCAGTATACCATTTTAATAATATCTTATAGATACTAGAGATTACTTTCTGTTCCTTCACATATAACACTCCATTTAATTCCTCTTCTACTAATTGATAATCACTATTTTTAATATCAATTTTTAATTTTTCATACATCTGCCTATATAATAACCAATGACATTTGATTCCTGAGTCATTCATTTCTTGTTGAGATTGAATTCTAATTTGTTTTTGTTGTATTGCTAACATATCTTCATATTTTATCCACTTATCTGATAATATATTTTCTTTCTTATAAAACACTTCATGTGACGAAACCCATTTTGGAGTATTCCTACAAGCTTGAACTACATATTTTTTCCAAACTTTAAAAAGGGCTTTCCTAAAATAGTGTCTATCAAATTCCTTACTATTTCTCTCTCTATTAAACCAAATATAATAATGCCAACCCTGTCCTAATCCATCACCCTCTATCTTTAATAGTTTACTGTTTTCTAACTTAATCCAATCTCGAACCCAACTTAAAGCACAAGCATGATAATAGAGAATCAAATTTGGTAAAGCCAAACCTCCTCTATTTTGTTTCATCTTGTAATATCTTCATTTTAACCCTGGGCTTTTTCCCACCCCATATAAATTTACTAATTTCTTTTTGGCAATTTTTAATAATCTTGTCATTTTGTATAATTGGAATATTTTGAAACAAAAACAGTAAGCTCGGTAAAATTGCCATTTTAATCGTAGCTATCTTACCCAACCATGATAATTTTAAATTACTCCAATTTTTTAAATCTTTAGTAATTTCATTCCATATTTTCAAATAATTATTCTTAAATAAATCCGAAGTTTTATTCATGATTATAATTCCTAGATACCTTACTTTATCAGCTAACGTAAACCCTGAAATTTGGCCCACCTTGATCTTCTCCCCTTCTGTCATATTTTTCGTCATCACCATAGTTTTATCTTTACTAATTTTTAACCCTGAGTGTTTCCCAAAATTGTTTAAGATATTTTTCAAAATATCTAAATAACTATCCTCATACTCTAAGGTTATCACAAGATCATCCGCAAAACCCCTAATCTTGTATTCCTTACCTTGTACTCTAATCCCTTTAATTTTATCATTCACTTTGATTTTTAAAATTAACACTTCTATTACCAAAAGAAACAACAATGGCGATAAAGGACAGCCTTGACGCGTTCCCCTTTGGATTTCAAATTTTCCAGTATTAGAGCCATTTACCATAATATTTGCATATTGTATCGAATAAATTGTTTTTATCCAGCTTATAAAATTTATTCCCAAGCCCATTTTGTCACATACCTTAAATAAAAAAGACCAATTAACAGTATCAAAGGCCTTTTCGATATCTAGAAAGAGAGATACTAGCTTTTTCCTGTGGATGATTTTCACAAAATTCTAGTATATTAATTATATTTCTTACATTATCCTTAATATATCTACCAGGTAAAAATCCAACTTGTTCTTCTGAAATTAGCTCCTTCAATATTATTTTTAATCTATTCCCTAAAATTGCAGTAAATAATTTATAATCAGAATTTAATAATGAGATAGGCCGATAACTTTTAATATCTAAAGGATCTTTGCCTTCTTTTTGGATTAATGTTATATTAGCTTCTTTCCATGTATCTGGTATGTTACCTTTAAGTGCCTCATTCATAATAATTTGAAGTATTGGTGCTAAGTCATTTTGAAAAATCTTACAAAATTGAGCTGTAAAACCATCCGGGCCCGGGGTTTTACCTGATTTAGCTTTTTGAATTACCTCAATCACTTCTGATAATGCAATGGGCTTATTTAATTGTTCTCTTTGCTGATCTGTCAACATTGCTAACTTCAAATTCTATATAAAATCCCATCTGTTCTTCTTGGTAGTCCTGTCTCTTATAAATCGTGGCATAATAATTCTTAACAATTTTCTTAATCTGTTGAAAATCCGTATAAATTATTTCTCCACTTCTTAACTTAGTAATTAATGTTCTTTCCTTCTATTCTTTGTGCAAGCCATCTTCCCGATTTATTTGCCCATTCAAAATAATGTTGCTTTGCATAAATAATTTTCTTCTTAAGTTCAAGATCTATTAAGTTCAAGATCTATTTCCATCTCTATTTGTTTTTGTAGTATTTTAATTTCTTTAAGAATTTTCTCATTAGTTAGATCATGAGATAATTCTAATTCTTTTTTTTAGGTCCTCTTCCATTCTCCAAAAATTTTCTCTTTTTTTCCTATTAATTTCCGCTTTTCGTTGAATACACAACCCTCTAACTACAGCTTTCACTGTATCCCAAACCATCATTAAATTTACTCCTTTATTTAGATTTTCCTTCATAAAGAATTTAATACTATTTTTAATTTTCTTTACAAAATCCTCATCATGAAATAATTTGTCATCTAATCTCCAACTAAATAATTCTTCACATGTATCCTTCAACTCTAATAAAATTGGGTTATGGTCTGAAATTTTACAAGCCAATATTTCTTGTTTATAAACTAATTTAGCTAATGTCTTCGAAATCAAAAACATATCTAAACGTGATAAAGAATTGTGTGGTTCTGAATAAAATGTGTATTCCTTCTTATTCCCATATTTATATCTCCACACATCCAATAAATCCAAATTGTTCAACAAATTCTCAAAAGAGTTAGGAAGCTTCCCTTGACTTTCTTTTATTTTATTATCTGACCTCCTATCCAATTTGGGGCTAATCACCCCATTCCAATCCCCTAAGCAAATTATTTTACTGTATTCTAAATTAAGAATTTTATTGCACAACGTTTTATAAAAAATTTCCTGTTTCTTGTGTGGGCCATAAATACCTACCACCAATATTTTCCGACTTTGCCAATTAATTTCGACTCCTATGTAATGGCCTTCCTCATCTTTTAAAATTTCTTTTGGGTCTAATTTACTATTTACATATAATACTACACCTCTCTTTTTCATATTAGGAATTGCTGCAAATTCTATACCTATTTTTTTGTTCCGTACTAAATACACTTTTTCTTTTGGTACTGTAATCCAATTATATCTAATTTCTTTTTTTCAATATAATGGAAAATTTTTCTTCTTTTTTGGGGTGTTAACATCCCTTTAATATTCCAAGATAAAATCTTTAGAGTCATGGTAAGAGGATCTAATTTCTTATTATAATCTCACCTAATTATTTTCTTCAACTGATTCTATACTTTCTTCACTCTTCGAAATGTTACCCACGGCTCCTTCTTCTTCTTCACTGTCATTCTCCCGATCCAATTTCTTTTTTTCTAATAACTGATTCTCCATCCCAACGTCTTCTTGTTGCTCCTTTTGTCTTAATTGTCTTGGTTGTTCTTTTGCATATCTTCTCATGAAGATTTTTGCCTCTTGAACTGTGTCAATCTTAAAATGTTGTCCATGAAATCGAAAGCTGATACCTTCTAATTTCCCCCATCGATATATTACATTATGAGATTTCAAAAATGATGTTATAAATCTATACTCATTTCTTTTCCTTAGAATTCTCGGGGGTACATCTTTATAGATATGAACTTTCGTCTTCTCTATTATCAAATCTTTCTCCAAACTCTTCTGAATTATCTCTTCTCTTGTCCTTCTCTTTACCGGTTGTACCATTATATCACGAGGAAGTTTTCTTTCTCTTGCAATTCTCGAATCAATTCTAAACATTTTATCAGTCTCCCACTCCATCTTCTCCTCTGATATATCTAAATATTTTGCCAAAAATGGGATTACTCTTTCATATAAATTTTCATCGTTACTTTCTCCCAATCCTCTTATTTTTATATAATTTTCTCGAGCCTTTAAATCTACCAAAGCTTTTTCATCCAGTAGACGTTCTTGTTGTCTTGTTATATTTTCTGTTGTTTCTTCTATTTCCTTTGTCTTTGATTCTAGTACTAAGACTCTATCCTGTGTACTCTTCATATCTTCGCGTAACCCCCCAAGTGCCGTTTTTATATCCTTTAATTCATTCTTAAAATCCTGTTTCATCTCCCCTCTAAGGTCCTTCATTTCTTGCCGTATTTCCAACTTTATATTTCTTATCTCATCTAATAAAGTCATCTGAAAATTATCAGACTTATCCATTTTATTTAACTCTGGCTTATTTACTAGTTCCAATGACAATTTCCTTTGATTAGTAGCAAACTTTGTCTTAGTTGATCTTGACATCATTCTAGTTTCCATTAAGGTTTCCCAGACTGATAGAATCGATACTGGTAATTTAATTGGCTTCAAAATCTCTTTAAACATCAATCACTAATATATTCGCCTTAAATGATTTTACTACAGTCTACTGTAAATCAGCCTTCAATAATCACTGATAATCTCTAATCTCTAATCCCTAATCACAAACCAAAATATTTCCTTCATTACATGTTAATCATATCAGAACACTATAAATTAACTCAGATAGCAACCCAGTGAAGCAAATAAGAATAAATATTAACAAATAATAAACAGATCAATATATTCTATGAAATAATAATAATAATAATAACAATAATAATAATAGATAATAATACTAATAATAGTGAAATAATAATAGCTAAATAGCTTAGGATAGATTAATAAATAAATAAATAAATATCAAAAAGATGAATCAAGAAGATAGACAGATAAAGATAAATCAAAATATTAATAGGTTAATACAAGAAAATAATGAATAAATAATAAATCAATGTATCAAAGTTCTATATAGCAAAATAATCAAAATATTCAAAACCCAAATAAATATATAGCTAAACTTTACACTTTTCCTTTGAAATTCTTTCTTTCTTCAGATTCCTTATTCCTCGTAACTTACTATCTCTAATTTCCTCAATATTTTTACCAATCTCTCAGTTCCCTTTCAGCTCTGTTCCAACTCTCTCTCTCCTCAGTCCTGCAGTCGCTCTCCATTCTCACTCACAGTCATCATCATTACAGTTCATTCGCTCATTTCTCTCATCGCCATTACTTTCTGTCGTCTGTCACTCCCATAAACCCAGCAAACCCTCCTTTCTATCTTCTCGTCTTCCAACTCTCTCTCTCCTACAATCTTACAGTCTTACGGTCTCTCTTCCAGCTCTCTTCCAGCTCTCTTCCAACTCTCTCTCTCTTCTCAATTATGCAGTCTCTCCCAGTTTTCGCTCACAGTCACAGTCTTTACATTTCGTCTTCTTGCTTTCCCCCGTCGCCATTACCATCTGTCATTTGTCATCCTTTCAAAATCAGCAAGCCTCCTTCCCTATCTTCTTCTCAGAAATCTCAGTCCATCTCATCAACTTCTTTTGTAAGTAGAGATCAAATCTTTTAATCGATATATTTAAGACTTTAATTCCTTGAAAGAGGTGAATTAACTTAAACAGTAAAATATGTCCTTGCTAGCGTTCACTCCTCTTCTCCTTTCAAAAAAACCAGTCTTTTTTCTAGCACCGCCATCATCGCCATCTTCCACTCCTCCGTTCCCACTAACATCAAAATAGTACTAGTCAAAATTCCTTATTCTCAGCACATTCAGGATTGTCTAGTTCGTCAGGGATGAAAAATTCTCCAAATAGATCAGCTCATCGGACAAAGATCAAAAAAGCAGTTCACAGGCACTGCTTATTTGCTTCAACGTTACCGGCTGGTTGTGGCTGCTCTGATCTGTCGCGCCCCGTCCGCTGCCATCGAGCATAAATTCTTACTCCCAGGACAGCTAGGAGACACCCCACGATCTCCGGAGCAGATAAGCCTGAATTTTATCAACACAATTAGGAATTTACACAATGACTATTATGTTATCATATGTTCAGACAGAAGAGACTCAGAGCCAGTTGCACTAGGCAGAGGCACTGGACGGGTGCCTGATTTCACCACTCCTTTTCACATTTGTGATGAAGCCTCTGGTATATGCAATCAGGAGAGACCTGGACATTAATGGAATTTCTTATTAAAATGGCACAATCAAACTAAATCTGTTTGCTGATGAGCTAGCAATTACAATGGCCAACCTAGTCTGAAGTCTAGAGTTAGATTTTAAGGTCTTTGATTTATTTCAAAAACTCCCTAGTCTATTAAAGTGCAATTAAAAACAGAATTATATTTACTAGGACTGGAGAGGCCTAGTGGTTTTAGCATTTGACTGTGATCCTTGAGACCAGAGTTTGATTCCCCACCTGGCCATGGGGACCCACTGGGTGACCTTGGATGCATCACACACTAAGTTTCTTTCAGGGTCAGAAACGACTTGAAGGCACATAACACAACAACAGGACTTGTAGAGGATCATCTGGAGAAGAAGTATGGAAAGATATCATGATACATGACCACTACAGCAAGTTCATTATGTACAAAGAAATGGAAAAAATGCAGATGTCTGCGAGTGAAGACTAGCTGCTGAAATTAATGGGATGTAGCTGATAGGATAGGCTATCAACATTGACATGAGAAAAATCACTGGTGACATTTTTAAAAAACTAGGAATCTTTGATAGTTTTTTTTTCAAAACAAAGAATACAATATATTAACTGTCCGTTTTGATAATCAGTATATTTAGTGGTATTTACAAATGAAGAAGTTAACCTATATAGTCATGTACAATCTATGTGTGCAAAAATGGAAGTCAGTGTATTTTCTTTTCTCTTCTTTGTTTTTTTTCCTGTCTTAGCTTTCTTCTTCTCCTCTTTCTCCTCTCTCTTTCTGCTTTGCCATTTCTTTGTTCTTTGCCTGTATGTAATTTGCTTCTTGATGGTGTTTGAAAATGTTCTTTAAAAAGGCTCTGGTTTAGAAATTAACAAAGCAAAATCTAACCCATTGTGCTTCAATATGCCACAAGAACATCAGAAACATATCTCGTTTGTTTTCAATAACATCCAAATATAAAACACATATCTAGCAATCAACATCCCAAAATCTCCAGGAAAATTTTTTGCTGCTAATTTCCCCCCTCTTATAAAGGAAATAAAATACAAACTCCAGGTATGGAAAAACATAGGAAGAATAGCAGCCTTCAGAATGGCACTGTTTCCAAAACTGGGATACCTATTCTAAGTAGGGCCTATAAAAACACCCTCAGAAGAACTGATATAATAGTAGAAACTTCTACAGAATGTTATTAACCAAAGGTAAAGCTCAATAATCCCTAAATCTATTTTGCACAGGAAAATTAAAACACATGGACTAGGGACTCTGCACTCATTATATTAAGAAGCCTATCAGATTCAACAACTAATTACAATAATAATACCCAAACAAAATATAAATAAATTGCTTCTTTTAGAAGTAAATTACATCAAGAAAGATAGGATAAGGGAATTAGCATTCTGGGATTTTCCACACAAAGACCTTAAATAGAACAGGAAATCCTTCTCTCTTTACTATACTGAGTGCTGGATTACAACCCTGGAGATCAGGGTTTCATTCCCCCTCAGCCACAGAAACCCACTGGGTGACTCTGGATGCATCAAACACTCTTAGCCACAGAAAACCCTGTGATAGGTTCACCCTAGAGTTGCCATAAGTTGGAAATGAAGACACGCAACAACAACAACAACCTGTTCAAACGTCTATTCCCATTGACCCCACTGTTTTGTCACCCACTTTTTGCTGTGATGATAAACTCACTGTTGAGAAAGAATGGGAACAAAAAAATCTCTATAGACTCCCTGATTTTTTTTTCCAAAATAAAGAGCAAGAATTAGCCAATTAAAAGTGCAACTGGAAAATACAAGACACGCCTGAATTCAAATCCACCAAAACAATCATTTTCTTTTCAATCACACTGTAAAAATACAAATCACTAAACCACTAAGTCAGTTTGAACACTTATAAGACCTGCTAAAGATAATCCTAAAGTCCTAACATCCAAGATCTATTCTATCCTATTAGAAACCAAGTTCCCTGAGCCTACAGGGGTCAGAAAGGTTTGGATAAATGACTTCAAAAGCAATACAAACAATGGCACCTAGCCTTATTTATGGAAAAAGCTACCATTTAAGACCCGTATTGCACAAAGCTCCTGTCCTGCTAAAATTGTGTTGTTTGTAAAAACGCTACGTAACTGGGATGCTCTCTTTCCCTTCCACAGATTCAGAACCATCCTGGGATTACAGCAGCCCCTTGTTATAAAGCCACACCACACACAGCATTTTGGTCTGTGCATCCACTAGCCCCTCTAAGATGTTATCCCCACCCCTTTTCATTGGTTGGCCCATACATGTACAGACACACACATAAGTAAAAGCAGCCTTATATCTTTAAAAAGACCTTTTTTAACTTGTGCGCGGGGGAGAGACCTGTGACTGGAAGAGATAGAATTCCCAGTATTAACTGGCAGAAAAAAGTCAACAGCCACTGATCTATGTATCTGATCTATTCTTGGCTTTCATGTGGCAGTGATTAGGCAGAAGTTAACAAAATACATGCTTTTTTTAAACTATAAGCCTTTCTTCTTACATTTCCAGGATAGAGAGAGAGAGAGAGAGAGAGAGAGAATGAGAGACAGAGAGAATAAGGTCATCTCTACATCATGGCATTGTAGTGTTGTAGAAAAAGACTCTAGAACAGAGCTGTATCTCCCTATGCTCAATAGTTTTCACACCCAAAGCACACCCACTGATCCCCTCAAAATTGGAATAAAAATGCAATTGAACTTTTGCACAGGAAATCGTAACATGACAGGAGCAGGACTGCTTTTCAAACAGTCTCCCATGGGACAACAATAGTAGATTAATAACATCATGCAGGAAGCCCTAACAATATTATTCTGATACAATTGTGACTTACCTGCCTTGTGCAATAAGGCCCTAAGACTACCTCTACTAGTATTAAAGAACATGTAATTAAATTAATCATTGGTACATAACACCAATCAAGGTGAGATATCTGGGTGGTCCTCTGAATAATTGCTGGAGAAATTGTGGTGCAAAGGGCACTTATTTACATGTGTGGTGGGAATGTCCACTGGCAACAGGATATTTGACCAAAGTTTTTCAGATGATAAACAAAATAACATATCAAACAGTTAAAAAATTGGAGAACTCTCTTTGTTTGATAATCAGTACAGATTACTAAAATATAAAGAACTAATTAGCTTTTTGTGTTTAGCTGTAAGCCTTGAACTTGCTACAAAGTGGAAAACTGTAAGCTGTTTATCAATAGAATTTTCATGAAATATCTTTGGGATATCGTTTTGATGGAAAAACTATCTTCTTGTCTTTGAGATATGAATTGCAATCAGACATGGGTTTTGTTGCATTTTGATTTCTTTTTATTGACCTTATTAATCATTCAACTGACTTTGTTGCCCTCCTAAATCGCATGTAAATGATATTATTACTAGGAAAGACTCAAGGTAGTTTATTATACATGATGAAAACTTGTATTTGAAACACGTTATTTGATGTTTTATCTTTGTGATTGTTTATATGAAGCACAATAAAAGTTTTTTTAAAAAATAAAAAATTGCTGAATTTCTAAAGAAGTGAATTTGATTGACAGATTGAGTGATTGCTTTATATTTTCTGTTCATCTGCCCTTTCATACTCAAATAAAAGACCACTTTTATAAGTCAGTTCACACCAGTAAAACCTACTGCTAATTTTGGATAAAATTCTGAAACAAATCTTTACCTTTCATAATATGGCCACATACTGTTCCTGGAATACGGGACAATTGTTGAAACTGTTGAAATAATGACTTCTAAGATCTAGATATCCAAAAACATTAAATCATTAAATATGATTTGAAAAGGAAGGTAATTTATAAAAATGCAATCTGTTAAAGATCACACAAAATCAAAAATGGTTGAAATAAATAATTACTAATTTTAACTTCAGCAATGGTAGAACTGAAACTATGATTCTTAGAGAGAAGAATGTACTGTATGCCAAGATAGCTGCCACAGAGACATCCACTCTGAAGTTAACATGTTGGAGTCATTTTTAATTTTTTGCAGTGAACATGACTGAACAGAATTTTGATTAACCTGTAGTAAACTATCATAAGCAGTTTCTTCTAGGAGTAAATTGTCCAAGCAAAAGCAAAGAAGCTGCAAGAGAACTATTTTAACATTAGCAGTACATTTATTAAATACTATCATTTCTGTCACTTCTCTTGTCCATGCAATACAATACGAATAATAGATCACATTATCCAAACTTCACATAAGTCTCTTCTACTTTGTCATTGCTCTGCAAGTCTGTTTCATCCTCATTTCACTGTCACACTGTATTCACTCTGGCCAGAGTCCTGCTCATGTTCTGCAGAGGCTCGCCATAATGAGCAGTGATGACCAGAGGAAAAACATGACAGGCACAGCTAGAACTGACGGATTTCTAGTAGATTAACTGAACTTCTTCAGAGTGCAATAGCTCAATCTTTCTCTAAATTAGTAATCAATCAATACATTCATCTTCTATTTCCTTTGCAAGCTCTTCATTTAACTATGAAATGAAAAATATGCAGCTAGAGCATATGGAAGCTATATCATTTTAATATATTTAATATTGAGTAACACATGGTAGGAATAGTAAAAATAAAAATCATATGAAGATAGATATATTTAATAAGGAAGGTACGTGGAGTGTCTTAAACAATGTACCCTATTCTATGTTCTTCATATAAAAATATAACATTTGTTTTTAAAAGACTGATTTTAAAAAGATTAATAAAAGTGGCTCCCACTTTAATGATTTTGTTGACCCTGTGCTGAATGCCAGTGCTGTGCCCCAACAGGTTACCACTCACATCAAAACCACATCCATCTAAAAAGCTAAAAGAATAGCACTGCACTTGTGGAGATTTTATTACTTCTTTGTTCTTCTTAAAGGAGTTAGCTTCCTCAGAAGTTCAACTCCTTTAAGATCAAAGATGGATGCTGCCCTAAGAAAACATGGAAAGTCCGCAGACGGATGATGTTGTGAGAACTCTTGTGAAGTAGGAAGGAAGGAACCAGAGTGATCCTACAATAAATTTGTGCCTGGAAGCAGTTCCAGCCTTCCTTTTTTGTACATTTCCCACCTGCAATTAACATACAGATCTGCCTATTTAAAAAGTCCTTTTTTTATAGCTTTTCTTCACTCTTCTTTCCTCTTTGGTGTTTCTCAACTCATGGCCTATTAGTGCATCACATCAGCCTTGCTACACTGGAGCACGCCACAGTAGCAGGAGAAAAAACGGTCACTGAGGAAGTCAGGCACTGGAGAAAAGAGCTGCTTGCAGCTGACAGTTCTTGCTTGCTATCTCTTGCCACTGCTCCATAAACCTGGGGAAAGCACAACCACAAGCACAGACTGCCCACAGAATTCTTCAGGCCACTGTATACTTGAGTCACAAGACAAAAGCCCTTTCCACACGGGGGGGGGGCCGAAACACGGCGGAATGGGGCGGCGCACGCGGGGACAGAGCTTACCTTAATCCAGATGGCTCCGTCCCCGCGGGGAGCAGCGCGCGTTCGCCGCTCTACATGCCACTGGCGTCCAGCGGTGCCCAAAATGGCTTTCGGCGGCGCTCCGCCAATCGGGCAGCACGCCAGCCGGAAGCCTGCCCCCGGGCAGCTCTGCAGGGACACGCTGCGACAGGCTAGCGCGCTCGTTTTAAAAAGACCACTTGAAAGGTGGTCTTTATAAAACACGTGCCGCCACCTCTGTGGTGTAGAACCTCACCTTTTCAAACTGCTCTAGCACACCCTGCGGTGTAGACGACCTCCTGGTGAGGTCGTCCCAGCACGGGCTATATCCCCGTGTGGAAATGGCCAAAGTACCTAGAGGAACTTGACTCATCTTCCTAGCACTTTGCTTCCTCCATCTTAGCTTAAGTACTGCAAGCAGTCTTCATTTTCACTTGCCTTTTCTTGTCATAATTATAAGGAATTGTATAGGTCTCCACTTCCATTCTCTTCAAATCTTGTCTAAACATATTGTTTGGTAAGCAATCTGGGCAAGACCGTGTGTTTGCTCCAAACTGCAAAGGAGGATACTCTTAAAAGCAAGTAGAACATTTAGGGGTGAAATAGGAAACAGCCTTCAAGAATTCTTCACAGCTTGCTGGCAAAATTCAGCAGTACACTTGGTTCTTAAATGTTAGTGACACTCCCTACTGGTCCTTGGTTCTGGAGCTTAGCCATTTCTTACATGAAGGTTTATTCAAATTTCCACTTTCTTTGACTGCAAATTGCTTTTTCCTCTTAAGCAATTTAATGTTCAAAGTGTACTACACATCAGTGTAGTACATTTCCACCTAGTATAATCACACCTGTTGCAGTGAAGCCACGTTATCACAGAGAATGTCGAAGGGTGTTCAGTCTATGAATTTCAGTCTAAAGAGATACAGCTCTCTGAAGTTCTTTCTGCACAGTTAATCAAAGTATGCCCCTAGTATATCCAACTCCTGCTAGACTATTTTTAATGGCTGGAGGAAGAAAGAAAGAAGGAAGAACTTTGTGGAGAGCAGACTTGTCTAACCTAACCACTTCTCCTTTTATAAAAGCACAGCTCAATGTCCATTCCGTCACCTCCAAAGATCTTTTGAAAGATTTTTTTTAAAGTGTGGTGGAAGTATACACATAATCATAATTGCAAAGAATCTGAGGAAGTATTGAATTTCTCCATCTATGAACTCTACTTGTTTTAAGTATCCTCACAGTAAAAATTTGTGAGAGAAAGCAATTCAGGGAAGACTCTCCTTAGTTACAAAGGACATTGTTAAGATACAAAGAAATAAAGAAAAGCCAAGAATGGTGGCTCTCCAGATGTTCTTGGGCTGTAACTCCTATCAGTCCTAGCAAGTGGGAGGAATTATGGAAGCTGAAGTTCAGTAACATCTGGAGGGCCATAGCTGCCCAAACCTACCTTAATTGTAACACAGTTCTTATTAGAGATGGGCCAACCAAATCTTCGAATCCTGGGGAAGGATTTGAGATTTGCAAATCCGAATCCCTGTGCCAAAATAAGCAAATCGAATCTTTCGAATCCACCAACCAAATAGTTTGTTGGAGACCGGGATGCCTGAAAACTTGAAAGACCAGAATACCTTAAAACCCGGGCAACCAGACATACAAGGGGAAATGGCAAGTAGATGAGTTTTTCCCTTGAAGTAATAATGGCCTTTGCTAACAATTTCAGAAATTACATTTGGGGTTGTATTCTAATATATTTAAATTGAACATTTAATATTTAAGTTAAGCACTTGACTGGAAGGTAGTCTTCTTGAGATTTCAAGGACAGTTGAAAGATTCCTTTTCATAGCTCCCTTGCAAAGCTCTTTCAGACACAATTCTGGGGCTTGTAGTTTTACAAGATGTCACAGCCTTCTCTGCCAAAGTGTGCTGGAGCATCATCAAACTACAAACCCCAAGATACCACAAGGAGCTATGCAAAGAAAAGCCAGGTTTGACCTGGATTACTTCTGTACTGTAGCATGTGGCCCTGTTTACACAAGCAGGAAAACGTGGGATTAATCCATATTTTCCTGCCTGTGCACAAAAGGCCTTTATGTCATTTTCAATCTGGGAAGATCCTGAGGCAAAACTAGGACAATTGTCCTGGCTAGATTTCTTCAGAGAGAGGTTTGCCTTTGCCTAGGGTTTTGCTAAGGCTGAGAGAGTGTGTCTTGCTCAAAATTATCATTCTCTTGCTTTTTGAGCCCTTTTTGAAAAAAGGATTCAAAAGATTTGAAATTTGTGGATTCCCAGAACCTTCCAGGGATTCGGAAAATTCTGGATTCGTCCCATCCCTAATTCTTATTAATAGTACAGCAGGAGGAACTAATTATATCAGCAGACGTACATCTAACAGAAATCAAGGTCATTATATCATTCGGCACAGTTTAAGCTCCAAGTGACTCTAAAGACAGCTCATCTACTTTTAGATAATTTGTCATATAGGGACAGCTATTCCAGCTCACTACTTCCTGTCATTGCAGGTCATAACATCAGACTGCCACACTATTAGGAATCCGATCTGGGGAAAGATAATAGTAGGGGAGTTTTTTGTTCCTGTTCCGTTCAGTAATATCACTGGTAATATCATCCAGATTCTTCTGGAATTTCTTCATGGCTTCTTTCACTGGCTTCTCTATAAAGTGTTCATCTGGATACATCCCCAGAAACACCTAGGGATAAAGTCAACACAAAAGATATTTATGGGAAAAGGTCTAAGAGAAGTCACAGTTGTTAACTATGCCATTGCAAAAATGTAAGCTGCTTTCTCTGTGAAATAATGAGATGAGCTACCATCCTTAGAATATTCTTCAGAATAGAGTATATTGGTCTGTGAGTTAGAAAAATCACTTCAGAGTGTTTGCAATGCTTGCTCACTGATTGTGGTTTTCAGATAGTTGCAAAATGAATAACTAATGTTGCCTGTTGTAAACTCCCTGGATGGTTGGTGCTGCAAAGTACCTCTTTCACAATGTCCATTCTCCTTCTGGCAGCTTCCAAATACGGAAGCACACTGGCACTGCCATTTGCTTAAAGGGAGGACAGGAGGCCCCCCAGGCAGCAACATTAACAGGACTTAAATTTTCACCAACTCTCAAAATGATGCAAAGTGCTGATTTTGGCTTTACTTGTGCAATTCATGACATATATAAAAACAGACCTCTTAGAACAGAGAAAGTTCTCACTCACTTCATTTTCCTGAAACTGACTCAAGGCCCAGACAGCACCAAGATGCCAACAAGAGCGTCCCTGTCTGGTAAACTCGCAATGATATATTCAATGGTAACACTCCCCTTTTCAGTAGGTGGTGGGCAGCGCATAGTTGGAGGGGCATTGGGAATCCAGGAACACCAGTCATACTGAAAAATAAGAAGACCAAGAACAGTAAGATTAAACCCCATTAGGAACTAGGAAATTAACCAGAGAAGCAACAGCAAGATAATAGTGCAAAATAATCTGGTCATCTGTCCATGAAGGAGAGAATAACTAGAAATAGTCTTCATAGTTCTAATTAACATCAAATCAGGAATATGCAGGAATGTATACAGTGGGTTCTGAAAGATGCTTCGGTAAAAAGAAGGCATTTCTTTAACAAATATATATTTGTATATTTTCTTTTAATAAACCAACTTGTTATAAAATCATCAGTTTTTATCTCATCTCTGATAAATCTCATTTTTGTAGTAAGCTTTTCATTAAGGGCCAGTGTAATTACACTTTTCAAACAAAAATGAACTTTCAAATTTTTCACATACTTCCAGTTCCGGGCAATTTTCATACACGCTGACATCAACAATTGAGAAATTAAGTTCTTGTTTTGCAGTTTTCCATTTTTATGCTGGTGTTATTTTTTTCTCTTACTATTGAAGCCATATATATGTATTAGAGATCTGCACTTCCACATTGTCTTCCACATAATGGAAAAAATATCTTTGTGATAAAGAGATAACATGGATGGGCATATGTGCCAATCGTATATAATTTTATAAACACTTTCTTTTGCGTTAGTAGAAATTGTCTTGAATGGGAAATTGATCTAATTTACTGTTTCATACATTGTCAGGAACTGTTGTTCTGATGTCACCTACCCATATTATTTTGACAGTATAAATATATCTAAAATTGTTTTCAATTAATAGGTGCCCCTAAACACAGGTGGACAAATGTCCACGGTAGCAGGTTAGAGTGTAGGAGTGGTGGAGCAGTCAGTCCAGTCAGTCACAGGTTAGCTGAGCAAGATGGAGAGAGAAGCACAACTGTGTTCTTTAGCCAGTCCAAAAGTTGTACTGGCAGGTCAAAAGTCCAGGCACATGAGCCAGCAAAGAGTAAGCAGAATAATCCAAATCATAGTCAGTCCAAGGTCAAAACAAAAGAGGAATATGAAAGAGTACTGCCGGGCAACCAGAGAAGACCGTTGTCAGCACTAAGGCTGAGAGGCAATTTCTGCTATAATTATGAGCAGCGCCTTCAAAGTCACAGATGTCTCATTATCAGCGCTCACTGAGTCGTCATTTATTTTTCTTAATGGGGTAGAGCCTGGTGTTTCTGACTCCCTCTCAGCACAGCATGGGGGTACGCTGTCTCCAGCCTTCGCAGCCTCCGCAACATCCTGCTGGGGAACAGGATTCGCTACAGCTTCACGCTGGTCTCAGCCTCAGAGGGAGCTACAGATTCATGGCAATCTGCCCCCTCATCGTCTGAGTTCTCCATGGGCTGAGTTATGACAATAGGCTGTAACTTTTAAATAATCCCTCAATGAAAGGGACAAACAAACTATTCCTAATTGAGTTAGAACAGTTGGTGGACCATAGCTTTTGGGCAAACTTTGGCAGTTTGGTTCAATAGAGCAATTTTTAAGCAATTTCTACTATCTAACCCAATATTTTATATTAAAAAATCCTGTGCCTTTACTTCTTGACCATTAAATAGGTTTCTAATGGTGACTATGACTTTTTTGTTTCCACATTTCTGATTTGCTTTGAGTAGGCTTACGCTAGAAGGCAGGTAGCACAAAAAGTGCATGAACTGTAAAAGGTATAAGTAAGTTTGCCCATCCTCTCCATGTTACAATTAACTGCTTCCAAAAGGGGTTGCTTATTAACATGGAGATTTTTTTTTAAGATTAAATGTCTTCTGTAAATGCATGATTTGTGAATTTGTCTCCAGCTTCCATACTTGTCCCGTGTATTGTACCTTTTTAAGTTAGCATGTGCTACAATAATATTCAAGATTTGGAATGGCTGGAACTCGCTTTGATCCCTGAGTGTATCATATACTCGTTAGGAACCTTAATTTTTTTCTGCTGAAAAATGAAATTATCAAGTATTACTGCCATTCTTTTTTTCATTTTGATTTTGGAGGGGTGCAAAGGGAGTGTTTGAGAAAAGAAAGAACAGGTTGCTTACCTGTAACTGTGGTTCTTCGAGTGGTCATCTGTGCCCTCATACATTAGGAGCTTTCGCGCCTGCCCGGTAGCGTTTGGAAGATTCTAGAGCTCGTTAGCTTTGGCGGGAACCCCTCCCCCACGCCGGTACTGCGCATGCTCCTCCCGCCGACTAACGGTCTCTCCTCAGTTCTGGTCCACCGAAGCAGATGGGACCTGAAAAAGAGGGGAAGGCAGGGCGGGGATGTATGAGGGCACAGATGACCACTCGAAGAACCACAGTTACAGGTAAGCAACCTGTTCTTCTTCTTCGTGGTCTCTGTGCCTCATACATTAGGAGACTGTGTAGCTTACCAGTAGGATGGTGGGTCAGGTCCCAGATCCTAGAGCACAGAAGACAGCACAGCACGGCCGAACCGGGCATCTCTCCTGGAACGGCAGTCGAGCCCGTAGTGGCGCACGAAGGTCGACGGCTGGGACCAGGTTGCCACACGGCAGAGTTCCGACAGGTCGACGCCTCGCAGGAGGGCAGCAGATGTCGCCACGGCCCTGGTGGAGTGGGCCCGAAGCAGGTCTGGCGGAGGCTTCCTGGCAAGCTCGTACACCAGTTGAACAGTCTGTACCACCCACTTAGAGAAGCATTGGGTAGATACTTTGTGGCCTCTCCAGCGCCTGCCATAACAGACAAACAGGTGGGGTGTCTGTCTGAAGGGTGCAGTCCTGTCTTTATAGAAGACCAGCACCCGACGCACGTCTAGGGAGTGGAGGGAACGCTCCAGAGGTGTCGTCGGGTCCGGGCAGAAGGCCGGCAGGATGATGTCCTGGCTCAGGTGGAAGCTGGACACCACCTTCGGCAGGAAGGAGATGTCAGGCCGGAGGACCACCTTGTCGCGATGAAAAACTAAGTATGGTTCATCGCACCGTAGCGCCGTCAACTCTCCCGCCCGCCTGGCAGAGGTGACGGCCACTAGGAACGCGGTCTTCATCGCGAGCAGCCTGTCGTCCGTCGTGGCCATGGGCTCGAAGGGCGGCCTCGTCAGCTGGGACAGCACCAACGACAGCGACCACGGCGGTAGCGGCGGCGATACCGGCGGGTAGAGGTGCTGCAGGTCCTTCAGGAACTGCTTGACGGTACCGTCCCTGAAGAGCGCGGCCGACGGGAGATCGTGGCGGCTGGTATGCCACGATCGCGGCGAGGTAGACCTTGAGCGACGGGAAGGCCAGGCCCTGTTGCCGGAGATGGAGGAGGAAGTGGAGCACGGTACGCAGGGTGACAGGTGATACCGGCTCTCGACGTTCCTCGGCGAAGGCCACGAAGCGCTGCCACTTGTAGTGGTAGTTCCTTCGCGTGGACTCCTTCCTGGCTGCGGTCAAGACGTTCCCGATGGCCGGGTCGTCTAGGGCGATATCCTCCAGGCACGGAGGGACAACACCGCCAGGTCCGGGTGCAACACCAGTCCGTCGGAGTGGGACAGTAGGTCCGGTACCGTTGGAAACCTGAGAGTCCTGCCCCGGGTGGCCTCGATCAGGGGTCCGAACCAATGCTGCCTCGGCCAGTACGGCGCCACCAGGATCGCGTCCGCCCGGTCCGCGATGACTTTCGCGATCACGCGGCCCAGGAGCGGGAAGGGAGGGAAGGCATAGATCAGCCCTTCGTCCCACGGAAACTGGAAGGCGTCACCGATGGAGCGGTGATCGTGGCCGGCCCTCGAGCAGAACAGGCGGCACTTCGTGTTCTGGCTGGTCACGAAGAGGTCGATGGTCGGCTCGCCCCATCGGTCCCGAAGCATCCGGAAGGCCTCGTCGGCCAGGGACCACTCGTGATGGGAGGTGGTGTCCCTGCTGAGGGCGTCCGCCGTGGTGTTCTCCTGCCCCGCCAGGTGAACCGCCACAGGGTGTATCCGGAGCGGGACGCACCAGTTCCAAAGTTCGAGTGCGATGCCCAGCAGCGTGGTGGAGTGCGTCCCTCCTTGTCTGTTCACGTAGCAAACCGCCGTCGTGTTGTCAGTAAGTATCAACACCATGCGGCTCGTGACCATGTGTCAGAACGCTCTCAGGGCCTTGTGGATCGACAACAGTTCGAGAGAGTTGACGTGGAGGAACAACTCATCGTCCATCCACCGGCCTCGGACCCGGAGATCCCCGGTGTGCGCTCCCCAGCCGAAGAGCGAGGCATCTGTCGTTATCGTGACCGATGGCCTGGGTTCACGGAACGGCATGCCTGACAGCAAGTTCCTGTACGACTGCCACCACAGGAGCGATCGGGGCAGGCGGTATCGGCGGCACTGGTCGTCCCTGAGTGGATCGAAGGCCCTGACGAACCAGTGCTGGAGCGGCCGGGCGCGTAACCTGGAGAGGTAGGTTACGGCGGTGGTCGAGGCCATGTAGCCGAGGAGCTGTTGGACCCTCCTCGCTGACACCGTCGAGGCCTCGAAGGCAGCGGACGCCGCCTGAGGAAGCGTCCACGCCCTCTCGTCTGGGAGGAAGGCCCTCGCCGATACCGAGTCGAGGGTCGCCCCGATGAAGTCGAGAACCCGGATGGGCTCGAGATGGGACTTCTTGGGGTTGACCCTGAGTCCGAGCCGAGTGAGAAGGGACAAAGTCCGATGAATGTCCCTGTACAGTTTCTGTCTGCAGGACGCCACCAATAGCCAATCGTCCAGGTAAGGGTAGACGGAGACGCCTTTCGTCCGCAGAAAGGACACGACCGGAGCCATGCACTTGGTGAACACCCTCGGTGCGGTGGAAAGCCCGAACGGCAGCACCCGGTACTGGTAGCTGGTGCCGTCGATCGCGAACCGAAGGTATCTCCTGTGCTACGGGCGGAACGAGATGTGGAAATAGGCGTCTTTGAGGTCTATGGACGCAAACCAGTCCCCTCGGCGGAGGAAGGGGAGGATCGAGGGCAGCGTTCCCATCTTGAACCTCTTGGGGCGGATGTATTCGTTCACCCCTCGGAGATCTAGGATGGGCCGCAGGCATCCGTCCGCCTTCGGCACCGTGAAGTACCTCGAGTAGAAGCCGGTGGTCTTGACTGAAGGGGGGAGCCTCTCGATCACTCCCTTCTCGAGGAGGGACTGGACCTCTTCCAGTAGAGCCAAGCTGGCCGGGGTGGAATAGTATACACCCCGTGGCGGAATAGCCTGGAACTCGATGGGCCTAGGACGGTGTGCCGCCTGCGTGGTGGAAGTCGCCGCTACCGCCGGCTGGGCCACAGTGGACTGTGGCGTCGGTCGGGTAGCTGTAGCCGTCGTCCGCGGAGGTGGAGAAACAGCCCTGTAGCGGGGTGAGGGCTCTGGGGACCGACGGCGACTCGGCGAATGACGCAGGGGTGACCTCTCATAGCGGGGGTAGTGAGCCTCCCGCGGTGGCGAACGAGACCGGCGACGAGGGGACCAATACCTTGGATCTGGGTGGTACGGGTCCCCGTAGGACAGCGAATACGAGTAGTATGAGCCGGCCGGCTCGTGCCACACCTGCTCCTGTGTGTACCTTCCGAGGTAGGTAGGAGAATATGCGCTCTCGCCCGAGCGACGCCTCTCCAGGCGCATCTCCCGATATCGTGGGGATGGAGGCCTGGCCCGCTGCTCCGGCGAGCGGGACTCGTCGCGTCGAGAGGCTGGGCGCTGTCTGACCACAGCCTCCTCTCGGCGTTCTGCCGAGGGTGGACGGCGACTCAGCGGAGTGATCTCTGTGATGAGCTCGGGCGGTTGAGGAGGCGAGGTCTGCACGACCTGCTCCTCATCCGACACCTCGAGGACTTCGTCTTCCTCCGGAGGCTCCTCTTCCACGGGGAGCTCCATCAGCAGAGGTTCCTCGGCGGGCTGGGTGGGTGGCGGAGTCAGGGGTCGCACCACCGTCGGTGGAGAGTGCCGTTTCTCCTTTCTCTTCTTCTTCTTCTTCTTCTCCCCCAGGCCCTCGGTAGCCGGGCGCTTTTTCTGAGCCGCAGTCAACGGTCTGGAGGAGGAGGTTGAGGCCTGCGAGCCCGCAGGGTCCTCACGTGCCCGAGTTGCCGAGATCTTCGGTATCCTCGGCAACTTCATTATCGGTACCGAGCCCGGTACCGATACCGACGAGGTCGAGGGCACGGCAGCCGCCGCTGCTGAAGAAGAAGAAGAAGAGGACGGGCATTTCTTGTCCATCGTCTCAAGGCTTCGTGCACGAAGAGACTCCTCCCAACAGTGGGATTTAAGCCTTGCCGACCTGTTGCGGAGAGTCTGGTGAGTGAACTCTCTGCAAATGGGGCAGGCCTGAACGTTATGCCCCTCACCCAAACAAATCAGGCACTTAGAGTGTCGGTCAGAAAGAGCGACCTTCCTTCCACAGGAGGCGCAGTGTTTGAAGACAGCCGACATAAACCGGGGGCAAGGCAAGAAAACAAGAGTCCGAGAACGCCAAACACAGTCCGAGATCCGGTTATCGTGACCGACGGCCTGGGTTCGCGGAACGGCATGCCTGACAGGAGGTTCCTGTACGGCTGCCACCACAGGAGCGATCGGCGTACCTGTTGGGGCAGATGGTACCGGCGGCGCTGGTCATCCCAGAGTGGATCAAAGGCCCTGACGAGCCAGTGCTGGAGCGCCCGGGTGCGTAACCTGGAGAGGTAGGTTACGGCGGTGGTCGAGGCCATGTAGCCGAGGAGCTGTTGGATCCTCCTCGCTGACACCGTCGAGGCCTCGAAGGCAGCAGACGCCGCCCGACAAAGCGTCCGTGCCCTCTCATCCAGTAGGAAGGCCCTCGTCGATACCGAGTCGTGGGTCGCCCCGATGAAGTCGAGAACCCGGGTGAGCTCGAGATGGGACTTCTTGGGGTTGACCCTGAGTCCGAGCCGAGTGAGAAGGGACAAAGTCCGATGAATGTCCCTGTACAGTTTCTGTCTGCAGGACGCCACCAATAGCCAATCGTCCAGGTAAGGGTAGACGGAGACGCCTTTCGTCCGCAGGAAGGACACGACCGGAGCCATGCACTTGGTGAACACCCTCGGTGCGGTGGAAAGCCCGAACGGCAGCACCCGGTACTGGTAGCTGGTGCCGTCGATCGCGAACCGAAGGTATCTCCTGTGCTGCGGGCGGATCGAGATGTGGAAATAAGCGTCTTTGAGGTCTATGGACGCAAACCAGTCCCCTCGGTGGAGGAAAGGGAGGATTGAGGGCAGCGTTCCCATCTTGAACCTCTTGGGGTGGATGTATTCGTTCACCCACGTAGGCCTCGGCTGGAAAGAGCGGCGAGACGGGGCAGGCTGGTTTATGCCCATCTTCTTTGCTGTCAGCCGGGCCTTGACGAGGTGATCCATAGCCTCGTCGGTGGAGGTGTGGAAGAGCCCTTCGCCGTCGAACGGTAGGTCTTCAATACGCCGATGGCTGTCCTCCTGGAGCCCACAGGACCGGAGCCACGCTGGCGTCGGAGGGCTACAGCACCGACCGTCACCCTCGAGGTAGCCTCGAGGTGGCAATCTGCTGTGTAGCCACCGCAACGGCCTCACCGAAGATCTGTGTGGCTGAGGCGCGTGACTCCTCCGGCAAGTCAGCAAGGAGCGGAGCGAGTCGGTCAAACAGGTTCCGATGGTACGCCGCGAGGCATGCCATCGTATTCACCGTCCTGGCCACCAGGGACGATGCCGAGTAGAACCTTCGGCCGAAGGCATCGAGTTTCCGTCCTTCACGGTCCGGAGGGGTGGTATGTGCTCGATTGCCTCCCTTCGTCTGTGCCGACTCGACCACAATAGAGTTCGGTACAGGGTGGTGGAAGAGGAACTCCGCGTTCTCCTTCTGTGTCCTGTACAGATGTTCTAGCCTATGAGGAATAGGCTGTGCTGACGCTGGCTTCGCCCACGGTTGCTTCATCGCATCCACCAGGGTAGGCAGAAAGGGCAGCGGTGCGGTCGACGGTGGGCGGGCTTCCAAGTACTGGAAGACGGGGTCCTGGGCTTGGGGAGCAGGTTCGGTCACCTTCAGGCCAAGGGCTGTGGCCATCCGGAGGAGGATTGCGGAAAACTGGCGGACGTCCTCCGGCGCAGACTCCGGGCCTGGCTCTCCGAACCCCAGCGGTGGGGATTCATGAGAAGAAGGGGTGGACTCAGCAGAATCAGAGTCCGAGTCATAGGAGTCGCCGGATGGTGATGGCGATCTCTCTGCCTCCTTCTTCTCAGCCGGCTCAGGGGCCGGAGTTGCCAGGGTAACAGCCGGAGCTGCAGGTTGCGTCGGTACCGATCGGCCGATGTCGTGACCGGTATCGGAGTCACCTGCAGGGGCACGACCGCGGGCCTAGGACGGTGTGACGCCTGCGTGGTAGAAGTCACCGCTACCGCCGGCTCGGCCACAGTGGGCTGTGGCGTCGGGCGGGTAGCTGTGGCCATCATCCGCGGCGGTGGAGAAACAGCCCTGTAGCGGGGTGAGGGCTCTGGGGACCGACGGCGACTCGGCGAACGATGCAGAGGTGAACTCTCATAGCGGGAGTAGTGAGCCTCCCGCGGTGGCGAACGAGACCGGCGACGAGGGGACCAGTACCTTGGATCTGGATGGTACCGGTCCCTGTAGGACGGCGAATACGAGTAGTATGAGCAGGCCGGCTCGTGCCACACCTGCTCCTGGGCGTACCTCCCTAGGTAGGCAGGAGAGTAGGCGCTCTTGCCCGAGCGACGCCTCTCCAGGCGCATCTCCCGATAACGTGGGGATGGAGGCCTGGCCCGCTGCTCCGGCGAGCGGGACTCGTCGCGTCGAGAGGCTGGGCGCTGCCTGACCACAGCCTCCTCTCGTCGTTCTGCCGAGGGTGGACGGCGACTCGGCGGAGTAATCTCTGCGATGAGCTCGGGCGGTTGAGGAGGCGAGGCCTGCACGACCTGCTCCTCATCCGACACCTCGAGAACTTCCTCTTCCTCCGGAGGCTCCTCTTCCACAGGGAGCTCCATCAGTTGAGGTTCCTCGGCGGGCTGGGTGGGTGGTGGAGTCAGGGGTCGCACCACCATCGGTGGAGAGCGCCGTTTCTCCTTTCTCTTCTTCTTCTTCTCCCCCAGGCCCTCGGTGGCTGGGTGCTTCTTCTGAGCCGCGGTCAACGGCCTGGAGGAGGAGGTTGAGGCCTGCGAGCCCGCAGGGTCCTCACGTGCCCGAGTTGCCGAGATCTTCGGTATCCTCGGCAACTTCATTATCGGTACCGAGCCCGGTACCGATACCGACGAGGTCGAGGGCACGGCAGCCGCCGCTGCTGCCGAAGAAGAAGAAGAGGATGGGCGTTTCTCAGCCATCCTCTCAGGGCCTCGTGCACGAAGAGACTCCTCCCAACAGTGGGATTTAAGCCTTGCTGACCTGTTGCGGAGAGTCTGGTGAGTGAACTCTCTGCAAATGGGGCAGGCCTGAACGTTATGCCCCTCACCCAAACAAATCAGGCACTTAGAGTGTCGGTCAGAGAGAGCGACCTTCCTTCCACAGGAGGCGCAGTGTTTGAAGAGAGCCGACATAAACCGGGGGCAAGGCAAGAAAACAAGAGTCCGAGAACGCCAAACACAGTCCGAGATCCGAAATCGTAGTCAAAGCCAGAAAAAGTGGTCAAACCGATCGAGAAAGTACCAAAACCAAGTCTGAAATCCATGAGGGATAGTCAAAAGCCAAATCTGAAGTCGAAAACACGAAAAAGCAGAATCGAAAAGCAAGCCAACAAGCAGAACCTTCTGTACGCTGAGGTGGACAAGAAAGAACTGAGGAGAGACCGTTAGTCGGCGGGAGGAGCATGCGCAGCACCGGCGTGGGGGAGGGGTTCCCGCCAAAGCTAGCGAGCTCTAGAATCTTCCGAACACTACCGCGCAGGTGCGAAAGCTCCTAAGTATGAGGCAGAGAGACCACGAAGAAGAACAAATTTTCTACAAAAAAGATACGATCTGACGGTGATTATATAAAAATTTATAAAATAATAGATGCAAGGTTTTTGTTTTTTGTTTTTTTTAAGTATAAATTAATGGGTCAGTGGATTAACGGAAAGTTACTGGCTGCCACATTTTGAACCAGCTGGAACTTCCGAACTTGGTACAAAGGCAGCCCAATGTAGAGCGCATTGCAGAAGTGCAACCTAGAGATCACCAGCACATGCACTATCATCTTTAGGTCATCTAGTTCTAAAGAAGGGGTGCAGCTGGCATATCAGTCAAACCTGATAATAGGCACTCCTGACTGTTGCATCTCTCTGACTTGACTTTTGGAGGGACAGACCCAGAAGCACTCTCAAGCTGCAAACACAGTCTTTCAGGGGGAGTGTGACCCTGTCCAAAACTGGTTGACACATCTCCAACCCCCTCAGATTAGGACCCTTGATTGTAAACACCTCTGTCAGAATGTTTTAAGACAGATAAAAAATCTTTGGTTTTGAAATAACTAAATGAGAATTTGAATAATGTGTATATTCTAGTTTTAGTATATTTTAGTATTTTATCTTACAACCATCAACTGAGGGACTGGAAATCATCTGTCTATCCTTCTTGTCCTATTTCAGTTTAGGGTTCTTTTGGCGGGGAGGGGGTTAGGTCTTGTTCCCTTTGTTTGCTTTTTGTGTGCCTTTTCATCACTTAAGCAGAGGCATACCTAGCATAAACAGCACCTAGGGCAAGCATGCAAGTTGCACTCCTACCTCCAGGGCCACTTCCTCCTCTGCTGCTTCTGGCACTGCTTTTACACACACACACACACACACACACACACCAGCATCGGGGACCGGGGCACTACCCTACTTGTACCACCCCAGACACGCCTCTGCTGCATTTTTTTTTATGTACTTACACTCGGTGTTTAATACAAATATTTTAGATTTCAGAGACGCCACCAGCACAGTAACAAGTATCAAAACCAGGATGCATGAGAACTTTTTTTTTTAATTTTTTTAATTTTTTAAATTTCATTGAGCTGTGTTGGTGAATTTCCTGAGGAAATGTTATATCCATATTTAGAGGTTTTATCCATTTAAAAAAAAATTGAGCCCAGACAATTGACGTTCATAGATAAAACTAAAATAATCCAGGGGATCTGGTTATTAAAACCAGAAACAGTATGTCTGACAGCTAAACTATAGCTGACATAGTCTTTTCTTTTTTTTCGTGGTGGCCAGAGTCAAGCCTGATCAGACACAGTTTCTGACACAGTCCAACCAAACATAACATGATCAAAAGTAACTTTACAACAAACACAAACTTTATAACCTTCCTTCTACCTGCCATAATTAGCTAATGGCTAGCAGGTAGTCTCCTTCACCATGAGTTGCAAGACTCACAGTTCAGTCAGTGTAAAATAAAGGAGCAAGAGTGGTTATGTATGCTCTCAAACTATATTTTAGAAATATAAACAAACAAACAAACAATTTCTAAAGCAGAACCTTTTCTCCTGCCATTTGAATCTATACTGGTTGTATCTTTCTAAAAATTGCAGACCCAACATGGCCTTGGCTTTTCCCTTTGCCCTCCCAAGTACGCGTGCAGTCACAGCAACAAAATGCCTGAACTGGAACAGGAGTTTCCAGCTCCACTCAAAACGGCATCTGCAACTTTTCATAAACAGATTGTTGGTGATGTTAAAGGTATAATTCATGTTTACCACAGTTTATTTTCTAGCTGGCATAGCTGTACCTTCTTTTCTGCTCTCTAGATGCATTTTCCTTTAAGGTTTCCTCTTCTTCAAGTGGTACATGTAAATTAATTGCTTCACATAACCTGAGCTGAGTTTTTGCAATGGCTATACAAAGTTCTACACTGTGGTGGATAATTAGCTTAAAGGGAAGCCCCAAGCATAATGATTTGCTGCCTCTTTCAGAACCAAGGTGATTGATCTGGATTCTTTTCGCTTAGCAAGTGTTCATTGCACTATATCTAGGAAAACAGTACAATATGATGTTGTTTAGGAATGGAATGTGAATTGGAAAGAGTTGAGGTGTGTGTGAGGCGTTCTTAAAATAAAAACTTGTATTGCAAAAGTTGCTCTGAAAATGACTCCTCTCGTAAAACTGCTGGAAATCAGCCTTCTTTTAGCACAGTAGCAGAAAAAGCATGTACAATCTCTGTGTGGCTCCCCTGAACGGAGACTGACTCAGACAAGGCAGACAGTTTCAGGTTACAAACTTATGAAAGGCTTACTAATGAATTTTGCAATCATATATGCATCGGGGAGCCAGATCCTAACTAGCTAGCAAGAAGATTAGGTAAGATAGTAGCTTGATTCTTAACTCACCATCTTCTTGGTGGAGAGGTAAAGCATAGTCAGAGGAAGTAGAAGGAAAGAGAGCAAAGAGAAGTCCGAGAAGTGTGGTCTTTTATGTAAAGCCAATGACCCCAGGGTCTGTCCTGGGTCACATGGCCTGATCACCTGGTTACCATAGCCATGCATTTAAATAACACAAAGAGCAAGAGTGAGGCTTTAGGTGAGAAAGCAGAAGGTTTTGACATGCAAAGGAGAAAGAAACTCTATGTTAGCTAAGCCCCATTTGCATTAGAACAAGAGTGGTGGGAGGAGAGAGAATACCGGAATTTTCCAACACTTGCTAAGTTATCTATCCCATCCCACAGCAATGCCTAACCCAACATATTTTCACTAGCCTTCCCTGTCTTTGTTGCTTCTCAATTCTGAGCACTTCCCTTTATTACAAAATTATCTCTAATTTACTGTAGCCTGTCTTCCCTCTTGTTATTTCTCTCTCTCTTTCACAGACCCATGTTGGGAAAACTGGTATAGAATATAAATTAGGATATCTCCAAATGAAACAGTGTAATTAGGAAAGTTACTGTCTCCCAGCCTCTCTCTCATGCAATGTGGGGATAATCATGGTGACCTATTTTTTCTTATTCCTATCACAACAATGACTGCTACCAATCATGAAAACTACTAGCATGATGACATCACATCATGCAGTGAATTCCACTTAAACTTATGAAGGAGATACAACTTGACATCATACAAGCTATGTGTCTATATTTTTTCCTCATCGTCTCTGTTCTGTTGAAGGTCATCGATATTTCTTTTGTTTCTTTTGCTCTATTCTGACCTCTGCACTTTTCCTAGAACACTTTCCCCAATTTACTTCCAATTCTTATTTCCTTTCCAAAAACATTTTCTCTGGTCCACCTTTCTGTGCTTTGTGATAGCAGATAACCTTTCACTATTCCATTTCTGATATTTCATTGTCAAACCCCATAGTATTGAAAGCCCAGGTACAGAATTACTTCAAAATAAACCAGACCTGACCAAAATTTACAGCTGCGTGTTGTGCTGATGTTGTGAATATCACTACAGTAAGATATTCTACAGCTTCTCCCGTGTCTTGATTGTCTTAGGAAATCCTGAAAGGCAGAAGGAAGATCTAAATCAATAATTTTAAGCATTGGAGAAAGGATCCAAAATTGTTCTGAGTAAATTCAAACAAATTAATTTTTCTTTTTTGCCATCTTCACGATGAACACAACAGAATTACACAAGTTCTTTGTGACCCTTTGTTTCAGGGCCAATAGTGTAAGAATGGTGCAAATGCAGAAGCAAAGCAGGGGTTGGTAAAGTGCAGGCCCCACAGTCCACCTGTCTCCTGGCAAAAAAAGAAGACAAACTGTCTCTCTTGGAGGCTTTCAGGAGCAGAAATTCACATTTCAAATAGGCTGTCGGAACCCCGTGCACTTTTAAAGATCAAAAGCATTCATCTTTCAAAACCAGAAGTGGACTTCTGCCCCACTCCACTCTACCTTTTTTGTGGTTCCCTGGAGAGTTTCATGAACAGAAAGCTGGCTTCCAGACCTGCCCAAATTGCCTGTCCTTGATGTAACATGATAAAATGTTCAGGGATTTGCAGAAGCCAGTTGAATGTTCCAAAAACGAATTTTCTATGTTGGCAAAATAGTAATTATCTCCCAAGGGAATGCACTATTGTGCAATTGTGAACAGTACCACCTGCAGTGTTCCAGCTCAGTCTTCCTCCGTACTGTATTATCAGATGCAGCTAGTGTGTGTATGTGTGTGTGTGTGTGTACGCGCATGCATGCATGTGTGTGTGTGTTTAGGGTGTTTAAGAATCACATATGCAACGTTAATGCCTAAATTCAACTTCTGGTCCCAGCTGGAGTAGATCCACTGAATCAACTGCTAAATGGTAAATGAATTTATGGAAAACCTACTGATTCAATGGATCTGTGCCAGCCAGTCTTGCAAATGGATTTAGGTCGATGTATCCAAGAAGCCTGTGACATAATTTGAATATGGTCCTATTTTAGCAGAGTAGTACCTGTACCACTATTGGCTGGTTCCAATATTCATTCTGACAGGGTGGAAACAAAGGCAAAGGCATTGCGCTGGTGTGCCAGTTATCCTCTGGAAAACAATGAATGGGTCCACACACATATTCTGTACCAACTACAAATGTCTGAGGAAACCCTTTGTGGATTAATCAAAAAAATTTAAACATGTGTGTGAAATATTTTACAGTGTTGGTTTATATTATAACATTGTGTAACAGTAACTGTGATAAATATCCTAGATCCAAAAGTAAAATGTTGAAACAATATTAGCAATGATTTACAAATTAGGAGAAAAATGGGGAAAAGAACATTCTTCTTTTCTTTAGAATACTGAACATTTCCCAGTTAAATAGTATGACACTGGCTACATTTGAGAAGTAACATACTCTTGCTTCAGACTCAATCGAGGAAGCCACGGCCTTGAGTCTGCAAGACCTGAGCAGGGCTGTTGATGCTAGAGTGATCTGGAGGTCTCCCATCCATACTGCTGCCAGTAGTAGAAATCAACTTGATGACATTTCATAAACTTTTTAAAGAGATTGGGAAATGTTAATTGATTATGAGAAATCTCATACTTCTTTTAATACAAAGATTCAGAACACTTAGATGGTATACTCTTAAATGTTAATGATTGTTCAGTATGCTTGTTAATACACTTTGATAACAAACAAATAGGTCTGTCATACATCAGTGTTTAATGAAATGCTTAAGTCTCTGGTAAATACTGTATTACATATATTTAATTTGCTCTCACAATTCCTTTCAGGAAAAGAAGGGAGTGATTGGCCTTTTTTCTCTCTCTCAACCCCCTCTTAACCTACTTTGGGTTGAGGGGGAAACTACAATCTGTGCACTAGGCAGTGCCACAGGACAGAAAATCCAGTTCAGCCTCACCTGAAGCCTTGTTGCCTCTCATCCCATAGACATAAATGTCCTTCACAAAGGCCTGGAGCTCTTCATCTTCACATACCCTCTCTTCACTTTCGTAATAGATGTTGACAACATCTGTCACAAAGCTGTAGGAAACAGCAAAGAAGGTTGGCAAAATGTCTATGTTCCAAGATGACTTCCTCTATTAGCTGTATTTTACCCCATTAACTGCATGTGTGTGCGCGTGTATGTCTGTGTGTGTGTGTGTGAGAGAGAGAGAGAGAACATTCACATGCACAACGTGATTACTGGTCATTACTCCTTCCAACCATTCCACATGTTCAGTGGGTGGTGCCAAATTAAGTTGCTGCCATAAAGGATAACAGTTTGACAAATGTCAATTCTGAGGGCAGAAGGAGAGTAGACTGCATATGCAAATTTGAATGCTGAACAATGCGGACAGCGCTGGGCTAGTGCAGAGAAGATATGAAGGCCTATCCTTAACAACTAAAATCTGTGGTTTTAATAGCCTGTTCCCAAGAAGAGTTTAAAGTCTTTGGTGAATCCTTGACAATACTGACAGGATTCAATGACAGACCTTTACCCATGCAGAGTAAACACTGCATGCATCCACAAATGGGTGAGAGCTTATTTCTGCAGATTGATATAAACTATCTTTACATGTATGTAAAAATGCCTTTGAGATCATAACTCCTTGAAAGTGTGCAAAAACATGCTCAGAGTCACCAAAAACATAATGAACCAAAGCACTGAAACAAATATAGACGAAGAGTAAAAAGTGTAAAGTATGAAGCAGCTTATACTATGCAGAACTAGCAAGAGAGAACAGTCCAGATGCTGATGAGCTGGTGATCAAAAGCAATGGAGCAAGAAACGCAGGAGCTTCTACCAGAAACATCCAATCTACTTCCTGACCTACAATTCCCAAGTTGTCTGCTTACACTTCAGAATTAAACTACATTATACTGTATATAGATTGAATTTTAATTCCTCTTTTCTCAGGGTATCTTGGTACCTTTAAGTACCCTCATGGAAGTACATATCCTAAGATTTGCTTGCAGACAGGACAAAAATGGTGTGCAACTGATAAAACCGGATGGTCTAGGTAACAACTAGGTCCTGATTGGATTGTGGAAACAGATCAGAAGGCACTGGATTGAACTGAATTGTGAAAAAGCTGAAAGTTACTCAAAAGGTCTGTCTGGAAAGAGAGCATACACAACTTTAGCCAGCCTAGCCACATATGAAGCCTTAAGCAGGCAAGCAAAACAAAGCAAACAGCAATTCAATTGAAAGGAAAGGAAATCTTGTAGTCTTCTGGGGTGGATTTGTCTGTCTGTAAATGTGGAGGGGGGATTGCCATGCACATTGAAAGCAACTGGCTATCTTTTGCAGTCTGCTTACCCTGCCTCTAAAACATTTTGTAGAGCTCGAAAAAAAACACAGAAAAGGGAAAGCAAAAAAGTATCACTTACACCAGTTCATAATATCTCTGTGAAATGTTTGTCAGTGTTAATTTTCAGTTGAGCACGATCTGAAACAGCTATGTAAACTTCAGTAAATTTAATGGACAACTGAGAAATATGTTTGTCCTTTAATGGCTGGACAACAGTAATTCTGAACAAACACCAAATTGTAGAATAGGAAACATACACACACTGTACAGCAATACTGTATCTGTCTAACAAATTTGACTAAAATATAAATGTTGATTTAACTATACCATAATTAAAATTGCTTCTAAAAATTAAAAATTCTTTCTTTAGAATGCCAGCAGGTAAAGCAAACATTTCCTCATTTTTTTAATTGAAAAGTTATCTGTATGAATCTCAAGACACAAAGCTTTAGTATCTTGTTGTCTCATTTTAAAACAAATCTTTATTTAAACGACATTGTTTTGACTTGAAGGATTCCAAAGATCATCTGGAGAAGTCTTAAATTTATTATCACAATTCTCTTACATTTTACGTTATAAGGCCAATGTTATAAAATCAGAACGCATGGCATTTCAGATAAATACGGATGATAAAAATTAAACTCCAAGACAACTGCAGTTCCTTGGAGAGGCATTCAAGATATTGGAGAATTTGGATGATCTATCATCTAGAGCAGTGGTTCTCAACCTGTGGGTCCCCAGATGTTCGTGGACTTCAGCTCCCAGAAGCCCCAGCCACTATGGCCAATGCTCAGGGCTTCTGGGAGCTGAAGTCCATGAACATCTGGGGACCCACAGGTTGAGAACCACTGATCTAGAGTATCTAGTGAAATATAAGTATGGTAAATTATTTCAATAAATTAAAAAAAACTTTAATATAATGGGAACCATTACAAAAAGGCCAAACAGCAGCTATTCAAATGAATGTGCTACTCCGAATACTATTTTCTGTTTCCAGTATTCCACCTACAAGTACCAAAATTACTTGTGAAATGGCAGAAGATTATTTTGGTTTTTCTGTGTGAACAAATAAAGATTTAGTGTTAAACTACACCAGTAAACATAACTACCATGGTGGGTGTGAGTGTGAGTGTGTTATAAACAGATATGTTGTACAGTAGCCCCTCCACTTTCACAAGGGTTTGAGGTGCAGAACCCTCACGGAAGTGGAAAAACCATGAATAACTGCCCCTGCTCCTCTTCTCATTCCCTTCCAGGGCTCCCCACTTCCCATTCCCATGGAAAATGGAAGGGAATGAGAGAGAATGCTTGAGAAAGCCTTCTTTTCCCTCTCCAGAGCTCCCTCTGCTTCCCATGCAAAATGGAAGGGAATGGGGGGTGGAGGAAGGCTTGCATGAGCCTTCCTTTCTCCCTCCAGAGCTCCCCCTGCCATTACGACATATTTTGCCCCGGTGCAGCAAAATAGAAGGAATAAGTGAGGAAGGCTTGCACGAGTTCTCAGTGCCAGGGCAACGAGCCTTCCTTCTCCCACTCCCCTTCCGATTTGCCTTCTCTGCACAACATGCATAGGGATGGGAGGAGGAGAATGGTGGGGGAGCATGCATGTTTGTTAATAATCAAATTCACGAAGTGAAACTCATGAATTTGGAGGGAGGACTGTACTACCTAAAGCCTTCATTCATTCTTTCAAGTAACACAATTTCACCAATTTGGATTGAAAAGGTATTTCCTGAAAAATTAAAAATACTCTATGGTATCAGAATAAAGAAAATTTACAAGAAATTATGAAGAATCCTCATCTTAATTGTTTTTTTTAAATAATCTCAATCCAGATTTGTCTCCCTCTACATTAATAAATTACAGTGCAGAAGTACATCAAGGACAAATAGGTAACATTATAGCCTGGGAAAAAGCAGGATTGTCAAGACTGTGAGTTCTATTTAAGGATGCAGTGATGCAAACTTATTCTCAAATTTGGCATCAAATTTTTATAACGGATAATTATTTCTCTTTCAATATTTATAGGCACAACAGTTGCTACTCAGTTGTTCAGATTACTTTTCAAGAAAGAACAAATTGAAATACTGAGAAATGTGTGTATATTTTCAGGGAAATTAACTATGAGACCAAACAGGAGACTGATTTTTAGAAAGATGCATCTTTGGACAGTGGAAAATGGATTTGAAAGCATAAACTTTAAATTATATTGCACCAGAACTCAAGAGAAAGCTTTTTATGAATTACTGTATAGATAGTATTTGATCGACCCTATTTTGTTGGAGAAATGGAGTAGCATTTGCAGTTGCAAATATTTATCACATATTTTGGCCATGCTTATTGCTAAGACAGCTTTGGCTTTCTGTTTTGGAAAGAATTTAAAATATTTCAGGTTATAATATGAATCCATAAATATTATTTTGCTATGTAAATATAATAGCAGAATCAGAAGATGTGGAATCAATTGTATATTAACAGCTGCAAAAATGCACGTTTCTAATAACTGGATAAAAATCGTTCTCTCTAATGGATACACTGAATATGAAAAGTGGTTTATATGGTCAAGTTGTTGGAGTTAGTTATGTCCAAAGAGGAAAACCTGTTGCAGTCACACTACCTCCTTCAGTTAGAAGGCACAACTGTTTTATAGAAAGGTTATCCTTATCTATAGATCATGGAATGAAAAGGTTCAAGATAAAATCAATCTAGAAATGGAGAGAGATAAGATATGATATAGCCTATTTGAGAATAATGGTTAAATATCAATAAAATGTATTAAAATGATTAAACTCTTGTTAGGATCATGATAGTGGAAACATTGTGCCTTGCTGTCTTTTTGGTATAGAATCTACAAAAGATTAAAATCTTGAGATAATGTGATTGCAACTCTGGGAGCAATGAGTAGGTTATCTACCACTTTCATTAATTATTAGGGGTGTTGGGAAGACTCCAAGGTAACTCATGGTGCAGCAGCACAGGCCACAGATGACACACTTTTTTACTCCTCACAGCAAACATCAAGTAAAAAGAGTAAGTTCATATTCTTATATTTCTTATATTTCCATGTGCTTCTTAAATTATGTATATCCAGAAACACACAGCCAGCTCCCATATAGGTAAAAATATAATGGGACTAATCCAATACAGATTTAAATACAATTAAGCCAAAGTCTATTCCAAGGAATGAGCTTAAAAGCAATTAATTAGGCCTTTAGCTTTCAAAATGAGTCTGTGTTTCCACTTTGTGGTCTTGATGTAGGAAACAGTGGTGCAACATCAGCATTATTGTGATAACTATAATTGCAACAAAAATGGGAAGCGGCCCTGAGAAAAATAGGGAAGAGGAACAGCAGGTTCACACAGTTTTGCATCATGCTTTGCACTTAATAAAAGTGAAAAACTAGGACAGATAAATGAAAAGCCTATAAGGTCACTTGCTTTTCCTTCCATACTGCAATAGGTCTAACTGACCAGATCTTAACTGAAGTAGATCCTGCAGGGAATTTAGTAAGTTGTTAGTCACAATTATCCATTGCAAGTGCTTCTACCGTCACCTACTACTACCAGCAGTATACATTCTTTCATCCTGGCTTTCTAACCCCTCTTCTGAGTGAATGGGCATTTCTTCATTGGGCTGCTGTACATGATAAAGAAATATATAATCTAGAAGGTGAAAGTAAGTTTCAGAACATAGCACCTTTGCATTAGTAGGCAGTATGAGTCTTCTTAATAAACTTATGATTGGCTTCTTCAGAAAAAAATCATCCTGTGACAGTCTACAAAATTATTTATGTGAGAAAGCCCCTTTCCTCAGGCTCACGATCATGGGGACTGCATATAGTACGTGTCCTTCACTCTAATCAGCCCTGTTCTACGGAATGGTACCCCCAACAGTGAGAACTTCCTCGATGTTTTGCATGGAAAGAATGCTCAAGAACTATTGCAACATTGCTGTTACAACTGGTGACTAGCTTCTGTGTCTGTCATTTTAATCTCACATGCATGTATGTCTGTTTCTCTCATGGTCCTTGCCCATGTTTCCTTTACTACACACACAGCCCCTATCACACACTGAGTTTACATGATGTTCTATTGCCCTGTTTCTGTTATCAGTAACTAGAAGCTGGCATACAAATCCCACCAATGAAAGTGAGGAGGCTACAGTGATGCTAGAAAATGGGTGGGAGTATGGGGGAAAGACATAAAATGACATAAAAACTGGGTTGTAGGATTGATTCTGCAAAAGAAAGCTCTTCTAGTGAAGAGATGAATCCAGCACAGTCAAAAGGTATGCAAGAGTTTATTAAAAGAAAGTTGAATTCTACCCCACCACTCTGGCCAGTTTAGACATTTTCCCTGAAAAAAAGTTCCAAGAAGATGGGCTCTCTGCAGTCTCTCCAGCTTTAGAAACTCCAGGCAGAGAAGTGAGTCTGGCCAGAAACCTGCTTTCTTTCCAGTCTGATGTAATTAATAACAATGCAGAGGGCTGCAGGTACCAAACTGACATATCTCCTCTAATAAGGCCGCAGTATTGCAAAAGTCCATCAAGTGCAGGGAAATTTTTAGCTGAAGATACATGTCAAAGGTTAAATGCTTTGTAAAAAGAATGCTTCGTTTCCTTTCCTTTCTAGTAAGGAGAAGGTTAACTTTCAGCTTACTTTCCCAGAGCTGCAAGTGTTGACAGTAAGGGTCCAATGGGTCCTTGGAAGCCTTGATGAGGCCATAAGGTGAAGATGTCTGCAACACCAGGAGAGATTTGAACAACTGGATGGGAAAGAACCCAGTGAGAAACGAAACAGAAATGGGTAAGCAAATCACAGACTGTGTGATTTCCTGCTGCATGATTCATAGTTTCAGCATGGCTTAATCAAAAATAAAGGTTGTGTGAATGAGCACAATGTCTCACTTACCAAAGATGTGTAACACAGATTGCCAATGTAATGAAAGAGGAAAACCTACACAACACCTAGCTATAGAGGCCCCCAGCATCTACAAGCTACAAGGAGTATCTGGAAAATATTCCCTACTCTAAAGGAGCCTGTCAAAGGGCAAAGAGATACAAAAGGGGATTAGTATGTGAAGGATGAACTCAGTATCTACAACATACTGCTAATGTTGTTAGTAGTGAAATGCCACAAGCAAAACCACACTCCAAGACTCCATTTGTTATTGCTCTCCAGAGTCTCTGTATAACATAACAGAATTTATTTCATGAAACGGTCATACCTCCTTATCGTCTCCCACACTTTGAGACCATCATCTCGATAGTAGTAGTATGGAATATCTTCATAGCTTTCCATGTGTCGCGCTTTGATTTCTTCAGGAAAGCAGAGGGAGTTGTAGGTGAGATGCTTCATTGCTCGCTGAACCATTCGCACATGTCCGCCTCCTCCAGTGGCATTTGCCTTTGGTACCCCAAAAATCAAAGGCAATTTCATGGTTAAATAGATGAATGCTCTTAACAGTGGGGAGAATCCCTTAAAAGTGTTAACACAGTCCTCCAAAAGCAACCAACCAACCAGTGATTCTGCTCAACTATACATAAGTTCCTAATGTGCTTTTTTGGGCAGAAATGCTGAAGAGAATGGTGCCCAGTTTCTTCCAAGGCACTCTCCAGTTTTCTGGCTGTATTTCAATTTAGATTCTGCTTTGTCTTTAGGGCTGAGAATGCATTCCTAAACATAATTCATAGAAAGCAAGTTCTACAGAATAGATGCAAGTAAGTATGCATGAGAATGCCTTGGGCACACCGACAAATCTTCACTAAAACAGAGATTGAAAGAGTATGATCTTATTGATTATCCTGGACCTTTTGGTGTCTTGGTGCCATTTTTGTATTTTTTTCCTGGGCTTTCTTTCAAGATTAGAGGAGAGACTTGTGGTGGTTTTACTAATTCCTGGAAGACAGTTTTGAGGATTTGTACTGGAATACTGCTGTTTTCCCTGTGGAAATTAACTTACAGTTTAATATTACCTCGGAGCTCTGAGAAAGTTGTGGTTTCAATTTCATCTCATAGAGAAGTCTGATTAGCTTCCAAAGGAAGAGAGTCTTTTCTCTAACATCAGTATATTATTAAACTTCTAAGAGAAGTTTAAAAATCGTCTGTACTGATTGATAAGTTAACAGCTTCTATTTCCTTTGGACTTCATGGATTAATTACTGTTTTGCCCTGCTTTGTTTTGTTTTTAGTTGTGCAGTTCCCTTTCGGAGGGGAGGGGAGCATTTGTTGGAAGACACTTCTTTGTAGGGTCTTGTAGGGCTTTCAAACCTATGAAGAAAGCACAACTCTCTCACCTTATCAAAAAGGCCAAATTCACAGATAAGCTGCTCACGGGCTTTGGTGTTGATGGCTATTGTAAACCGTACATGAGGTATGAGGAGCTGTAAATGAGAAGAGAAAGCAGCTCAAATGAAATATTACTTATAATTTTCTCAGTATAATGCGATTGGTTCCCAAAAGGAACTACTTCCAAACAATAACATAGAGAGCATCAATTGAGTCCATGCCTTTAAATAAACTACTTGAATGCACAACGAAGACAAGTTCAACTCTTATATTTTTACAAGCCAATGTGACATACATAGTCAAGATGTCAAACTCACATTATGGCCACTTCCATCTTACACTGTTATAGTGCTATTATTCCACTTTCAGCATCTTACGGAATTGTGGAGTTTGCAGTTTAGGGAGAGGCATTTAGAATTCTCAGCCAGAGAGCTCTTTGGCTTCAGTAAACTAGAAGCCACTGAATTCCACAGGATGTTGAAAGTGGAATAATAGTACTATAACAGTGTAGGGTAGAAACGGCCTATGAGAGAAACAAGCTGTTTATTTATTTACTTATTTAAACTATTTCTGTATCACCTCCAAAGCCCACAAGTGTTCTCGAGGCAATCAATGAATAAAAAACAATAAAGCAATAAAAAATAAAAACATTTTTAAAGCACACTAAAACACCCTTTAAAAATGCCTAAAAGCAGACTAAAAACAATCCTAAAATCAACTGAAAGCTGGGTGGAACAATACTATTTTGGCTGCCCAATGAAAGTTTAATAGAGATGGGGCCAGCCTAACTTCCTTGGGTAGGGAATTCCACAGTCAAAGTGCTGTTACAGAGAAAGCCCTGTTATGTGTACCCACAATGCTAACTTCACAAGGTGTTAGCGCATGCAACAGGGACTCCTCTGAAGATCTCAAATTTCTGGCAGGCTCATATAGGGAACATGTGGTCTTTCCTTGGCCCCCGAGTTATTTAGGGCTTTCTAGGTCAGCACTAGCACTTTGAATTGAGATTGGAAGCAAACAGGAAGTCACTGTAGTTCTTGCAGGACTACAGGCATGGGCCCTATAGTTTCTAAAATGCACACCTAACACCAGTCTTGCTGCTACATTTTGCACTAGTTGGGGCTTCCAAACACTTTTCAAGGGCAGCCCCATGTACAGCACATTATAGCAGTCTAATCAAGAGATAACTAAGGCATCGAGCACTGTGGCCACATCTGCCTTCCCCAAGAAAGGTCACAGCTGGCACACCAGCTGAGCGAAGGTATTTCTGGCCACTGCAGCAACCTGGATTTCCAGGATCATTTCTGGGTCCAAGTGCATCCCTTAGCTATAAATCTGATCTGGGTTCATGCCTGGTTATGGGCACAGAGAGGGCAATCCCATCCAGAACAGGCTGTGATCTCAGTCTGAGGTTGGTCCCCTTACTGACCAGCAGCACTTCTGTCTTGTCTGGATTAAGCCTCAGTCTATTCATTTGCATCCAGTCCTTTACTTCATGCAGATGATTCAGTCACTACCATAACTCTTGGCATCACTTGTAAAGAAGAAATAGAGCAGGGTATCACCAGCATACTGACGACACCTAACCCCGAAGCTCTGGATGACCTCTCCCACTGGCTTCACGTAGATATTGAAAAGCACAGGGGACAGTATTAACCCCTGTGGAACCCCACAAGCTAATGGGCAAAAGGCTGAACAACAGTCAGCACCACCCTCTGAGAATGCTTAGCCAAGAAATACCGGAACCACTGCACAGCAATGCCCCCATTCCCATATCAGTCAGATGACCTAGAAGGATTCCATGGATGATGATATCAAATGCCACTGAAAGATACTGGATGACCAATAGGGATTCACTACCCCTGTCCAACTCCCAGTGTAGGTCATCCATCAAAGCAATCAAGGCCGTTCCTATCCCATAACCAGGCACAAACCCAGACTGGAATGGGTTCAGGTAATGCATTTCATCCAGGAAAACCTGGAGTTTTGTTGCTTTCTAGGACCTTAGTTTGAAAGAGGAGATTCGGAACTGATACCTAGAGAGATGGGTTTCCTTTCGATAAAAGCCATACAATTGCTTCTCTTGGAGAGATTGGAACATCGTCCTCTTTCAAAGAAGCATTTTACAACTTCCACCACCCAAGTAGCCAGACCTCCTCTGGCAGCTTTAATTAGTCAGGATGGACAAAGGTCTAAGAGACAAGCGGTTGGCTTCACCTTTCCAAGTGACCTGTCCACACCATCATGTTGAACAACCTGAAACTCATCCATCAAAACTGGACAAGTATGTGCCCCAGTTACCTCCACAGACTCCACCTTAAATGAGGGGTACAAGGCAGAATGAATCCAAAAAATGTTCTCTGCAAAATATTTAGGAAATTCATCACAGCACTATTCTGATGACTCCTCCTCAGCAGTCTGAGACCTAGGATGTAATATCCCTTTAACTACACAAAACAACTGTACTGGACAAGACTGAGCTGATGTAACAGAGGCAGCAAAAAATCATTTCTTTCCTGCCCTCACTGCTGCACAGTGGGCTCTAAAATAGGCCTTAAGCTGAGCTTGATCAGATTCATCCTGAGCCTTTCTCCACCATTCTCTAGTCTAGGTACAGTTGGCACATGAACTGTAGCTATGCAAATACACTCCTGACCACAGGCAAAACATGAGCAACTAAGCTCAGAGCACCATTCATGAGTGTATGAAAATGGCAAACCTCAGTCAGACAGGACACTGTAACTCCATTCAAAAATGGTTCAATCCTATTTCCTGGTCTGCCTCCTGGCTGACAAAGACACCTCTGTCTTTGTTGAGATCAAGCTACAATTTGTTGGTTGTCTCACAATTAAGGGTAAAAAACCAGACTGAAATGGATCTTAACAATCCACCTCTTATCTGGAGCTAAAATATTGCAACATGCCTGGCCAAGAATGGAATACAGAATGCTGAATAATGATTCAATATAGATTATCCAGTAAGAACAGGTTGCTTACCTGTAACTGTGGTTCTTCGAGTGGTCATCTGTGCCCTCATACATTAGGAACTCTCGCGCCTGCACGGTAGCGTTCGGAAGACTCTAGAGCTCGTTAGCTTGGCGGGAACCCCTCCCCCACGCCGGTACTGCGCATGCTCCTCCCGCCGACTAACGGTCTCTCCTCAGCTCTGGTCCACCGAAGAAGATGGGACCTGAAAAAGAGGGGAAGGCAGGGCGGGGATGTATGAGGGCACAGATGACCACTCGAAGAACCACAGTTACAGGTAAGCAACCTGTTCTTCTTCTTAGTGGTCTCTGTGCCTCATACATTAGGAGATTGTGTAGCTTACTGGTAGGATGGTAGGTCATGTCCCAGACTCTAGAGGACAGAAGCCAGCACAGCATGGCCAAATCGAGCATCTCTCCTGGAACGGCAGCCGAGCCTGTAGTGGCGGACGAAGGTCGATGGTTGGGACCAGGTCGCCACACGGCACAGCTCCGACAGATCGATGCCCCGCAGGAGGGCAGCAGATGTTGCGACGGCTCCGGTGGAATGAGCCCGAAGCAGGTCTGGCAGAGGCTTCTTGGCAAGCTCGTACGCCAGGTGTATAGTCTGTACCACCCACTTGGAAAAGCGCGGGGTAGACACTTTGTGGCCTCTCCGGCGCCTGCCATAGCAGACAAACAGATACAGTGTCTGCTTGTAGGCCGCAGTCCTGTCTTTGTAAAAAGCCAGAGCCCGACGAACATCCAGGGAGTGGAGGGACTGCTCCAGAGGTGTAGTCAGGTCAGGCTAGAAGGCTGGCAGGATGATGTCCTGGCTCAGATGGAAGCTGGACCCCACCTTCGGCAGGAAGGAGATGTCAGGCTGGAGGACCATCTTGTCGCAATGGAAGACCAGGTATGGTTCACCGCACCGTAGCGTCGTCAACTCTCCCGCCCACCTGGCAGAGGTGATGGCCACTAGGAATGCGGTCTTCATCGCGAGCAGCCTGTTGCCCGTCGTCGCTATAGGCTCGAAGGGCGGCCTCGTCAGCTGGGACAGCACCAATGACAGCGACCACGGCAGTAGCGGCGGCGATACCGGCGGGTAGAGGTGCTGTAGGCCCTTCAGGAACTGCTTGACGGTACCGTCCCTGAAGAGCGCGGCCGATGGGGATCGTGGTGGTTAGTATGCTACGATCACGGCGAGGTACACCTTGAGCGACGGGAAGGCCAGGCCCTGTTGCCAGAGGTGAAGGAGGAAGTGGAGCATGGTACGCAGGTTGACAGGCAATACCGGCTCTCGACGTTCCTCGGCGAAGGCCACGAAGCGCTGCCACTTGTAGTGGTAGTTCCTTCACGTGGACTCCTTCCTAGCCACAGTTAAGACGTTCCCGATGGCTGGGTCGTCTAGGGCAATATCCTCCAGGCATGGAGGGCCAATACCGGCAGGTCCGGGTGCAACACTAGACCGTCGGAGTGGGACAGCAGGTCCGGTACCGTCAGAAACCTGAGGTTCCGCCTGGGCAGCCTTGATTAGGGGTCCGAATCAATGCTGCCTCGGCCAGTACGGTGCGACGAGCATCGTGTCTGCTCGGTCCGCGATGATCTTCGCTATCACGCAGCCCAGGAGCGGGAACGGAGGGAAGGTGTAGAGAAGTCCCTCGTCCCACGGGAACTGGAACTAGTCGCCGATGGAGTGGCGACTGTGGCCAGCCCTCAAGCAGAATCGGCAGCGCTTCGCGTTCTGCCTGGTTGCAAAGAGGTCGATGGTCGGCTTGCCCCATAGGTCTCAAACCATCCGGAAGGCCTCGTCGGACAGGGACCACTCGTGATGAGAAGTGGTGTCCCTGCTGAGGGCGTCCGCTGTGGTGTTCTCCTGCCCTGCCAGGTGAACCGCCACCGGCTGTATCTGGAGTGAGACGCAGCAGTTCCAGAGGTCGAGCGCGATGCCCAGCAGAGTGGTGGAATGGGTCCTTCCTTGCCTGTTCACGTAGCAGACTGCCGTCGTGTTGTTGGTGAGGATCAGCACCAGGTGTCGGAATGCTCTCAGCGCTTTGTGGATCGCCAGCACCTCGAGAGCGTTGATGTGGAGGGATGTCTTGTCGTCTATCCACCAGCCTCGGACCCGGAGATCGCCGGTGTGCGCTCCCCAGCCGAAGAGCGAGGCATTCGTCGTTGCTGTGACCGATGGCTTCAGTTTGCAGAACGGCATGCCTGACAGGAGGTTCCTGTATCACTGCCACCACAGGTGCGATTGATGAACCTGTTGGGGCAGGCAGTACCGGTGGTGCTGGTCGTCCCATAGTGGATCAAAGGCCCTGACGAACCAGTGCTGGAGCGGTCGCGCTCGTAACCTGGAGAGATAGGTTACAGAGGTGGTCTAGGCCATGTAGCCGAGGAGCTGCTGAATCCTCCTCGCTGACACCGTCATGGCCTCGAAGGCGGCGGGCGCTGCCCGACAAAGCATCCGTGCCCTCTCGTCCGGTAGGAAGGCCCTCGGCGATACCGCATGCAGGGTGCCCCGATGAAGCCAAGAACCCGGGTGGGTTCGAGGTGAGACTTCTTGGGGTTGACCCTGAGTCCGAGTCGAGTGAGAAGGGACAAAGTCCGATGGATGTCTCTGTACAGTTTCTGTTTGCAGGATGCCACCAATAGCCAATCGTCCAGATAAGGGTAGACGGAGACACCTTTCGTCCGCAGGAAGGACACGACGGGAGCCATGCACTTGGTAAACACCTGCAGTGCGGTGGAAAGTCCGAACAGCAGCACCTGGTACTGGTAGCTGGCACCGTCGACCGCGAACAGTAGGTATCTTCTGTGCTGCGGGCGGATCGAGATGTGGAAATAGGCGTCTTTGAGGTCTATAGATGCAAACCAGTCTCCTCGGCGAAGGAAGGGGAGGATCGAGGGCAGTGTGACCATCTTGAACCTCTTGGGGCAGATGTATTCGTTCACCCCTCGGAGGTCTAGGATGGGCCGCAGGGATCCGTCCGCCTTCGGTACCATGAAGTACCTCGAGTAGAAGCTGGTGGTCTTGGCTGAAGGCGGGAGTCTCTCGATTGCTCCCTTTTCGAGGAGGGACTGGATCTCTTCCAGTAGAGCCGAGCTGGCCATGGTGGAGTAGTAGACACCCCGTGACGGAATATCCTGGAACTCGATGGCGTATCCCAGGCGGATGATGGTAAGTACCCAGGAGTCCGCAGTGATCTCCCGCCATTGATCGAGGTGCCTGGCCAGGCTCGGATGATGAGTGAGGTCTACTGGAAGGGCGAAGGATGGCATGGGTGGAGTCCTGCGGTGACCATCAAAAGCGGGACTTCGCTCCAGAGGATGACTTCTTTGACGACGAAGATGGGCGCCGCCTAGGAAGCCTCCTCGAAGCCGAAGATGCCAATGGTCTCGACACGGTCGACCACGGAGACCGCGGTTGGTACGCTGAGGATGAGGAGGACCTTCTCCAGGAAGGCCTCGGCTGGAAGGTGCAGCGGGTTTGGGCAGGCTGGTTGATGCCCATCTTCTTCGCCGTCAGCCGGGCCTTGACAAGGTGATCCATAGCCTCGTCGGTGGAGGTGTGGAAGAGCCCGTCGCTGTCGAACAGAAGATCTTCAATCCGTCGACGGCTGTCCTCCTGGAGCCCAGAGGACCGGAGCCACGCATGGTGTCGGAGGGCTACGGCACCAACCATAACCCTCGAGGTGGCCTCCACGGCGTGCCTTGAGGTGGCGATCTGTTGGGTAGCCACTGCGACTGCCTCGCTGAAGATCTGGGTGGCTGAGGCGCGTGACTCCTCTGGCAGGTCAGCGAGCAGCAGTGTGAGTCGGTCGAAGAGGTTTCGATGGTATGCCGCGAGGCAAGCCATCGTGTTCATCATCCTGGCCACCAGGGACGCCGCTGAGTAGAACCGGCGGCCAAAGGTATCTAGCTTCCGGCCTTCACGGTCCGGAGGGGTGGTGTGCGCTCGATTACCTCCCTTTGTCTCAGTCGACTCGACCACGATGGAGTTCGGTACAGGGTGGTTGAAGAGGAATTCCGCGTTCTCCTTCTGCGTCCCGTACAGATGCTCCAGCCTATGCAGAATAGGCTGCGCTGACGCCAGCTTCGCCCACGGCTGCTTCATCGCCTCCACCAAAGTAGGTAGGAACGGCAGCGGTGCAGTCGATGGTGGGTGGGCTTCCAAGTACTGGAAGACTGGGTCCTGGGCTTGTGGAGCAGGGTCGTCACCTTTAGGCCAAGGGCTGTGGCCATCTGGAGGAGGATTGAGGAGAACTGACGCACATCCTCCGGTGTAGACTCCGGGCCTGGCTCCCCGAAAACCAAGGACGGTGACTCATGAGAGGAAGGAGTGGACTCAGCAGAGTCGGAGTCTGAGTCGTATGAGTCGCCAGATGGAGATGGCGATCGCTCCGACTCCTTCTCCTCAACCGGCTTCCGAGTCGAGGGTCCCAGAGCGGCTGCTGGAGCTGCGAGCTGCGTCGATACCGGTGCAGGCGATGTCGTGGCTGGTATCGGAGTCACCTGCAGGGGCACAACTGCGGGCTGCGTACGGTGTGCCACCTGTGTAGTAGACGGGTCAGCTACCGCTGATTGGGCCACGGTAGGCTGTGGCATTGGACGCGTAGCTGTGGCCGTCATCCGCGGGGGTGGAGAAACAGCCCTGTAGCGGGGTGAGGGCTCCCTGGATCTTCGGTGACTCGGCGATCAACACAGCGGTGACCGTTCATAGCGGGGGTAATGGGCCTCCTGTGGTGGTGAGTGAGACCGGCGTCGAGGTGACCAGTACCGTGGATCTGTGTAGTACCGGTCCCTGTAGGATGGCGAGTGGGAATAATACGAGCCGGCTGGTTCGTGCCACACCTGCTCCTGCGCGTACCTTCTGAGGTAGGCAGGAGAGTAGGCGCTCTCGCCCGAGCAAACTCTCTCCAGGCGCATCTCCCGATAATGCGGGGATGGAGGCCTGGCCCGCTGCTCCGGCGAGTGGTATTCGTCGCGTCGAGAGGCTGGCTGCTGCCTGACCACAGCCTCCTCTCGGCAGCCTGCCAAGGGCGGACGGTGACTTGGCGGGGTGATCTCCGCAGTCAGCTCGGGAGGAGGAGAGGACGAAGCCTGCATGGCTTGCTCCTCATCGGACACCTCGAGGATTTCCTGTTCCTCCAGAGGTTCCTCTTCCTCAGGGAGCTCCATCAGTTTAGGTTCCTCAGCGGGCTGGGTGGGTGGTGGAGTTGGGGGTCGCACCACGGTAGGTGGACAGCACCGCTTCTCCTTCCTCTTCTTCTTCCCCTTCGGTGGGGGGCATTTCTTCAGGGCCGGGATGGGCGGCCTGGAGGAGGAGGAGGCCTGCGAGCCCGCAGGGTCCTCCCGTGCCCGAGTTGCTGAGATCTTAGGGATTCTCGGCAACTTCATGATCGGTACCGAGCCCGGTACCGATCCGGATGACGTCGAGGGCATGGCAGCCGCCGCCGCTTGCCGAAGAAGAAGAGGTAGTCGGGCATTTCTCGGCCATCGTCTCCGGTGTCTGCACCCGCAGAAATTGCTCCCAACAGTGGGATTTTAACCTCGCAGCCCTGTTGCGAAGAGTCTGGTGGGTGAACTCTTTTAAATAGGGCAGGCTTGGACAATATGCCCTTCGCCTAGACAGAAAAGGCACTTCGAATGCCGGTTGGAAAGAGCAACCTTCCTTCCACAGGAGGTGCAGCTTTTGAACAACGCCGACATAAACAAGTACAGGGCGAGGTTAGAAGGTCCGAGGGTGCCAAAAACAGAGCCCGAGATCCGAAATCGTAAACAGTCCAGAAATGGGTCAAAACCGATCGAAACAACACCAAGACAAATCCGAAAGCCGAGAGGGGTACTCAAAATCCAATCCGAAGTCAAAAATCCAAGAAAATCACAAACGAAACACAAGCAAAGCACAAGCCAACGAGAGAACCTTCTGTACGCTGAGGTGGACAAGAAAGAACTGAGGAGAGACCGTTGCTCGGCGGGAGGAGCATGCGCAGTACCAGCGTGGGGGAGGGGTTCCCGCCAAGCTAATGAGCTCTAGAATCTTCCGAACGCTACCGCGCAGGCGCGAAAGCTCCTAATGTATGAGCACAGAGACCACGAAGAAGAACAACATATATCCTCCATGTATATACAGTGGGCCCTTGGCATCTGCTCTGGTTTGGTTCCAGGACCCCCCACCCCCCCTTGGATACCAAAATTCACGGATGCTCAAATCCCATTATGTACAATGGTATAGTAAAATAGTGTCCATTATATAAAATGGCCCCAAGTTTGCTCTTTGGATTTTTTTCTTGAATATTTTCAAACTTGTAGTTGGCTGAATCTGTGGATACAGAATCTGTGGATACGGAGGGATGGCTATATAGTTTCCTTATATGTGGAGAGTAGAAGATCAGCACACTGCAGGCATTGGACTACTGATCCTGTAAACAGTAGTTCTCAAATTTATTTTCTCAGAGACTTGAAAACTGCTGGAAGTGGCAACAGATTCGTTTGTTCTAATATTAGAGAACATTCATAACTTGTACTTTAGTAACCACTGCCTATAAAATGCAATCAATGGACCTCATTTTGAAAGAAAAGTTCTATGAAATTGGGTATCAAATTCGTCAGCTTAAGCATAGCCATATAAAGATGTTTTTAATGATTTCAAAGTCTCTCTGTGGACCCAGTGAAAGAAGCTTTAGTCCACCAGTGCTCCACAGATCACAGAGAGAAACCACATGTAGAGAGGGCAACACTCTCAAAAAGCCATGTGCACACTCCCCCAGTTTAGATTCTGTAGTGCCAATGCTCTTCTCACCTCAACTGGATCTTTTCTGAAAGAAAACAGCAATGACTCTGCATGCACACCTTGCTTGTGCATGCACAAGGAATGTGGGCTGCCTGTTCTGACTAGTGGGGAAGGTGGAAAAGCCACAAACCATAAACTGGCTTTCTTTAGGATCTTCTGGAACTATTTTGATGGGTGAAGGGCTGATCCAAAACCAATCATTGCCTGCTTCGCTTATTCTGGATTTTGGAACCACACTAGATGTTTCAAGCTAGTCATTGCATTATCTTACTACCTAGACTGAGTAGAAGTACATATAGCAAAAACAACATTCTCTATACTTGCAATTTTCCCTTATTTTTTTCTCTGCCTCATCTTCCCATTTCTCTTCAGTTATATTTCTTTCTCACATCTGTTTCTTTTTCTCTCCCCTTCCCCCTCCTATTCCCTCTGTGGCCCAGCTTAGAATGTCTACCGCATAGTAAAGTATCTTGATTTTAAAAAGAAGTAACATTTTCAAAAATTCTAACAAGTTTTAGACAGACCTTGCAAAAGCAGAAAAATCACATCTAACACTCACATTATCCTAAAACCAAAATAACCTACCTACCTTAAAGAGAGGATGGACGGCAGGTAGCTGCCGAAACATCGCCACTGCAAATACTTCTGAAACTAAGTGAGTCCTGAGAAGATGGGTTATTGTCTGATGTACGTGAAAATCAGAAGAGCGAACCCAGATCTTGGCCAATAACCAATCATACTTAGCATCAGTGGGCAGGAAAATAGGATTGTCTGGTTTTGGATCTTGATTTATCTGAAAAGTATAAAAAAAAAGTTAGCTATTCCTTCAGTAATGACAGAGGCATTATTTTAGTAGGTAAAGAGGCAGATTACCTGGACTGCAATAGGAACAATCTTCTTCTCCAAATTCTTATATAATAAGCAGATTGGAGCAGCCAAATACTGTATCGTGCAGGGATCTGTCTTATTGCCTTCAATACCATCCAGAAGCTCATAATCCACTATGAAAATGTTCCCTTGCTGTGAGAAAAGAAATATGCACATATGCGTTTTATTTTTCTCTCCCTGCAGATAACATTGCTGATTTAGCTTGTTATCTTCCTTTAATATTCATTTGAGTCAGAAGCATATTATAAATATTGAAAACAAAAAGGAACAGATTTATTGCCAGTCTAATCATTAGCATCTAGCTGAGGTGTACAAAGTGCTGTCTGGGTCTGCACTTAATAAACTGAAGGAGCCAGTGGGTCCTCCCAGTCTTTTGCCGCCCATTTTTTACCTCAGGACAGCCTCATGCTCATCTCATATTTTGCCACTCTGAAAGAGCGCTCTCCTCTTTTCCCAGCTTCAGAAGTCTTAATGGCAGAGTTAGCCCTCTCCTGTTTTCAAGAAGTGTTGTTGTTGTTTGTTAACCAATGAGTTATTTCAGCCTCTCTTTTATGCTTCTAGAAAGCTCCCTATTTAAGAATTTCAACTTTATTCTTGCCACTGTAACTTGGGCAACAACCATAAGCAATCTATCAAATTATGAAGTATCAAGAACAATGTCCCAAAAAGTTAACACTGCCACAGGCATGGGCACATTCTATTTTAAAATTATAGGTATGTTTACGTCCTGTATAACTTCAAGGAGTTATGACCTACATAAATGGGGTTCTTAAGTATTGCTCCAGCATCAGTTCTGAAAGTAACTGTAGGCCTAGAGACAAAGATTCAAGGTCAACCAGTAAGCTTTGTAACTGAATCACTGTTTCAGTTTCCTCAAACCAAGACAATTATTTCATACACTGGAATGCATCTATGTTATTTGCAGGGGTGATGAAATCTGAAACTAAACCCCCATTTTGAATGATAGACAGAGGATCTTAACTTCTACACAAAAAAATTGAGAAAAACAAACACAACTGATGAAACAAAGATGTACATTCTTAATCTGTATGTTTTATTCTGTCGCATTAATTTAATGATTTTCAGGAATCTGGAATTTAATTTAGTTTCTGGCAAAGATAGAATTTGAAAATTGTCATATTTTGCACAGCACAGGAGATTAGATAATAGATTGACAAAATGCAGTAGCCCTGATGGAGCAGCTGGTACAGCAGTTCTGGTTGCCCAAAAATGGCTAAAACTTAAAATTTCATCATGTTTTTGAAAAACCACGTAAAAGCCATGGACAAACCATCTTTAAATATGCGCATGTGATCTTCATGGATGGATAAGGCTGCCAGCCTAGAATTAGGCATTCTAAATCTTGTTATGAATGTTAGCTGTTATACAAAAGAACCTGACTAATTCTGTGACAACTTAAAGTTCAAAATGCAAAGTTCTTTGCTAGGAAGGGAAAACCAACTCTCTTCCAATGATTTTAATCCATTTTTTAAAGAAAATTCCTGAAAAGCCGAAATCCTTTCTGTAGAGTACAGTAATAATGAAATAAGTGCCCATTTGATGGTGGTACCTTTATTTCCTCTTCCAGAGTAAGATTCCTTTCCAAACTGCATTCTACCATTTCTGTAGTCACTGGGAACTTCTTTGGTAATTCTGTGCACTTTCGGATCAATACAGGATTGCACCCGTTCAGGAACTGGTATCCAAACATAAAATCTTCTTGCCAATGCTGCATCACATACTCTGAAGGAAAAAATGAAAATTACACAAAAAGTTGTTTTTAGCACAAAATATTACCTATTCTATGTCAAGGTAGAGAACAGCATGGCGTGGTGGTTTGAGAATTGGGTTACAATCCTGGAGACCAGGGTTTGATTCCTAGCTCAGCCATGGAAACCTACTGAATGACCGGGGGCCCATCACACATACTCAGCCCTAGAAAACCCTGTGATAGGTTCACTTTAGGGTTACCATAAGTCAGAAATGTCTTGAAGGCATGGAACAATTTATATTGTTGTATTTTATATGAATTTATATGAATCTATACTATCCCAGAAAGATCTTAAATCATCTGATATCTGAAAAGAACAGGTTGCTTACCTGTAACTGTGGTTCTTCGAGTGACCATCTGTGCCCTCATACATTAGGAGCTTTCGCGCCTGCGCGGTAGCATTTGGAAGATTCTAGAGCTCGTTAGCTTGGCGCGAACCCCTCCCCCACGCCAGTACTGCGCATGCTCCTCCCGCCGACTAACGGTCTCTTCTCAGTTCTGGTCCGCTGAAGCAGATGGGACCTGAAAAAGAGGGGAAGGCAGGGCGGGGATGTATGCAGGTACAGATGACCACTCGAAGAACCACAGTTACAGGTAAGCAACCTGTTCTTCTTCTTAGTGGTCTCTGTGCCTCATACATTAGGAGATTGTGTAGCTTACCAGTAGGATGGTGGATCAGGTCCCAGATCCTAAAGCACAGAAGACAGCACAGCACGTCCGAACCGGGCATCTCTCCTAGACCAGCAGTCGATCCTGTAGTGGCGCACCAAGAACGATGGCTGGGACCAGGTTGCCACACGGCAGAGTTCCAACAGGTCGACGCCTCGCAGGAGGGCAGCAGATGTCGCCACGGCTCTGGTGGAATGAGCCCGAAGCAGGTCTCGCGGAGGCTTCTTGGCAAGCTCGTACGCCAGGTGTATAGTCTGTACCACCCACTTGGAGAAACGCTGGGTGGATACCTTGTGGCCTCTCCGGCGCTTGCCATAGCAGACAAACAGATGGGGTGTCTGTCTCTAGACTGCAGTCCTGTCTTCGTAAAAAGCGAGAGCCCGATGAATGTCCAGGGAGTGGAGGGACTGCTCCAGAGGTGTCGTCGGGTCCGGGTAGAAGGCCGGCAGGATGATGTCCTGGCTCAGATGGAAGCTGGACACCACCTTCGGCAGGAAGGAGATGTCAGGCCGGAGGACCACCTTGTCGCGATGGAAGACCAGGTATGATTCATCGCACCGCTCTCCCGCCCGCCTGGCAGAAGTGATGGCCACTAGGAACGCGGTCTTCATCGCGAGCAGCCTGTTGTCCATCGTAGCCACGGGCTCGAAGGGCGGCCTCGTCAGTTGCGACAGCACCAATGACAGCGACCACGGCGGTAGCAGCGGTGATACCGGCGGGTAGAGGTGCTGTAGGCCCTTCAGGAACTGCTTGACGGTACCGTTCCTGAAGAGTGCGGCCGATGGGGATCGTGGCGGCTGGTATGCCACGATCGTGGCGAGGTACACCTTGAGTGACGGGAAGGCCAGGCCCTGTTGCCGGAGGTGCAGGAGGAAGTGGAGCATGGTACGCAGGGTGACAGGCGATACCGGCTCTCGACGTTCCTCGGCGAAGGCCACGAAGCACTGCCACTTGTAGTGGTAGTTCCTTCGCGTGGACTCCTTCCTGGCCACGGTTAAGACGTTCCCAATGGCCGGGTCATCTAGGGCGATATCCTCCAGGCACGGAGGGCCAACACCAGCAGGTCTGGGTGCAACACCAGTCCGTCGGAGTGGGACAGCAGGTCCGGTACCATGGGAAATCTGAGAGCCTTGCCCCGGGCAGCCTCGACCAGGGATCCGAGGCACATCTCCCAATAACGCGGGGATGGAGGCCTGGCCTGCTGCTTCAGTGAGCGGGACTCGTCGCATCGAGAGGCTGGGCGCTGCCTGACCGCAGCCTCCTCTCGGCGTTCTGCCGAGGGTGGACGGCAACTGGGCAGAGTGATCTCCGCGATCAGCTTGGGCGGCTGAGAGGGCGAGGCCTGCACGACCTGCTCCTCATCTGACACCTCGAGGATTTCCTCTTCCTCCGGAGGCTCCTCTTCCTCAGGGAGCTCCATCGGTTCAGGTTCCTCGGAGGGGTGGGTGGTGGAGTCGGGGTCGCACCACCGTTGGTGGAGAACGCCGCTTCTCCTTCCTCTTCTTCTTTTTCTTCTCCCCCGAGCCCTCGGTGGCGGGGCGCTTCTTCTGGGCCAGGGTCAGCGGCCTGGAGGAGGAGGAGGCCTACGAGCCCGCAGGGTCCTCACATGCCCGAGTTGCCGAGATCTTCGGAATCCTCGCCAACTTCATAATCGGTACCGAGCCCGGTACCGATGCCGATGACGTCGAGGGCACGGCAGCCGCCGCTGCTGTCGAGGAAGAAGAGGAGGACGGGCGTTTCTTGGCAATTGTCTCAGGTCTCTGTACGTGCAGAGATTCCTCCCAACAGTGGGATTTTAGCCCTGCCACCCTGTTATGGAGAGTCTGGTGGGTGAACTCTCTGCAGATAGGGCAGGCTTGAACATTGTGTCCCTCACCCAAACAGATCAGGCACTTAGAATGTCGGTCGGAAAGGGCGACCTTCCTTCCACAGGAGGCGCACTGTTTGAAAAGAGCCGACATAAACCAGGGGCAAGGGCAAAGGAGAAGTCCAAGAACGCCAATACAGTCCGAGATCCAAAATTGTCAACAGCCAGAAAAAAGGGGTCAAAACCGATTGAAAGAATACAAAGCCAAGTCCAAAATCCAAGAGGGGTAGTCAAAATCCAAATCCGAAGTCAAAACACCCAGAAATCCAACAAGCACAAGGAAAAAAGCAAGCCAACAAGCAGAACCTTCTGTACGCTGAGGCGGACAAGAAAGAACTGAGGAGAGACCGTTGCTTGGCGGGAGGAGCATGCGCAGTACCGACGTGGGGGAGGGGTTCCCGCCAAAGCTAACAAGCTCTAGAATCTTCCGAACGCTACCGCGCAGGCGCAAAAGCTCCTAATGTATGAGGCACAGAGACCACGAAGAAGAATTATATATCTGTCTGTGTATGTGTGGATCTGAATATAAATTTCACTTAGCTTTTCATCATAATGTGCCATATAAAACTGTAAGACCAGACAAGTAGGAAGGAATGCCACATTCTTCAGGTCCCATCAGCACTGAAGAGGGGCCCATTTTAGTGGCTGGATAACAGTAATCTTTCCAAGTAGGTGAGCCTACAAACTCAACACACAGACTGAATACTACAGATGACAGTCTAATAGAATGAGTGGCACACCTATACAGACAAGTACTCAAAGGTATTTGTTTGAAGTAGAAAGTCCAGAGAAACATAATTCAGTTAGAAATGACAGAGGTGAAGCTGCTCATTCTAACTTTTTAGAACCATCTTGAAAAAGCGTATCTCTTGAAATGAATGAACAACATCTTGATGAAAAGTATATACAAAGAAACAGGGAGGGAGGCAAACACAGCTGATTCCTTCTTTAGGAAACCATCTTCTATTGCTCAGTTTTCTTTCAAAATAGATCATCTAGAAAGTCTATCAAACCCAGTACAGACTGATTGAATAGAACATCCATTAAGCAATCAAAATGGATGCTTGACAAAGAGAAAACTCTAACCAGTTTTCACTTTTGCAGTCTTTTGCGCAAAAAGAGTCTTCATCATTTGATCCTGTTTCACTGTATCTGTATACATTTTAAAGACAGCAAGCAGAGGCAGCCCACTGGTTCAGGCAGGCCATGAAAGACTCACTACCCAAAGAAAGAGTGATAACAAAATTATTTATCTGATTCCACTGGACAGTAGGGAGTACTTTCCTTGATTCTGCTTTGGTGTTCTCCACTGAACATATGTTCTTTTGTCTTCCTTCTCAATGCATCCAGGTATCAAAGGTAAACAGGAATACTATTTGGCCTGATTCTGTCTACTTTCTGTTTCTCCAGAATGTGCAGAAGAGTTAGGCTAGCAAAAATTGACAGTTCTATTTTTGTATGTTTGCGTGCATCAGATTTTGGACAGATTTGATTGTATAAAATGCTTTGAAATGGTTGAAGATACTGATACTTTCTGATGAAAATATCAACAAACTGCAATGAAACTCACCGGAAATTGTATTGTTTATTCTGACAAATATCTTCTCAAAATCTGCAAAATCGCTCCAGGAAGATTGGAACATATGCATGAAGCGATTAACACAGAGATTTTCCATTCTAAAAAGATGAAAATGAAGCACTTAATAAATAATCACTGCAATTTGACTCTCTTCCATCTCCCTACAACTTTTACTTTTTCCATCTCATTTTTTGGTCTCAGCTGAAATTCTTTGCCACAGCTTTAATAGAAGGAAATTAGATTTCTTCTATAGCAATTAAATATCACAAATAAAACAATATAAGTGTTTTTCAAAACAATATTGAATTTAAGCCCCTTTTCTACATTCATCTGACTTTCCAGGTCACCTTCAACCTATCCCAATCATCTTTTCCACAACTAAACTTGTAGGAGCCTTGCACTGTTCTGTGAAGGAACCAGACAACTAAATGAAAAAACTGAAGAATTGGGAACCCAATCCAGTACTGCTGTTAGAAAGACTGTAACAGGACATACTGAAGCATTCTCCTAAAGCCATAGGTACAAATATCATTCACTATTAGAACAGAGAGCAGCTCTTCTAAAATGAAGTTGAGGTGCTACATCAAGCAAGCATTTCCTGAAATCCAGAGTAAGTCTTTGATGATCATCTCTTAAAATGACATCCACTCAACCAAGGCCTGAGTGAGGCAGAGTGGTGCCACTTGTCTCAGAAGGCTTTCCAACCCACTCTAGAATTTTTTGTTCCTCTTTCAGATTTCTCATGTTCCTAGGAACTGGGCCCCCCACCAAAGGGAACTGTCAGTCAACAAGTTACATGCTAATACATTTCACCATGTCCCCAAGACTTTAGAATAAGTGTAGAGGGTTTTTTTTTCCTCAGATGGAGGGGGAAGTTTGCTGGTGTGAAGTTTTTCTGTTCCAAATGGCAGCAACCATTGGAAGTCCATCAGTAGGTGGAGAAAATGCTAAACATCCACTCCTGTTTTTCAGTTAAACACTTATTTCCTCTAAAAAAAACACCTTCCCTCCTGCCGCATCTTAAGTGTTGGGATCTCAGGTAAGAATGGCATTCTTGAAGAAGGGTTCACATAGCACCTTCCCTGAAGGAGCTGCTTTGCTTTGTCTCCAGGCTCAACTGGCATTCTACAATCAGGCACGATTAACAGATGCTGGTGATGCTCAGATATACAGAATACACATGAATTTTTTTCAAGTAGAAGACAGATGGATGCTTAAAGTGTCAAATCTTTCTCATACGAAAGCATCAAATTCTTAACTTTAACTTTTGGGTTTTCATTTTTTTAAAAAACTACTAAATTTTTCCCTAGAAAGCAGAGTTAATATAGAAAATCAAGTTTAAAAAGGACCATTGCTAGTGTCTTCCTCTTGACCCCCTCTTATTTTCAACAGTGTGATGCAGCAGTCCAAAAGCCAATGTGATTCTAGGCTGCTTCAAAAGAAGTATGCATCATTCTGCTTTTGTTAACCTCACCTGGACTACTACGTCCAGTTCTGAGCACCACAATTCAAGAAGGATATTGACAAGCTGGAATGTGTCCGGAGGACGTCTCAAAACCAGGCCTTATGAGGAATGACTTAGGGAGCTGGGTATATTTAGCTTGGAGAAAAGAAGACTGAGAGGTGACATGAAAGCCATCTTTAAATATCTAAAGTGATATCACATGGAAGATTGAACTTGTTTTTTGCTACTTCAGAAATTAGAATATGTGGATTCAAATCACAAGAGAAGAGTTTCTATATAAGAAACAATTTCTCTACTATAAGAATTATTCAACAGGGGAATACACTGCTGGGAGGAAGTTTTTAAACAAAGATTGGATGGGCAACTTTCAAGAGTGCTTTAGTTGGCTACGGTGGGGTTAGACTAGATGGCCTCAGTGGTCTCTCCCAACCCTACCATCCTATGACTCTGATTCCATAGGAATCAATATCATCAACATAGAGATTTGGACACTCATGGCATGGACCATCACATCATCTGATTTTACAGCATTTGAGAATCTAGTACTAAATTCTCATTTTAACTAAGAGGATCCTATGAAAATAATGCTGTTTTAGAGAGACTTTAGCAGTTATAAGGACACTAAGAGAGCAAACCTATGCTTCAGGTGAGGGCTGCTTTGCAGTTTGAGGGCATAATATCCTATGAATGTCAGTAGGTGAGTGTCTACCTGGTAAAATAGTAGAAGACTCTTCCTAACAGCTTGCGTCAGACCTGCCAGCAGTATTCTGTACAATCACTAGATGACAGGGTCAGAAAGAGACATTCTGAAGTGTTTGAAGAAGCAGTGAACACTCCCCATGATTTTGTCACTCTGGTAGGAAGGATTGCTCTCCACAGTTGCACTCCTTTATACATGTACAGGTACTAAATCTCATTTAATGCTATGGGGCTTATTTTTGGGCAGACGTGAGCTGGATCGCATTGCAGGGATAATATTAATGACACCTGATCAGAGGTATTAGGTCCTTGTTATCATAATTTTAATTGTTGGTGTTTCATGTTGCATTTAAAACATATATATGTGCCATTCTATGCTGTCATTTAAATGTGCAGTGATTTGGCTGAAGTATAAATCTGAAATTATTTCATTCAGTTAGTCTCTTTTCCCATTTTCCCATACCAAATACCAATGCCAAATAGTGAGAATCAATACCAAATGATGGCATTCACATCACAATACTTACGCCTTGGTGTAATTCAAAATGAAGTCAACACCTTTTTCACTGTCAAATTGGATGTTGCGAGGCAACTCCTTGTGAGATTTTGCATCTATGTTCAAAGGAAAGCCTGGGTGCCATTCTGCCCACCTGATTAAATATCAAAAGATGTGCTGAGCAAACCAGCAGTATTCAGTTTTCCTATTATTTTCAAAATTGAAAATTATATTATTATAGTTAAAAATTATAATACACTTCCAAATTAACCAGATAGAATAAACATCATTACCTCATTCCATATGTCACAATCACCAAGACATAAGATATATATTCAAAACAGTTACCCATCCACTCACGTAAGAGAACATGCACTCCCATATCAATACTTCAAATCACATATTATCTACAGTCAGCTCTCCACATTTGTGGGTTTCACTTTTGTGGATTTGATTATTCATGGATTATTTGCTGTCACCTCTGCTGCCCCCCAAGCCATTTTTAATAGAGACTGCAAGCTTCATGAGACTGAGAAATTGTGAATGAGGTTTGTATGTCCCTATTAAAAATGGTGCAGGGCAGCAATGGAGGTGGCAATAAGTCCCACCAGCCCCCCACTTCTGCCTTGTGAAGGAATCCTGATGCCTCAAAGGAATCCACCATGGGTTGAATATGGTGATCATACTTTTTTGTGTATGTTAAATATGGTTTGGGAGGCCTAGAGTTATTCATGGTTTTTCCACTTTCACGGGAGTCCCGTGTCCCTAACCCTAGCGAATGTTGAGGAATGACTGTATACACTGACTTATGTCCCCTTCCTGTCAACACCCGCTTACACCTAGCTACCTCTTCATGCAAAATGGATATGACCTTACCCCATATCCACACACGTATGCAAACTTTGCAAAGATTGCATAGAACAGGAAATGGTGGCAGCTTCCCCATTCTAGCATACCCAGAAAAACAGCTACCACAATAATTTATTAATTGTAGGAAATAACATAAAAAAACACTTGATTAGCTCTGCACAGCTAACTAATCCATTTTGTAAAATTTTCTGACATGATTCAGTGCCTCTGTGTGTCTGTGTAAAAGAGTTTTTTTTATTAGCTGCCATCAAGTCTACTTCAACATATGGCAACCCTATGAAGGAGAGATCATCAACAGCCCTGCTCAGGTTTTGCAGAATCAAATCTATGGCTTCCTTGATTGAGTCAATCCACCTGCTTCCCTACTGTCTTCTACTTTACCAAGCATCATTGGCTTTTCTAATGAGTCATGTCTTCTCATATGTCCAAAGTGTAAAAGAGACAAGACATAAACAAATAGATGTAATTTACTAGCATGTTTTATATCCAGACAAGTCAGGCCTGGCAAACCACCTGTCTGCTGCCTTTCTTCCATGCTTCTGTTGCACCCAAAAGAAGAACTAAGAAAGGAAATATGGAAGATGCAAGAAAAAGATATTGAAGATGATCAGATGAACTAAGAAGAGAGGTACTCAGTGGACACCTTCTAGCACAGATAAACAAAAATAAAAGCAGTGTTTCTCTCTTATTTCTGTGTAATGAAAGCCTCACATGCCTTTGCCCTTACTGATGGTGACCTAAATCTGTTTTGCAGGCTTCAGTGGACCACTATCAGTAAAGAATAATACATGTATTGTTTTATATTTGGTATTTTACAAAGTGTGGATTGGTGGGAACACAAGAGTCCATTTGAAACATTTCAAAGAAGGAAAACTATCAAAATGCATGGAATTAATAATTTTTAAAAATTTACATGAACCTTGAGTTACATAACTTTGTCAGACAATGGCCTAAATCCTATTTTAGTCTTGACTAGAAAAGACTCATTGAATCCACTGGATTTATTTAGATGCTTACTCAACAATGTATTAAATGGGTCCTGTTCAGCTGGAACTAACCAACAGGATATATCTGTGTGGATTATTGATGGGAAAGAACATAAATTTGAATACATCTTCACAGTTCAGGCCACATTTTATGCAAAACTCTTTTTTTTGTTTTGTTTTTAACTTTGCATAGAGTGACTCGTGAACTGTGAATAGCCCTTGAAAACTATGCAGCTTTCTTATGATAGTGAGAACATTGTTAATTTTGTTTTCATAGAAAAGACCAAATAATTTAAGCAAACATTTACATCCCAACTGTGGATAAGAAAACACAATATTGTACTATCATGGACAGGTTCTATATTGCACAACTATAGCAGTTTGATATTGCTTTAACTGCTGTGGTTCCATCCTACAAGATCTCAGGATTTGTAGTTTGGAGAGAGATTCAGAATCCTCAAATATTTTCCCCTCAACTATAGCATTACAGCTTTCTGGAAGAGAATTCTAAGTAACTCACAAAACTACAAATCTCAAGATTCCATAGCAGGATAATTATAAAGACAAATGAAACTGCTATAATCATGTGGTGCAGACATACCCAAAGCATGAGAACTTTTTTCTGTTCTTAAGCCCAGCCTTTATCTATTAACCTTATCTATCAACTTTAGTACATATCTAAAGTAATGTGCACAAATGATTCCTGTCCTTCAGGTGGTATTTCCTTTGTATCTGAAGTGAGGGCAGTCTGTGTTCTTTCCCGAACAAACCTGTCAGATTTTTTTTTTTAAAAAAAAAAATGAAAACAGAGCCTCTCCCCTTGCTGCTTCATTATGAAAAAATCATACCTCAAAACAGAAATCTATGGAAACCCACCGGTACAATTTCTGGCGCTCCTCCAGTTCTTTGAGTCTATGATGTTTAAGAATATGTGTCTTGTCATCTTCAAAAATCTTAGCTATGGAAGATGATAAAAGATAAGGACAATATCTGAAATCAAAATATGAAATATACTCTAGAATTGCTTGGTTTTAAGATGAGGTGGGCAAACGTTGGCCCTCCAGATGTTGCTGGACTGCAACTCCTATCTGCCCTAATCTGCACAATCTATAGTGAGGTCTACTGGGAGTTGCATTCCATCAACATTTGGTAAGCCACCCACTCCCTATCTTTGTTTTAGAAGGTAACTCAGTTTTATCTCCATATAATGAACAAAAGACCTGGTATGTGGTGGACAGTTCTGGATCAGTTTGATTTTGCCTCTCCACCTGTATGGCAGGGTTGTAGGAGAATTTCATTTAGTGCACATTTGCATAAGAACCACATTTGCATTTCTTGAATTCTCAGAATTCACAACACAGTACACTGCCAGCATCAATGCTTGTGCCCAATGCAAGTCATTATGGTTTTGTCCCCATCCTCCTTTCTAAGGACAGTAACAACACTTAAGCAACTGCTGTACTATTTTGCTAACATCTAACTGAACCTTAGCTGGCACGGATGTAGACATAATTCTAAGTGTTCTCTTTAGGTGAAATGAACCCAGCTTCCCCTGTCCTAGTGACAGGCTCATATGCTTCCTTACCCTTCTAGCCAAACTGCTATGAAGAGACTGAAAGCTTTTGCTTAAATTTTTGATTAACCACTGATAATACTTTAGCATTGTGTCTGAAGTCTACCCTAAGGTTAACCATGGTTTATTGAAAGGAAGCTGCTTCATAAACCAAGGTTTGAAGCTGGCTTGTTTCAATAAGCTGTAATTTAAGATGAACCACAATTTGTATGGGTTTGGGTGAAACAAACTGAAAAGTAAGCTTGTGTAAGCCCAAGGTTTGTTTAGACAACCAGAGTGAATTCAGTACCCATGGAATAGATACTTTGGATTAATCCCCTGAGGATGTAAAGTCTGGAGCTAAAGGGGTTCTCTGCTTAGTTCCTCATGTTATGAACCATGAAAAGCACTCACCTCGTCCATCTCGGAGCACCACTTCTTTTTCATCTGTAATCCATCTGTAACATGGAAACTCCAGGTAGTCACCACTTGGTGTTTTCACAGTGATATACTTAAGATACCAATCATCAGGAAACCAGTACTTCCTTTTCTCAATTTTTATCAACTGGATCTCCCCAATTCTTCCATCACTGTCACATCATAAGTATCAACCTACCAGAAGAAAACACAGGCTGGAGAACACAATGTTTCTGGAGAACACAAAATGCAGCCATATCCAAGCGATACTCTCATTTATTATGAAGCATAGTTCAACTACAGTGCATAAAACCTATTCCCGTGGTAATTGCTTTTGGGCCTCAACTTCCTCCTTTTGTTTGACTGCCCAAAGTGGCTGAATGAATGGAAAGAAATATAGCTGGTATCTTCTCTTGCTACTCTGGGCAGATGCCATGCAGTGGTAATAGTTGGCAAATTACTGGAGACAGCTTGCAAGTGAGCCATTTGCCACTTTCCAGCTGTCCAAATCTGGATGTAAGGTGTCACCTTTTTCCATGATTTCCTTCTCTTTATCTCATTTCTCTTTTTCACTCCCAGCAACATCTCTTCCTATTTACATTTGAAAATGAATGCCATATATAATTCGAAGTGTGATAATTGATGTTAATTTCCTTGCGCCAGCACTATTTTAATCCCTTTTGCTTTTGTTACCTTCAAAGTTTTTATCTTATAATTCAATGGTGCGGGAGATAGATGTCTAAATGATCAACTGCTTCATAACCCAACCTTATCCCCGATTTGGATGCTGATCATTTGGGATCATGTGCAAGGGGATACTTCCCTCACTGTGATTAAGAGTTTCATTACAATTAGGAGTTGTAAAGTTATAGTTCTTTTTCGTGGTCTCTGTGCCTCACACATTGGGTTCTTTGTATCTGCACATAAGTCCTGTCGTAATATTCTAGAGCTGAGCAGCTTAGTGGGAACCTCCCCTGGCATACTGCACATGACCAAGCCTGTCAAGCTACCATCTGCTCAGCTTTTCTCCATCCGCCAAATGGATAACTAATCAGTGTGTCTGGAGCTAAGCAGTGTTCGCTTTTAATTTGTTTCTTGATCTTTCTTGTCTTTTTTTATTCTTTTCTTCCTTTTTCTTGTTACCCTCCCAAATATCACATCCTTCAGTTACCAGTCTCATCTATGCTTCTGTCCACTTTAACACTGGTTCCTTCAGCACTTCAATACCCTCTGAGATGACTGGCACATGTGGCTAGTCATCCCATGGAGGGTGAGGACCTCCCTGCTATGGTGGACATCTGGCCACAATCTCCTATCTGGAATGTCATTTGCTCCCCAAAAGTCCATAGTCATGGTTACAATTCATGCCACCCTCATGGATTGGGGAGCACACTGTGGATCTGCTATGGTACAAGATCACCGGATCAATGTGAAAAGATGTGGACAAGAGGTTTAAAGTTTATCTTAAGTTATGAACTTAGAGAAATTTTGTATAAAATGATGTATAGGTGGTATTTAACACCAGAAAGATTATCTAAAATGTATAAAGGGCCTTTTAGTACTTGTTGGAAATGTAAACAGAAAGAAGGAAAAGCAGTGGACTTGTGAGAAAGCAAAGAAATTTTGGATGCAGATTCATCGACTCATGGAAGATATTTTAAAGTTGACAATCAAATGAAACCTGAGTTCTTCTTATTTGAACTGATGAACTATCAGATAGACAAGAAATATGGAAGAATTATACAGTATAACATCACACCTGCCAGACTGCTTTTTGCTCAGAGATGGAAAGATTCCATTATTCCATCTCAAGAAGTTTGGTTGAGGAAATTATATGATCTGGCAGAAATGGACAAACTGACTATTTTGACTGAAGGAGAATCATTTAGTTATTTTAGAAAAAAGTGGGATACGATTATTGCATGTATAGTAGCTCGCCAAGAATACAGAGGCCGCCAGATCAGAAAAATACAGAGTTTATTTTACTGCATGCCGGGATCTCAGAGGAATGTGTTTCCAAAGTCTGAGAGCCCCGAACAAAGCCCCCATTCCCCTTTTATAACTTCATGTAAACAATCTATAGGGTAATGATTACATTCAACCGATTTAGTTTTACAAAACAGCCAATTAGGCTACACCCTACCATATATGGTCAAGCTATAGGGAGCAGTTACACACATCACCCCATCGCGTGGTCACAGGGAGTTTCCTCCTTTGTTCCCCCTCCATGGCGATTTTCCCAGCTCGACCCTTTCACATGTTTGAGGGATTATTGGGGGAAAACTTCAGTTTTAAATTTTGATGATTAATAGTTTTTGTCAATAAGCAGAAGTCTATCATGGTTATATAACACTGAAGAAGTAGATTTAGTATAATCTTATAACTATCAGCTGAGGAGCTAGAAATCATATGTCCATTCTTCTGACCCTGCTTTAGCTTAATTTTCTTTGTTTTTTTAAGGTTAGGTAATTTTTTTGTGTCAGTTGTTTTAGATCAGCGGTTCTCAACCTGTGGGTCATGACCCCTTTGGGGGTCGAACGGCCCTTTCACAGGGGTCGCCTAAGACACCGGAAAGTACTTATCATAAAATAAAAAGGCGGCGAAAGGAGAATTACCTGGGAATTCAGCGAAGTCTGTCAAGGGCGGGGAAGGGCTCCCAACCGCTCCTCCAACCTCCGGCGGCCATGTTGGAAAGAGGCCCCTTCAGAGAGCAAGGGAGGGGCCTGAGAGGAGGATGCTCTCCTGACCAACCCCAGCTCGTCAGCGACACAAAGCAAGGGAGGGGCTATGAGAGGAAGGAGCTCTCCTGACCAACCCGAGCCCGCCAGCAACACAAAGCGAGGGAGGGGGCCCTGAGAGGAAGGAGTGCTCCTGACCAATCCCAGCTCGCCAGCAACACAAAACAAGGGAGGGGCTATGAGAGGAAGGAGCTCTCCTGACCAACCCGAGCCCGCCAGCAACACAAAGCAAGGGAGGGGGCCCTGAGAGGAAGGGGTTCTCCTGACCAATCCCAGCTCGCCAGCAACACAGCCAATCACGCTCCAGCCTGCGAGCAGCCTGTGCCGGGAGGCAGCCTGTCAGTCAGCAGGTCCTGGCCCTTCTGTATGAGCGAACACAGCAGCGCAGGGCAATTTCGCATTGTGTCTGGTGTTCTTATTCACTAGGAGTCAAACTGCAATGCCTGTGGAACGTAAAGAGGGAAGATCTGGACCTCCTGTGTCCTCAGTGTCTCCCCAGGGGAACGTGTCTGAGGGTAGCAGGGAGGGGCTGAGACAAAGGATGGCTGGAGAAATGGGAGTGCATGTTAACAGGCAAACAGTATTAGTGAAATGATTTCACAAAATACATAACAAGTTTAAAAAATGTATTGCAAGTTGGACAATCCATTGAATTTGAACGTAATGTCATTATTAAGCAGTCAACAAACTACTTCCATGAGTCCTTCATTTTCACGTGATTTTCCTGACGATACAAAAGTTATTCAAACTGAATCAAATGATGCCGGTGTGTGTTTACCAAAAAAGTCTGCCTGTAGGTACAAAGTGATCAGAGTGGAGGGATCTGCTTTGTCCTCACACTCTGAACAAATCCAAACTGAATCTGAAAGGGATGAGGAACCAGACTTGGCAGATATTCGTGGAGATAAGAACTCTAAATCAGATGGTTCTATTTCCGAGGAGAAGGAGGAGAGTGCAGAAGATGATAATAAAGGGAGATTATTTTCCTCAAATTCTTTTAAAAATCTGCTGGAAAAGGTGTTGGCAACTCTGGGACTGGACAGATATTGATACAAACAAGAATGTTGCATCAATTGTAAGGAATAAGCCTACAAAACCTAGTGTTATTCCCATGCCAGGTTTATTTTTGGATTTAATTCAGTCTGAATGCAGTGAAACCAAACCTTCAAACTTTATATCATTTATGGTGGATTAAATATCAGATATTTACATTACGATTCATAACAGTAGCAAGATTACAGTTATGAAGTAGCAACTAAAATAATTTTATGGTTGTGGGTCACCACAACATGAGGAACTGCATTAAAGGGTCGCGGCATTAGGAGGTTGAGAACCACTGTTTTAGATAGAAGTTACATCTTTTTTTCTTTCTCTTTTTATTCCCCTTTCTGTTGTTTTATATGTTTAAATTTTGTGTTTAATAAATTAAAAAAAAAATATCTGGAGAGCTGCATGATTTCCAAACTGTCCCAGAAAGTCCTCTTGACCAATGGTTATACATCTTTCACTCATTTCTCAAATATCTTTGAAAAAAACTACAGATCATGTATGTTAACAATAATGTTTAAACACAGGGGAATAAAATGAACAATTTCATCCACTTTCTCTCCTGCATTAGCAACATTTAGAAATGCACTGAAACATGCATAGATAAATGCCTATGGGACACTTTTAATTGCAAGTACAAAAATATCTTCGAGCATTACACTGAAATTGCAGTCCCTTAATGAAAAACAGCTCAGACAAAACGGTGAGATTTATTTATAAAGAAGATTGCCTGGCACATCATAGACCACTGCTTCATGTGACTGTCATGATATACGCCTAGACCCAAGCTTTTCACACAATAAACTGCCACTAATGTATGAATACTTGCTTCTGTAAAACTGCTTTTACTGATTTTTTTTTTAAATCATGCCCTGGCCTGCTTCCTTTTGCAAGATCATAGGGCTGATGATAAAAAATAAGGCGATGGAACTGATGATAAAACATAATTCTGTGACAGCACAATGATCACACTATAATATATGCAATTTGCCACCAAGAAAATCATGAGCCTTAATGTGTTATCTGATAACATAAAACAGTCCTTAGCTAACTGTGTTAGAAAATACAGTATAAATCCTATGAAATGCTCTAGGTCCAAAATAAATCAGGGTGACCGAAACTGTTACCTAAGAGTATACTGTCATCTACTACATAAAAGCCAAAGTTTGTCTGTGAGTTTGCCTGTTTGTCTGCATCAGGCAGGCGAAGACCTCATACGGTTGGCTGCGTGAGACGAGAAGACCTCATACGGTTGGCTGGCTGTGAAGATTCAATGGAATCCTGGGGTTAGCAGTTTAGGGAGGGGCCTTTAGAATTCTCAGCCGATCAGTTGCTATGGAGATGAGGCCTACCATCAATAAGGAAGCCAGAAAACATTTGGGAGGCATATGTGAGAAAAATTAAAGTGACATACACAACATAGTTACAAGATCTTCTCGCCTCACACAGTAGATTGTATGGGTTCCATATGTGAGGAATCCTAAAACTGAAATTCAAAACAAAAAATGCTTCCAGAAAAACGTAAAGCCATTGTACAAATTCAACAGAAAGCAAAAAACAAAAGCCAGTACATCAACGTCACCAGACCATACAAATTGGATTAGGGACTGTGGGGAAAAGTTACAGGTACTGGAATAGGCCAGTTGCTATGGAGACAATACCTAGCAGCAAGGAGGAGGACAGTGTATTCTGGCAGGAACCCAACCTCTGTATGTTAACAACTATGAATACAGATTGGATTGGGGAACATGGAGATAAGTTATAGATACTGGAATAGGCTGGCTTCTATGGAGACGAGGCCTAGCAGCAAGGAAGAAGACAGTGTATTCCCTCAGGAATCCAACCTCTGAATGTTAACAACTCTGACTAAAGATTGGATTGGGGAATATGGAGAAAATTTACAGGAAATGGAGAAGACAGTTTGATGAGTTTTTAAAGAGGAAAATAAAAACCTGGGCAATGCCAGGTAAATATGCTAGTTCTCTATGAGAAAATTGGAACATGTGAAGTAAATAACTGCCCTAATTCAGTGAGAAATAGCTTGCAACTTAATTGTCTGCCAAGCTTTTCAATGATCTTTAGACTCAGTTACTCATGGTCCTAGCTGTTTGTTTATATGCAAACCAGGCATGCATTAACCATTGAACAAAGAGTGTGGTTATTACCAAGAAATTTCCCAATGCAAAGAGCGTGTATCCTCAGCCAGCACTGAACTCCTTTAAAGTTCTCTACAGCATAAAACATATATATTGTATTGTTTTAATTGGTTTTTATTTGTTCATCACCTTGGGAGCTCTTGAGGTTTGGGAGACAACACAGAAATACTTTCAACAAACAAACAAGCAAACATGGTTGTCTATTCTTCGTAATACGGTAAAGTAGCATCAACTAGCACATCTTTGGCACACAGGCCTTCAGAGCATGTAGAAAACAGTTAATCTCTCAAACATTATGTGTACTTAAGTTTTCAAAACCTTTTCAACACAATCCCCTGAGAAGAGCTAGCATGAGATTAGGCTGCCACCAATGCGAAATGGGCCCTCTCTGCCAACATTTCCTGCCCTGCCCTCCTTGGAAGCAGTACCATTGGTGAAACCACCACCAGCCTCCTACTTTAGGCTACAGCAGTGGCCTAACTGATGGGATTAAGGGAGCCACGCAGGTTCTTGGCTGTCCCTAGAACCTGCTATTTTTGTCCTCAGAATACAATGTCTAGCCACTCTAGGACATAACTACTAGTGCATGCCTGCCTCCATCTGGAGGTGTGCTTGGCTCCCTTACAGAATCATAGAGCTGGAAGAGACCATAAGGGTAATCGAGGCCACCACCACCCCCGCCATGCAGGAATACACCATCAAAGCATTCCAACAGATGGCCATCCAGTATCCGTTTGAAAACCTCCAAAGGCGGAGACTCCACAACACTTTAAGTCAGCATATTCCACCGTCAAACTGCTCCTACAGCCAGTAAGGTCTTCCTAATGTTTAGGTGGAATCTCTTTTCCTGGAGTTTGAAGCCACTCATCACATCCAAGCCTTTGGAGCAGCAGAAAACAAGCTTGCTTCATCTTCCATAAGAAATCCCTCCAAATATTTAAACTATCATGTCACCTTTTAACTTTCTCTTCTCCAGACAAACCTTATCCAGCTCCCTAAACCACTCCCCATAGTAGAGCACTGTACCCAGGCATTTTGCCATTTTGGTGGTCCTTCTCTGAACACATTCCAACTTGTCAATATCTTTCTTGGACACAATATTCCAGGTGGGGTGTGACCAAAACAGAATAGAGTGGTATTCGTCAAGTTGCAGTTATGGCAGCCTGGCTCTGGGACGATACTGGCTCCTTCTGTATCAGAGCAGCTGCTGCCAATAATGGTATACAAACTGGTCTTTCTACCTGTCTTGGAGAAGGAAAAGGCTAGCAGCTGCAGTAACCGTGGTCTCAGTGGGTGATTACAATGGCCCAATGATGCTGACTCCTGCTTCTAACACTGCGTAAAACTGGGGTTCATAAGAAGGATGTTCTTATGGACTGGTACAGAAAGTAGAGAGCAGAATCGACTAACATCTCCCACAACAGAAAAAGAAGGACCTTAGAGCAAAAAATGATTTATTAATATTTTAAATAGGCGCTAGCACTGTTGCTTTCCACTTATTAACGACCTAAAGTTTGGGATGAGCAGTGAGATGGCATAGTTTGTGAGTGACACCAAATTACATTTTATTTTTCTTTATTTATAGCATTTGTACCCCACCTTTCAGACAAAAAGCCTCCCAGAGTGGCTTATAAATTGTTAATTTGACAGTTCCCTGTCTTCAGGCTTACCATAAGGAAATACAAGGAAAAAGAGATGGCAGTTGGGAGAGGATTACATCCAACCAGTGCTGGCTGCTGTTCTCTCCCTCAGAGGCCACGGCAGTGAAGCTAATATGGAGGGAGGGCCTCCCACCAGCCACTGGGACCAAGGCAAGATGGCAATCTGCCTATCTGCCTGCGTGCTGTTCTCTCCCTCAAAAACCAAATTATTCAGGGTGGACTAGAGGGGATTGCAAAGCCTGTAAGAATCTCTATAGATCTCTACAAAATGGATAAATATGGGTATTAAAATGGCAAACACAGTGTGGTGGAGACAGTTTCGGGTCAGCCCAGATGACCTCTGGGTGTGAGGGAAAAGCAGTTGAGAAAAGCAGTTAATTTTCCCTGCAATTGAAGTAACTCTGTGTTTGAGAAGAACAATAGGACACTGTGAAATAGAATGATAGGGAGGATGAAATGTGCCTCGCTATGGCCTTGCCATACTTTGCAACATTAGTAAGGTTACGCAGAAAATGATGAGAACTGTTGTTTGTGTCAGTTTCCTTTCTTGGACACGTGATGAATTTGCACTGGAGATGTATAAATTGTTTTGGATGTAAAGAGGCGGGGCTCAGACTTTTGAGAATTATCTCACTGAGACATTGTGCACAATAAATCTTTTTTCTAAAACCGCGAGTCTCCATCTCAGTTCCACTAGAACAGATCAGTTCAACTTTACTGTAAAATGATACACACTGGGACAAGAAACACCAACTTAAGATAAACATTGGATGGGGATCTGAGCAGAATGGGGGTTCTGGGAGTGAAAGCCCAAAAAAATTGGAAACCATTGCTGTAGAGCTTAGAACCCGCATCAATAGCTTCAAATGACAAGAAACAGGATTTACATTAAAGATTGTAAGACAGGCTCTTCAACAAGGGAACAGACTGCCTTGGAAAGTTGTGAACACTTTCTTTGTCAGAGGTTTTTAAACAGATGTTAAATTGCAACAAGTTAAAGATGGTGTAACACTGGGTATCCTGCACTGACAAGGAGTTGGGTTAGATTAGAAGATCTTTGTGCTCCCTTCAATATCCATGATTTCACTAATCCAAGGGAGACTGTGGAAACCTTGACAGGTGTCTAGAGTCAGTTCTGGGACTGCTGAAAGCAAACAATTCTTACAAAACCAAGGTACCCTGGACAAGTTAATCTGCTGAGCTCAAGCAAAGGGTGCAATCAAGTCTGAGTGGTGTGATGTAATTTTGCACTTTGTGAGTTCTACTGGACTCATTCCTGTCTGTGGAGTCACAGGTGGAGTTGATAGCTAAGAATGCCTTTAATCAGTTTAAGTTGATTTTTGTAATACAGCCATATCCAGACAACATATGCCTAAATTACATATGCCCTGGTTGCTCCTAGACTAGGCTATTATAATACACACTGTACACATTTGCCTCAAAAATTGTTTGGAAACTTTAGGTGGTCCAAAATGAAGCTCTTCTTAGATGCCAGTGGAGGCCAGGCACACATAGCATATAAGGTCTTCACCTGTTCCAATTGTGCCCATTCATGGGCCCAAAATAATATGATGGTACTAATGTTGAAAACCCTTAAGAGTTTTGGATCAAACTATTTGAATGACAGCATGCACTTGTGTGAACCTCCCTAAGGCCCTGAGATGGTCCTCAGAGGCCTCACTATTCAACAGACCCGCCACTGAGATCTGCAAAATTTGTAGTCAAAGTAGACAATATCCACATGCTCAGACAATTGCCACCCCAGAGGAACACATATTACCCTTTTAAAATTGACCTTAAATCTGTATTTACCAGAGAGAGGTAACAAGGATTAACTATGAAGAATCCTCTAATTACTATGTACTGGCCAAAATCCAGCAATGTCATTCTACTAACACTCATGGACACCTAGTTCTAGAGTAAGTACATCTAACAGTTTCCATTCAAGAAGCTGGGAACCAGTTACATAAATGTTAGCATGTTTAGGAACCACTAGCACAAATATACTACTATTTGTGCAACCAGGAAAAAAAGAAAAAAGAAAAGCCAATGGAACTGTTCTGGTATACATCTTCTTTTTTTCTTTTTTAAAATATTTTTAAAAATTAATATTTGCTACCTGTGCCCACAAAGTCCAGAACAGAAATGTACTTTGTTGGACAGAAAATAAACCTATATTAAGAAATTATCAGTTCTTGCAATACAAAAATACACTGTAACTATAAAAATGAGAGGCGAAACTATACGCTGTAACTATAATCATGAGAGGCGAAATTACAGGTAGCAAGAGAACTTTAGCACATCTTACATTGTAATGAGAAATGCAAAATGCTGATTTTTAACCTTTGAAAACTTCACTGGAAAAGAGAGTAACGGGGAACTGAACCATTATGCAACACAATCACTGAAAGAATGGTCCAGGAACAGGAACAAGAGCAGACAAGAAGCAGAACAGTAATCTAAAGAAGCATGCAAACTTAATGTGGCCCCAGCCCGTATCAGTGAGGGTAGCCATGCTCATCTGAGGCAAGAAAAACAATCACGTGGCATAGCACTGGCAAGTAATATTTTAAAATATTTTTAATAAGGTAGTATTTTAACAGAGCACATTTAATATTCCCATAATACTGCAAGCATCTGAGATATATTAGTTCCCTTTCTTACACCAAGGATGGAAGCCTTTCTCTCCACCAAGTTGCTAGAACATAGTTAGGGCTGCATAAATGTCCTGCTGATCTATATAGTCTATATTGCATCATCTTTATGCACAATTTCTCAGGTTTAATCCACTACAATTTATTCTGTCATGTCCCCACAATCCTGAGTTCTCCATCAAACGTTGTGTGCCCCATATGCCTAGAAGAGTCTAGTTCACTGTGGAAAACATACCAGTGAGTACAGTAATAATCACACCTATGAAGTAAACATCTCTTTCCACTTTCCATACCAGACACTCTTCTAAGACCATTTGGTATGCAAACGCTCCTGGCTGCTCTTGTTTAAAAATACCACCACAATTCTGAATGACTTCTGGAGAAGCCAGTGCTGTGTTAATGGAACCAGAAAAGTATGCACAGAGAAGAGCCTAAAGGTCACTGAAGTCTACAGGTAGTGGGGGGAAAGAGTGAGGAGGCAACTTGTGAAGAAGCATAGTGGAAGGGCATTATTGCAATGACTTCAGAGTACATACTGGAGATTCCTTATCTTCCCCAAAACTGGCATTGCCAGCCAGAAAAACATAAGTCTGTGCTTTCTACAGCCATTTGATTTACAGAAAGAGCAGATGAATCTGTTCCCTGTGGAGATAAAGAAAAATACTGTGTGTATCAAGATAGTCTATGACTAACAGGGAGACAACACCATGTTGCCCTGCTAACCTCAGAACTTCTAAGTCATGCACTTGGTGGGGATACCTGCAAACAGGTGGCTACAAATGAGCGACTGTAGAATTTAACAGAGCTGGGGCTCTTCTATTCTTGAATTCCCATTCCATGGAGAGTGAGCTATCATCACCATCTACTAAAACCTATATCTCATGATGCTCACTAAGGTTGGGCCTGTTTAAAAAGCTGGCAACTGTGCAAAAAAGTTCCATCTGCATCCAATTACTGTAGAAATGAATATAAAACAACAGATTTTGGTAAATTATCAAAGTGATACACAGGGGCCATTCTTCACATTTGATGTGTGGTTGTTTTATACATAGATAGACAGATAGACAGACAGGGCCTTTCCGCACTACGCTGTTATAGTGCTATTTTTCCACTTTCACTAACCTGTGGAATTCTGAGGTTTGTGGTTTACTGGGGCCAAAGATGCTGCTTCCTAAAGTGCAAACCCCAGGATTCCACAGGCTGTTGAAAGTGGAATAACATTACTATAACTGTGTAGTGCGGAAAGGCCCATGGATAGATAGATAGATAGATAGATAGATAGATAGATAGATAGATAGATAGATAGACAGATAGATAGATATAGTAACCTATCAGCAGGGAGATTATTTGAGCCTATAGGGAGCTCGTGATGCACATGTGCATTATGTGATCATATATATTATTTCTCCAGCATCCAACAGACATCTTTGCAAATACATACATAAGACCACTGACAGAGCACTCCCTCTTAAGGATGCATGGAAGGGGAGAGAGAAGGAGAGAGGGAGAGAGAGAGAAATTCTGTTGCTTTCTGCTCACAACCAGGGAAGAGAGTACTCAAGTATACCAAGTGGGTAGAAGTAGCTGCATCTATGAGCAGCCTCCTCATCCTCGCACTCATTCATCTGGCTTATGCCAGGAACGACAGCAAGCCAATACCTCCCATTTTATTGCCTGGAGGAGACAGAGAGCAACCAAGTAGAAATGGAGGCGATTTCCATGAGCTTAGTCACTCTGGGACATCCTGTTGTGGAGTAGCAGACCCACTAAGCTGCCCAGATACCAAGAAAAGCCTCTCAGAGGGAAAGCAGGAATTGGACCCTATGACAGCCACTGGCTGTTAACTCCTATTCAAATTGGCAACAGGCATCAATATCTGCTCCTCATTCTCCTCATGATTAGAGATGCAGCGGGGACTGGACCGAATCCTCCCAGCTGTACCATCAAAACACTTCACAAGGAGCCAGCTCATTTGAGAAGCATCAACTTAGCCTTCCCAGCTATGCATCCTGGTTTCTCCTCGTAGCATGGCAGAAAGGACTGAGCATGTGAATGGCTGCGAAAACAAAGCTCCCATCACTCATCACTCATCCTTCTCTCCTCCACCCCTTCTCTGAGATACTCTTCTTTCTGATTCACCCTCTTTATCTTTGGATGGCAAGAGCAGGGTCTCCTAGACCGTGAGTGAGTAAGGAGAACCAATGGCCTTTTTAAAGCAGCCTTTGCTTACTCACTTCCTCGCTTTCCCTCCTTCTCTAAAATCATAATTTTTATTTTATAACACAGTGTAACATAACATTATAACACTATCCAACACAACATTACAAAACATATATACACATATTACATATCTAAACATATCTACATATATCAACCCCTTTCCTACTATACTTCTACAACAGCAACATAAAAAAAAAATACAATCATAGCTACTAATGTTAGCAAAACAAACAAACAATCTCAAAAGATGGTTTCCAACTCCCCCTATGTAGACTCTTTATTGTAATTTTGCAGTAGTCAGCCCTCCAGTTTTGCTGGGGTGAGTGGTGCAGGACCCCACCACCACTTTCCGCAAAAGTGGAAAAACTGCAAATATCAAAAGATGTGTGTGTTTCTATAGGAAGGAGGCTGCAGCATGGTGGGGAGAGTGGGCATTCAGGGTCCAGACAGGTCAGGAAAAAGAGAAGGAAAGAGGATGGGTCGGCATGGTGGCGCTATACTTCCTCTCTTGACCAGGTCCTTCCTTGGACTTGTATGGGGCATTGAGAGAGGGTTTGTTATGCTAAGAAACTGTTCTTAGCTGGCCAGGTAGCAAATGGTAGAGGAGGAAAAGGAGGACCAGAGGCAGGTTTTTAAAGGGCTACACAACCTGACTGAAGCCGCCAAGAGGGAAAGTTCTCCTGGAAAAGAAGCACTTGGGGTGGGACAGAGGTTGGAGAAACTCATAAATAATCAAATCCATGAGAGTTAAACCTGCAAATGTAGAGGGCCAACTGTATGTTAATATTCAAAACCAATATCCCTCAAAAAAGATATTGAAGGATCCCAATCTTTCACAAATGTCACCAATGTTTTTTCTCCCAGCAAGACTAATTCTTCTATCTCTACTAAGTCTATTAACTTGAGCAACTCTATAGTTGGAATCTCCTTGCTCTTTCAGTTATGTGCCTGCATTATTCTTGCCGCCATCATCATATAATGAAGAATTCTGCCAAATTTCTTATCTAGTGAAGTGTCCATTAATCCTAATAAATAAAGGTCTGGTTCCTTCTGAAAATTTAATTTTAAACTTTTCTTCACCATTACATGCACTTGATTCCAGAACTTCTCAGCCTTATCACAAGTCCAGCACATGTGATAAAAAGCTCCTACTTGTTCTTCACATTTCTAGCACTCATTTGAAGCCCCATTGTATGTTTTGGGCAGTTTTTCTGGCATAAAATACTATCTATACATCATCTTGTAAAAAATCTCTTTAAGACCATAACACAATGTAAATTTTAACCCTTCTGACTACATTTTCTCCCACTGATCCAACATTACATTATGTCCCACATTCTGAGCCCATTTTGTCATACAGTCTTTCACTGCTTCTTGTTCCTTCTCCAATCTGGACAAAAGTTTGTACATTTTCCCTGTCAAATGATTTTCTATACACAATTGTTTCTCAAAACCATTCTCAGTTGTTTCAAAGTAGTATAACTTGTATTTTTCCATAATTTGCCTATATGAAAACCATTAGAAACTAAATCTTCCTTGTGTTAACTGTTCCACTGATTTAATTTTGTATTGACCTGATTCTATCTCCAATAGGTATGGATAAGTCCTCCTCTAAAATCTAGAGGACACAGTAGGGAGCACTAGGCTCTATTCCTGCTACCAACCATACAGCAAGTGCACAAGTGAGCAAGCAAGAAGTGATGGCTCCTCTTTGAACAAGCAACTCACTCTATTCACCTGCACACCTCTGCACATTCTCTTTGATCAAGGGGTTTTGAACTCAGCCGCAGTGCTTAAGAAAAGTGATCCAGGGTCCATCCTCCTCTAGTGTGGTCTAGAGACAGAGTGAGCAAGCAAGTGCATGAGGGGGAGCATCAGCTGCTCCTGCAAGGCAACCCTGCAGGCTCTTCTCCCTGCCTTCCCTCAGAGGGAAAGAAGGTGAGCAGGTAAAACAAGAACTCCTCTTCTTGCTCACTTTGCTGCTAAGCACAGAATACAGCCCTCCACATTTGCAGGTTTCACTTTTGCAGGTCTGATTATTCACGGATTTGGACACCTCTGCTGCCGCCCCATGCCATTTTTAATAGGGACTGCACGCCTTGTGAGATTGAGAAACTGCAAATGAGCTTTGTAAGTCCCTCTTAAAAATGGTGTGGGGCAGCAGTGGAGGTGGCAGTAAGCCCCCCCAGCTAGCCACTTCTGCCTTGCAAAGGAACCCTGAAGTCTCAAACGAATCCACAGTGGGTTGAATATGGTGATCATACTTTTTTGTGTGTTAAATATGGTTGCGGGGGAACCTACGTTTTTTCCACTTTCACAGGGGTCCTGTGCTCCTAACCCAGGGCTTTCCAAATGGTATGCTGTGACACATAGGTGTGACACCTACAATCTTGGAAATGTATGTTATTATTTATAAATCATATATTTTTAAAAATATATGAAAGGTTTTCATGAAATATGTTGTATCCCCATACATTTTATTATTACAGTTTATGTATCTGTCTGTACCTCTTATAAGGGGTTAGTTTAACCTCCGGTTTGCTAGCAGAACTGAATTACTGTGTCCTGAAATGATGCATGTCTAAAAAAGTGCGTCACCAACATGAAAAGTTTAGACCTCTGCCCTAACCCTAGTGAATGGACACATTGCTAGATTCCCAGCAGTTGGAGCGGAAGGTATCTGCCCCTTGGCTTGCCTGTTGGATGGGCATGAAGGGAGCACTTCACTTGACACCTGCTCTCTGCAGGGAGGGGAGATCACAGGAGGTGGTGCTTTTGCACATGGCAGAAAACCCCCATGGCCCACCGACTCAGAAGTAGTTGCTGGTCAGCAACCTTTCTCTGTGCTCGTCTGAGGCGCCCACCTACAGAAGGAATCTCAAATAAACTGGGAGGGGGGAGAAGAGGATGCAAGGAGATATTGAGAAAGAGCAGAAAGAGAGGCACGTAGGAAGGGTGCAAACGGCAGCAGAAGTAAAAAAAGAAGAAGTAAACGCTTGGTGGAAGTGCATCGAGTGGGCAGAGGCGCTTTGCAAAGAGCAGGGTCCGAGAAGCTCAGTATGCCCGCATCGTTCAGCGCGGAAAGAGAAAAGTTGGCCGGGACCGTCAAGAGACCCCCCTCCCCATCCATCCCGCCCCACAGCTCGTTAGATCACTCACCGAGCTCCGCTCGAAGTCGTTGTAGAAGGGCTTGTCGAGGAGATGCTTCTCGCTGGCGCCGGCTGAGCCCACCAGGCTCAGGTAGACGTAGTCGTCGGTGCCGGCGAACCACTGGCTGCCCGTCGCCACCGTCACCGAGTAGGAAGGCATGATGGCTGCAGCCCCGCAAAACACTGCGCGCCCGTGTCGGCTGGATCGGCTCTCCCCGCCGCTTTAGAGACCCGGGACCTTCTCCCTCCGCAGGGCGACGGAGGCCAGGCAGCTGGGTGTGGTACGCCTGGCTTCTTCCGCCCCGTGGGGCGGGAGGAGCCAAGGCGCACCACAGCCAGCTGGGGGTCTCTAAAAGGCTGGGCTGACCAGAGTTCCTGGACATAAAGCGCTCCAGGTGCATCCCCAGCGTTGGAGACCAGCCGGATTCCCGAGAAGATCCCATGGGTCATGGCAGTTGGATAAGTTTAGGGGAGGAAGGTCTAACTGGGACCACTCCATAACTGTTGCGCTGTGATCCCACTTGAACTACCATGGCTGCCTCCTATGGAATCTTGGGAGTCTTAGGAGGTACTACTGGAGCTCTCCGGCAGAGAATTCTCAGTATCCCTTCCCTAACCTACAAATCCCATGATTCCATAGAAACAGAACCATGACAGGGTAAAAGTGGAATAGCAGTGCAAATACAGTCAGCCCTCCACATTTGCGGGTTTCACTTTAGCGGATTTTGCGGATTCACAGGTTTTTTGCTGTCAGTTCTGCTGGCTCCCTATGTCATTTTTAATAGGGACTGCAAGCTAGCCATCCCACCAGCCCCCCACTTCTGCCTTGTGAAGGAACTCTGATGCCTCAAAGGACTCTGTGGTGGGTTGAATATGGCGATCATACTTTTTGTGTGTGTTAAATATGGTTTGAGGGGACCTAGAGTTATTCACAGTTTTTCCACTTTCACAGGGGTCCTGTGCCCCTAACCCTAACGAGTATGGATAGATGACTGTAATTCTTTAGTGCGGAAAATCTCTGAGAAGGCACGCTTTAGGAAAGGTCCAGCTAGCATATTGGTAGGCCCACCACATTCTGTGCACACTGCTGGCCCGGTTGACCTCGTGGGGAACAGCTGCTCTCCTCCCTCAGCAATGGTTTCCCCCTGAAGAGCCTGCATTGTAGTCTTTATGAAGTGGTTTGCTTCCTCTGCTTCTCCCAATTGTTTGAAAAACATGGTTTAAAAAAGTGAACCAGAGAAAGAGCCAATTTGCCAATCTGGACCTCCTTGAGGCTCCTATGGAAAGTCTCGTGAGCCGTTCCTTCAACCCACTGTCTGCATGGAAAGCACACAGACTTCGCTCAAAGGGGTTCCCTTTGTTGCTGACACTGATGTATTTAAGTCTTTTACTCCAAGTCTCAAGCCAAGTCTCAAATCTCTACCTTCAAGCCTCAAATCAAGTCTCAAGTTCTTGCAAGATACTTTCAAGTCAAGTCTCAAGTCTGGGAGCCAACTTTATACCCCAACCTCCATTCCAGAATTTCTGAACAGAGTCAAATAAAGTCAGTTTTAACAATTTAAGCAGAATCGGCCCTCCACATTTGTGATTTTGCCGTCTGCAGCTTCTGAAGTGGGGAAAAGGATCCTTCTTACTTCCCATTTCCAAAGCTGGAAGATTTTTCAGAAGTGAGGAATAGGATCCTTCTTACTCCCCATTACTGAAGCTTTAAAAGCTTTCGAAGGAAGACTCCTTCCTCCTCAAGCCTATTACCTAATACATTTGCTGTTCCCTCTGAGAAATGCACTCTACAGTCTGAGGGCAAGTCTTGCCCTCTGCTCTTAGAAAAAGTTTTAGAATGTTCCTCCAATATACAGCAGGGACAGGCTGCTGAGCAGGCCTCAAGCCTGCTTCAAGCCCATTGCCTAATCCATTTGCTGTTCTCCTCTGACAAATGCGCCCATTTGGTCTTGAGACAGATTGTCATGTGGCCAGTAGACAAAAAAGAGATGGAAATATTGTTCAGAGTTGCAAGGTTTCTGGATGAATGTGTTACATTACTGATCCAAGGGCAGCAAGTCAGTAACTAAAAATATACAAGTCTTGAGTCAAGTCAGTAAATAATTTATTGCTGAGTTGAGTCCAACTTGAGTCACTGAAGTGACTTAAGTTCGACTTTGAGTCCAAGTCAGTCAATTTGAGTCTACATTACTGGTCGCTGTCCTCCGCTGTGAAGAGCTACACCTCCACTGACCACTGTAAAGATCTGGAAGACCTCCATCGCCTTATGCAGCCCTCTGAAAGTTTAGGGCAAGGACTATGATTTGCATTCTTCCGGATCTATTACACCCTGTACCTGTGTAAATATTCTTCATACTGGGACATTTATTATCACTGTACTGCATCTGAAGAAGTGGATTGATATCTACGAAAACTCATGCAAAAATAAAAACCAAATGGTGCTGCTACCTTTTCTTCTTCCCTCTCTCTCCCTCCTCCTTTTTATGCCACAAGAGACTTAACAGGGCTAGTTCTTTGAAAACTGGAAAATCCTGGCTCTCAAGCTACCACCCACCCCCTTGTGGTGAGATCTCATTTCCTTTGGGAACTGTGGAGTACCTTTAATTAAAAAAAAATGTAAAGAACAGCATTTGTTCCCGTCAATGGGAAAATAAATACTGTACGTTTTAAAAGCAGTTTCTCCACCCAGTGAGGAAACAGGAGATCTCCCCCAGGTAAAAAGGCCAGTCCTGTTAGTTCCTCTCAGGCAGGAAGGCTTAATGAAAGGCAGCAAATTGTGATTGATTTTACTACCTTTTTATTACATTTTAAAAAAAGTTTATCCCGACAATAAATGTAACCTCAGCAGGTCAGGAAAAACAGAGACCACAATGAAAAACATTTCACTTTGAAAGGATGCTTCTCTGAGGTCAGGAAAAGTGTAACTCTTCATTGTAGAAAAACATTAATGTGGCACTTGTAAAAATAATTTATCATTGTGTTAGCATATCTCACTGTAAATTCACATGCGCTGCCAGAAAAAAATAAGTAGCATTATTGCTATTAATATTTATAAAGATAAAGAAGAATGTGTCTTTTTGGCAGCCATAACTCTTTGGGACATCGTCCTAGACTTGTCTAAATTTTGAAGAGTGTGTTTAATTATCATCTAAGTTGTAATATCAAACTTCAAGTAAAAAGTCAAAATTCTGAACAGGAGGCTTCCTAGAGGCAAAAAATGAGGCAGTTGTAACTCATCAGTAAATTGTCATAGATACCTCAAAATCTGACAGCGTTTTTTAGTCGCTGCCCCCAAATTGCTGTGGCCAATTTCAAGTCAAACATCTAAGGATGAGAAGCCTTCGTAGAAGCAAAAAGGGGGACCTTGTCATAACTCATTGGAACAGCACATTAGATGCCTTAAAATCTGATAGAATTATTTTTGATTGTTAACCAAACTGCTGTGGCAAGTTGAAATTACAAATGGGTGGAGTTAGAGCTTTCTAGAAGCCAAAGGCACCAGCCATAGAAGCATCAGCCATAAGTCAACAGGAGTTACTTTTTAAAGGGCTGGAAAACAAGAAAGGGCTCTGAGGAGGATCTGCTGCTAAGATTCCAGATGTTAAAAAGAGGGTGTGAGAGCAGGAAAACAGAAGGAGGCCTCATGGACCCTGTTGGGGTACGAGGTATTAGGTACAGTCCTGGACGGCTCTAGAAACACTTTGGCTCATAGATCATGGAACAGAGTAACAGAGTAAGAAAAGCAATGCAGAAAGAAACAGGAAGTAGGTGTCAGGTCAAATGCGCAAAGAAACCAGGAGGCCTTAGGATAAAGGAAGAAACAGATGTAGCACACATATGTAGCAAAGGGAATGGTAAATTCAAATAACTTCTCTTTTGGCCTCTGCTTTTCATTATTATACAGCACCATGTATAAATGTATGGCGTTTATTTCTCTCTCTGGTATTACAGGTGCTCCCACAAGGGACTCACACACTGAAGCAGGCACAGGGAAACAAAAACAAAAAGAAATGGAGGCAGAGAAGGAACCTGCAATTACTTCAGTTATACTTACTTTTTCTCTCTTGTGGTGAGTAAAGCACAAGTATTGGGGGATAACACAAAGACTTTCTGCAAAATGTGAGATTTGATGTGACACTTTAAGGAAATAAGAGAGGGGATGGTCACACGGAGACTTTCTGGAGTTAGTTCCAAGTATAAGGACCTCAAAGGAAAATGGATGGAGACATATTAGGGAGCAGGAGACCTTTGGATGGCTGAGGCAGGTGGAATGGGAAGACCAGCCTCCATCCTGCCATGTTCGTCTTGCTTTTATTCACATCTGTTGCCAGCTATTGCCCCAGTAGATCCTCTTATTCATTTCCCCCTTCTGCATTGTTCATCACCACGGCATAACTGGAAAACTTCTGAGCTTTTGCATCTTACTTTCTTACATTTCTTGAGCACTTAACCTTATGAAGTTAAGTCAGAGAAAATTGAGATCTTGTCAGAAAAAAAAAGGAAGGGAAAAAAACAACAAACCTTAGCCCTCTCATTCAGAGGCTGATCTCGAGACAACTGATACTTAGTTTCATAGGCAGAACTGGAAAACCACAAAAGCTTTTAATAAACAGCAACAGAAGTGAAAACTATCTTCAACATGATTGTCAAAACTGGTTTGGACAGAGTCCAAATATTCTTGAAAGCTGCAATAACTATCATTAAAAAAAACCCAAGCATCCCACATATCTGTGGTGACAGGATTTAGGCAGTGGTTTGGAGTAACTGCAAGAAAGCAGAGCATGTTATGGGATGATTTTTGGCAGGGCAACAGATTCCACTTTAGGAAAGCTCTCAGCTGGAAAAAAGGAACCCTCTGTACTATATCACCACTATTCTACTTCTGTTCTTCTAGAGCAGAAAAGTTAGGCCATTCGGGTAAAATTGCTTCAGTAGTCTAGACAGGACATAAGGAGTCTTCCACACCTAAAGCAGTGTAGGCAGCCCAAGTATGGAGGAAATGCGGAAGGCAATTGTGGTGATATGAGATGGTACAGATAAGGGTAGGGAATGACTTTCATAGTTATGGTCAGATAAAACTATGTTTCTCTCTTCTTCACATATAAGATTTCCTTTAGCAAAATCTGGAATAATTACAGTGGGCCCACTGTATCTGGGGGTTTACCATCTCCAAATCCAATCTGCCACAGACAGAAAATGCAGAAATAGTAAAACAAAACAAAACACCCCCTGCAAGGTCTAGTGCAGTGGTTCTCAACCTTCCTAATGCCGCGACCCTTTAATACAGTTTCTCATGTTGTGGTGACCCCCAACCATAAATTATTTATTTATTATTTACAATGCCTCCCCCCCCCGGCAAAGGCCGCCTCGTCGGCCAGGAACGGGGGGAATGGGCAGGGAGGGAAAGAGCATCTCCCCCGGGAAAAAACTCTGAGAACCACCCCCGGGCTCTGCTTCTGCTTCGCTCTCATTTCTGCTGGGAGGGGCAGTGTGGGAAAAGTTTCCAGAGTGTTGACCCTGGCCAGGAGGGAGAGGAATCCCAGTGCCTTTGTCTTTTGCACCGGGCGCAGCTCACCCCCCAGAAAAGCACTGCCTTGCGGCCCCCTGGCCCTTCCGCAGCGCCCCCCTCCGTGGCGAGTGGGGCAGGGGCCATGGCGAAGAGGGGGCCTGCCCCCGTGCTGTCACCACCCCCCAAGCTGGCCCGTCAGACAGGAGGTTCTCCCGGTAGCGGAGAAAGGGAGCGATTTCAGTCCCTTCTGAACAGGGGGCAGGAGGCACCACCACTCCTGGGCCTTTTCCGCACATTACCTTATCGTGGAAGTGGGGGGTGCCCTCTCTTCACTGCTCCTTCGTCCTGCAGCTGGCTTCCTGGTCACGCGACCGCCCCGTCCATTCCTCCCCCACTGCAGCCTACGGTTCCCAGGCTGCTCTAGATGTATTATTCCATCAGCAACAGTTCCACAGGCAGAGTTCTGGTCTTGCCACAATCACCTGGACATATTCATTCTGGATTGTCCAAAAAGGTGACTCTCCATGTATAGTGCAACTGACATCTCTGAATGCCACTGATAGGATTCTGGTACAAACAAGGAATATTCTTTCTTCCCCATATGAAAAAGTAGAGGTGGGTTTAGAATTCACAATGATCCAGGAGCTGGTTTTGGAAATATTCAGAAATGGCTCCCCAGACAGGTCGCACGACCGCCCCGCCCCTTCCTCCCCCAGTGCAGCCTACAGCTCCCAGGCTGCACTGTGGAGGAAGGGGTGGGGCAGTCGTGCAACCAGGAAGCCAGCCGCAGGAGGAAGGAGCAGCGAAGAGAGGGCTCCCCCACCTCCGTGATAAGGTAACGTGCGGAAAAGGCCCAGGAGTGGTGGTGCGCGGCTGCACGCACTCCTACCAAAGTGTGCAGGAGGACGCGAGCACATGGCTCACACTTGCGCACCACCACTGAGGAGGGAATGGAGCCTAAGACCATCGGAAATACGTATTTTCCGATGGTCTTAGGCGACCCCTGTGAAAGGGTCGTTCGACCCCCAAAGGGGTCGCAACCCACAGGTTGAGAACCACTGGTCTAGTGCAACTAGGCTGAGAAGTGGTCTCAGGGCAGCAGAGGAGACGGTGGGAAGGCTCATGTGCCAGGTACACATTCTTCACCCTTGCCAAGTGGGCATCTCATGTGCTTTCAGGAGGCGGGCATCTGGAAGAATGCTTGCCTTGTGTCATGATTGCTACTGCTTCCACCCCCTCACCTGAAGCTTGAGGCTGATTCACGGAAATCTGAAGATCTATGAAACTGTGGGAATCCAAGTGTATTGCCTGGCACAAATCCACACCTCCCACCATTCCACAGATGCTGATGCTTTGCATCCTTTGTGGTGTTTCTGCAGTCTCTCTCTCTCTCTGTAGCCTCAAGTGTGTCTGTATTTGGATGACAACTGATCAACAAATTCATGTGTTTGACTTTAATTTTTGACCCTTTGGCCCAGCTGTAAGATACACAAATTGTCATTCTACTTCCTTGGTTTTGTTTTTCCCATTTATAGCTAACTTAATAGTACAATGGGCCTTCGGTATCTGCAGAGGATTGGTTCCAGGATCCCCTGCATTTACCAAAAAACACAGATGATCAAGTTCCTGTTAAAAAATGGCATAGGCCAGCAGTGGTGGTGGCAATAAGTCACAGCCATAGTGGAGATGCGTCAGTCACCATTTTCCTGCAGGAAGATGCCATTGCCTTGTGATTGTTGGTAGTAGCGGTGGCATGACCAAGCAGGAGTGCAGGCATTTTCCTGTGGAAGCTGCTTGCCAACCTGTGAGCAGCAGTGCTTATTTGTTTGTAAATGAATGAGTAGGAGCACCACTGCCACTCTCCCCCCAAAGCTTCAGGTTGTTGTATGCAGGCCAACAGAATCTAATATATAAAAGTCAAAGTTTCTCTGTTTGTCTGTGTCAGGCGAAGACCTCATATGATTGGCTGTCTAAGAAGATTCTATGGAATCCTGGGGTTTACAGTTTAGGGAGAGGCCTTTAAAATTCTCAGCTGGAGAGCTCTTGGGTCTCAGGCCAGTTGCTATGGAGATGAGACCTAGCAGCAAGGAGGAAGGCAGTGTATTCTCTCAGGAACCCAACCTCTGTATGTTAATAATTCTGAATACAGATTGGATTGCGAATATGAGGAAAAGTTGCAGGTCCTAGACAAGACAGTTTGGGGAATCAGAGACACAGAATCTCAAATCTTTCTAACAAGTATTACTTATAAGAAAATAAAATCCCGAGCAATGCTGAGTATACACTAGTAATACATAAAATGGTGTTTGCAAGTCAGGAATGGAGCTCTGAGTTTACAATGCCATCCTTCTTGGTGGCTGGCCATACTCAGTGACACATTGGTATTAAATATTAACTATTAATGTTATTAGTATCTGTTGGCTTCAGGTGCCTGCTGTCCCACACCACCTTCAGAAGGATAGTGATGCCCTTTCCTGTATTGAGTAGCCAGGGAGAGAGTATTAGCTCAATCGTGAAATAACTGGTGAACTTTGCTTTTGGTATATGAAGTCCCAGTTACATGCTCACAACAGGGGATGAACAGAACATGTTAAAGCAGTGTACAAGCGTAGGTTCATGAGCCTTGACTGTGTGAGTTGCAAATTCTACCCAATAGTAAAGGAGGCTTTTGGTATAGGTGGGCAGCTTTCACCACCCTGTCATGCTAGATTGGAAATCAGTGTACTTCTACTGCACTATTATGGCTGCTGTGAGATAAGTAGATATAGTGGGCAACAAGACGGTTCAGAATGTGGGCACAAGATGGAACACTACATACTGAAGCACCTAGCTGAGCAAGAGAGCCAGCACTCATGAGGTTAAGTTCCACATAGGTGATTACACAACACTGGTAAGTCAGCAGTGAGGTGCCATATAACAGGTCCTGGTTCTGAAGGTTTTTTTTTTGTTTTCTTTTGAAGACCACCAAAACTAAAGACAATTTTAGAAAAGGTCTCAGAGAATAAAAGTCAGAGCACTGTAACACCACAAGTTTCCCCCTCCTTGATCAAGTGTTTCTTCTAGTCAAGCATCTTAGGACACTGATGGGAAACTTTTTACTTGTATGGAATTTCGTAAGAGGCAGCCATTTATTTCTATAACTAGTGCATTTACCTGGCATTGTCTGGGATTTTATTTTCCTCTTAAGAACTCACCAAACTGTCTTGTCCTATCTCTGTAACTTTTACCCGTATTTCCCAATGCAGTCTGTATTCGGAGTTATTTACATCCCCATTTGGGTTTCTGAGGGAATATACTGTCTTCCTCCTTGCTGCTAGGCCTCATCTTCATAGCAACCAGCCTGAGCTCTCTGGCTGAGAATTCTAAAGGCCCCTCCCTAAACTGCCAACCCTAGGATTCCACAGAATCTTCACAGCCAGCCAATCATATGAGGTCTTTGCCTGACTGATGCAGACAAACTCACAAACTTTGACTTTTATATAGTAGATAAATGGAGTGACTACTAAGAGGGAAGTAATGACAACATAAGTGGAGCCGTACTAAAGGGTATTAACATGCTGGCCACCATGTACAACCAGAGGTTATGTCCCATATTTGATGCTCCAACAGTATGAAGCAGCAGATTATGAGGTGAAGAAAGTGATGGAGGCTCAGGCGGAGAGGTAAGAGGAACAGGGGCCCACTCCTTTTCACTGTATAAGTGCTCCCAGTAGTAGCACTGCCTGGCTAAGCTTAAGGCTGGGAAAACACCTACTCAAATGTCAACAAGACATAACTGAGAATAAACCACATTATGGAGGTGAGCAGATGTGACTTCTGATAACCTCCTAGCAGGTGCTGTGATGGTTGATGTAATTAAAGATGGCAGGCAAGACTCTAACTACACCTGTGGTACCCTCGTATTTAAAGAACTTTGCTTTGATTGGATAAGTGTAAGCAAGGAAATTAAGCAAGTTAATACCTTTGTTTTGATTATTTTGATTGGATAAGTAATATTCTGGGCAAGGCTAATGAGAAAGTAAAAGCAGCCAAGACAGGGCCACAGATTAGACAACCTTTAGGCATGTCTCCACTGTGGAAGACTGCTGCCTCAGACAGCTGGGCTGTTTCTGACAGACTGATAGGCTGATAACAAGCCCAACATGGTACTGGTAAGGTAAACATCTAGGCTATGCTGAAATAGATATATGCTCAGTCATGAGGATAATGGGTGCTTGTTATAGATGTTTATGGTTAGAACAGATACTACTAAGACTTAACAATGCTCAATAAGATTAACCTTTGAATGCCTATTTAGAGAATTTTAGTTCCTCAACAGATGAAAATGTATATCAAGATGGATAAATGGATGTTGTTACTCTATGTATTACTTATTATAAAGCCTGTCATAGAGATCCAGAGAGATAAAGGCTCAGTCCTTATGAAAGTATAACATCTTAATGGCCATATAATGCAATAGAAAGAATATAGAACACCTTACATGGAACTCAATGTAATGTGATTAATCTCTGTGCCCAAACATTGACACATCTGTGTTTCTTGCTGAGGGGATTGTGGATATTTGTATAAGTGCATATAATAAATAGCCTAAAGAGTACCAAAGAGCCTGCTCATTTCTCATGTGACTATCTTGAGATTCCAGTACTTAAGAATGCTTAAGTGGAGTGTTGATGCTAACTCTGTCTAGTTTAACCACCATCATGACCTGGGCACTCAGGTGGAGAGAAGCTGACAATGGAAACCCAGACAGAATCCAGATTAGCTAACAAGTGGCGAGGACCATCAGTCCCTCACTCCTAAGAGATAGGGACGGTGAACCACAGCAGTTTCAGTATGCTTAATACTAGGTGACATGACACTCATAATGTAGGTGTTCTGGTGCTGAATTAGTGACAAACTTGGGCACTGAAGAAGATCAGCCTTGCTCTGCTGTGATCTTCCCCGTCAGTGCCAGAATTAGCCAGAAGGGTTTAGTACTACATTATATATATCAACTTGTAAGGCTATGGCATATCTAGATCTGGAGCTCATTCCACATCAAATTGACTGCTGCCATCACTGCCACCTGACTCCTCTGCCCCACTTAGCTGTTCCCTTTCAATGCAATAGATTTAACTTTGAAAGTTAGCACATTCATTGCTGCTCTAGCATTACGCCACAGACTGTAACACTGTCTACCACAATTATGAAGTTGGTTGCTGCAATCTTTGTGATCTTTCATGTGGTACTACTGGTGATCTTCTTACATTTTTTTTATAGCTGTAACATGACTGTGTGAGATTCTGTAGTGAAGGAAGCCTTCCTCTTCATAGTTCATAGTTGAACTATGGGAATAATATTTGTATACATGCCAGACAGATAAAAGAGTAAGTTTGATATGCCAATTTCTAGCAATGAATTCCAGCTAGTAAGAAAACAAATTGAGTCATTTTATAACAGTAAACAAAGAGTTGATGCAAAATGTTATGCAATACTGACACAGCAGGCACAGTTTCATGTAATTTTTTGAATTGTTTTGTCAATGTGATACCATTTGTAAGTTTGCACAGCTTTTTGTTTTGTGTGAATATATTTAGTGCTTCCCTATTGGTCAACAGATGAGACTAGGGGCTGAACAAGTCGTTTCATCTTGATCATAAAAAACGTAACTGCTTCATCTGCTATTGAAATCTACTCAACCACTCATGCCGTGATGGCTTGTGGGACATTGTCATGCAAGTATGCAAGAATGACAGTGGGCCTTTCCACTATACGCTAGTATAGTGCTATTATTCCACTTTCCACATCCTGTGGGATTTTGGGGTTTGTGGTTTACTGAGGCCAAAGAGCTCTGTGACTGAGAATTCTAAATGCCCCTCCCTAAACTGCAAACCCCAGGATTCCATAGAATGTTGAAAGTGGAATAGCAGCACTATAACAGTGTAGTGCAGAAAGACCCAGTGATGCTTAAGAGGTTATAGAGGTTTTTTTAAAGCTTTTATTGACACTACTGGACACTTTTTTCTAAGCTGTATTACTGTATAGGTATGTGTGATTTTCTTCAGGGCCCTTGGGAGAGACAGACAGGGTGACAAAAGAGTGAAGACTGAATGAATGGTCCTGTCTATTGCTGTGTTCATCTGTACACAGGGTTTTCATGTGGTCTTCAGACACTGAAAAGATCCAGTCCTCTTGAGTTTTGGCAAAGGTGTTGTATAATCTGACCACATGATATGCCATGTTAGGAACAGGAAACCATATCTGAGGAGAGACATCTTTGAATATTCCTTTAACTTTAGAGATCTGCAGTTCTGCTAATTTCTGCCTGGATCTCCCATAGGACAGAACAGGAGATAAGGGTAAGAAAAAAGTCATGGCAGAGAAATCTATGAAATGGGGTGGAAAAAAACCAAGAGATAAAACCAGTATATCAAGTTGTGGCAAGTTCAGTTGGTCTTAAGACCATGATTTACAGCACGGCCCCCTAAAGGCTGAAACTGGTCTCTTAAAGAGATACAAATATAGTTGATGGATTTAGGAAAGCAGGAGACCAGAAAAATACAAACAAAACATTCACTTTAACATGTTTATTTCACTGCTGACACTTGAGTGGGAACAGATGACTAGCTCAATAACTACCAATCGGTGCTGAGAATTTATCTGGCCTTGACAAAATCAAGAAATGATTCTGCTTCCCTGCCAGGGCTCCCAAGATCTATATTAGTTGAGTATTCAGTTGGGACACAGTAAGAATTTAGAAGTTGTCAGCAGCAAAACAGCAGCATGCAGAAGTCACGGACAGATGTACTGCCAAAGAGCCTTGAGATGGCAGCCTAGTTCAGACAGGCTACCTTCTAAGAGTTCATGAGGTAACAATTCCATTATTCCCCTCACTACAGCTCATGCAAAGACATGTGCTTTTTGGACTTTTTTGAATCTCTGAACCCCTCAGAATTTGCCTGAGGGATCAATACTTTATTGAGCTCAGGCTGCCAGCGGTTTCGGCTCCAAAACACTTGATCTTTTGCTATATAGAAGCAGGAAACAGACAAAGTTCCAGAAAAGGAGCTTAATTTTTTAAACATGGATTGTTCAGGAAGAGGCCTGCTCTTCAAATCCTTCCATAAGTAAAGTACATTGTCATGCAGTCTGCAGGAAATATTTTGCTGTGACAAGGGACACTTAGCAACTCCCTGTAAGATATGAGAGTTTTTTTCACCATGTTATGCTGCATTATTCAGATGAACAAACTGTAACCACAGTGTTCATTAACCATGGTTATTTTAACTTGGGGAGGACATGGCCAACAGGCCACATGCAGTCTCTAAGGCTATTTTATGGGTCCTCATTACCTCAGTTTTTTGGAAGAAATGTTAAACTTCTCTGCTCAAAAACAACCCCCCAACACCCCTGGCAGCATTCTGTCAGTTCCTGTTTAAAAAAAAAAAGGCTTCTGCTGGCCCTAAGATGATCCACCCCCGCCCAAACATGATAACTCCCTAGTGGTTACTGAGGGGCTATTTGGTGCGTTAAATAAATAGGTTTAAGGATGGTGGAGGGGCTGTAGTCTCCCAAGGCCCTTGGGGGTGACAATGTTGCCCCCTGATAGTTGCTCATCCCTACTTTAAACAAGTCAAGCTCATATTAACTATTGTCCGATATGAGACTGCTTAAAAAAGTAACCATAATACGAACAACCTCTGTTTATCAATCCAGATGACATGACAAACTATGGCTAAACAGAAGTGGAAGGAACAAGTTCTGAACTCCTTTTCATGGCAGAATAGTGGGAGCAGAGAGGGGGAAAGTACATCATACCAAGGCTCACTATGGTCCATTCACATGACCCTCAACTATTGCTTTGCACATTGCTGAAAGGCAACCAATTCATGAATTTGATGTTATATCCAAAAGAGGTTTTAAAATACAGTTTTCTCTGAAATGCAACTGAATTATGCACTGGTAATTTAATTCCATGAGAAGTATTTCAACATGTCACTTAACACTGGATGATATTTGAAGCAAAGTGTCATGCTCACTTACAAAACTAATGGTATAATGCAGCCTTCATTATCCTGGCACACTCTAGATGTGTTGGACTACATCTGTGCAGAAGAGCCATTCCCTTGTTAGTTGGGTGTGTTCATAGTTGTAGCTCAACACATCTGGAGGGCAGCAGACTGGGGGATGTAATAGTCATGATGTCTCACCATATAAAATCAGCACTGATTGGACAAACTAAGCCCCACCCTCATATGTATCATAAAATGTCAGCCTTTAAACTGGGAATTCTGTTCAAGTAGCAAGACCCAGATTCTTAATAAGAAAAGGTCACTAATACAAGGAATGTTCATTAGAGTCCCTTTACTAACAGGGCTGGGCTTATTTACAAAGAAAGAATGTGTCTACTGCCAGCAGCGCTTGGTAGTAGTAAACTGGGCAGATCAACCAGTGCAGACCATGGCATCACTGCTGCTGGTGGGATGGACATATATCATGTCTCTGAAGCGTGCAACAGCTGAAAAGGAAAATCCTTAGTTGCTAGCAAGGTCTGACATTTGGAAGTTAAGATTCACTGGAGAATATCAGCAATTCTCATAAAGATATCCCTATGGGGATTCTAATGTACACCCCTATGATCTTGGCATTTTACAACTATATGCCTGCTTATAACTAGTTGCCCATCTTTGGTGCTTGGAAATCATTCACAGCCACCAGAACCGCACATAGACAATCAACATGATAAAGAAAACAGCAACAGCAGCAAGCTTGGCATAGGTGGAACGCATGTTCAGGTACTTCGCATCCTGGCGGTATTTCTTGGACAAACTTGAAAGGTTGTTCGCTTTGGAATCCAAAGCTGTATGAATACAACAAAACGGGGAAAAAAATAAAAAGATTAAACTTTATAAAAAGTATGAGTGTGTTACTTTTGTATATATTAACAATATGCTTAATATTAAACCTAATATCTGATCAAACCCAGCATTTTTATTTTTTTCTTGCTGAAAAGTTTACAGAGAGAGTTGACAACTGCAGAGGCTAGAGCAGTGGTTCTCAACCTGTGGGTCCCCAGATGTTTGTGGACTTCAGCTCCAGAAGCCCCAGCCACTATGGTCAATGCTCAGGGCTTCTGGGAGTTGAAGTCCAAAACATCTGGACCACAGGTTGAGAACCACTGGGCTAGAGAGTCACACTGGTCCCTCATGGGATCTGGAAGGGCTGCTCCTCCCTGCCCCACTCCTCCACTGTTGTTGTTACCGTTATTATTTAAATTTTGTTTGATCTTCAAATGCTTGCAGTGGCCATAAAAATGACCATGGAAAGCGTTATGCAGCCCATAGGCTGTAGTGTCTCTTCCTGTGGCTTACAGGATGCTGATAGTCTCTGCCCAACACTCAATTATGTATTGTTTGTTATAATCCAAAATTCTGTTCTAAGTTAGATATACTGCCTTAAGGAAGCATGTCTGCTGTCCCCTCTTGCTATTAGCAGTCACCCACCTTCTATAGGATCCACTCTGAACAATGTGAAACAGGGCACAAGGATCCTAAGATACAAAGAGTTCACAGATGGGATGTTTTCCACATTCTCCTTCCCTCTAAAATTTCCTGGACACCTCCCCCTGCCTTTCTAAAGGTTTACGTTGAGGGGTTCTCAACAATAAAGTATGAATTGTAGGGGATGAGAGGAAAGGATGGGGCAAGACTATGACAACAGACAGAATTCTCTCTGGAGAACATCCTTAAATAAGTTCACTTATTTCAGGATCAAAGCCAGTTTCACAAATTTTCCTGCAGCTTTCACGAACACTTTTTTTTTTGTTATAATATGGTCAACTCCTTTGAATACACATTACCTAGGAAGACAGTAAATTCAGTAGAATTAATAAAAGCAGACAGGTCTTACTTTTTAGCAACATGTGAACAATTTGATCATTAGGGGATATGTATGCTTCTTATTCAGGCATGGCTAATCATGATTAGTAGCAATCTGAACACCAAATACTATTAACAAGAACAATAAGCCATGTCAAATACTGTTTCCGTTTGTCTAGAACATTTAATGTAATCTAAAGACTATGCTAAGTATTTCAGATTCATTTCAGAAACATGCATAATAGTGGATTAGTGAGAGCATCACACAACTGACTGTGTATCCAGATCTGCACCTGCTGCCAGGCCAATCAGCTGTGGAGAGCACTAATTCAAATGTGTTGGACAGGCTGAAAAACCTAGGAAAGAATCCCATTAATAAGACAAGCAAATAGTTCTGGTGGTTGTCTGGTTGCTGTTTCCAACTAGAAATCTGTGGCCACCAGAAGTCTGCCACTTTCAAAGTGAGCCTTGTGCTAAGCATCAAAAATGCTGCACAAGGGTGCGATAATCCTTTACTTCCCTCCTTGGTTCTGGTCCTCAAGTTGGAGAAAGGTAAATTGTTCTTATAGATGCAATTCAGATGGCTTTAGAAGCCCACAGAAATTTGGGGAATAATCCCCACTTCTCCATCTCTGACTTGAAGAAAAACGCTACGACATAAAGACCCTACCTTCTCTTGAGCTACAGAGGACTGCTGGGGCTTCCTTCAGTTCTGCTCTGCACTTCTGCCCCCTCCCCCAGAACACATGGTTCATTATAATCTTAGAAACAGAGAAAATGAGGCTTGTTCCTCTAGTTGCTCTGGGCTTCTGAGTTTCTCAAAACACACAAAGGTGATAATGATCACCACCTGTCATGCTGCTGCATTCCCAAGGTTCAAGTTAAGACAGGAGATTGTTATGCCCATCATGATATGGAACCTTGAAGTGAACTAAAATGCGGCATGGGGTGGCCATCAAGAGGGTTCCAATAATCAGGGATAGTAGGATTAGAGTCCATAATACAGAATAAAGCAGTTGCTGGTACCTCCCCTCTCCTGCTGTGTCTGGACAATAAATATATGAAGCTAGGAAAATGCGTCTAATACATGATTCCTACTCACATTCTTAAGCTGCCTTACAGAACGTGCGCTTGTTTTGCAAAAGAATCACAGAATCTTGGTTAAAGTGAATGGCACTGTATCAGGGATTTTTCTTTTAAAGCATTTTTATCCTTTTCTTCAGCCGAAAAGGCTTCTAGAGTGGTTTAGAACAATCAGAAATAAGACAGTCCCTGCCTGCAGGCTTTACCAATTTTTAAAAAAACCAAATGCTTTACGTAACTTTCTTAGGAAATATGACTTCACAGTGCAAGGATAGGATCTTATTGCAATATCCTGAGGAATGAATGGGGCATTAATGTTTAGTTTTTATATGTCCTATTTTCTACTTTAATAATAAGTGGCTTAAAACAATAGAAGTGTATATTGTTATTATTGGTACCACCATCAGCATACACATTATTGTTCTTCATATAGTTTAGTGTGAAAGGTGCTACATCAGAAATGCTAAAGACAAATCTCCCTCTTCCTCCAAAGACAGGCCTTCCAGATTTATTAGTTCAAATCAGCCATGTCTGGTGCCATTTGCATGGCTTGAGAGGGTCACTGCCAAGTGGATCTCATGGAGGACCTCCCAGTTAACATTACCTCTCCTTCAGAAATACTGAGAATGCACAGAAATGGGCTGAAAAAGGAGCAACAATAGCTGCTATCTCTCTCTTTGCTGGCGGTTGTTTCTCACTGTCCAGTCTACTTGCTACATCACCTTCAAGAGTGAGTAGTTACATGATATGTGAGGGTAGTCAGAGATAGTGGCTGCTTTTCAATCTATAAGGCCTGTTCCTTTTCCTCTTTGGAAGAAAGTGGCAGAAAGTGATCTCTCTACTGCAAAATGAAGATAGATTGACGATTTGCCAGCATTTTCCTGGTCACTAATCTTGCCAGCTTTCCCTAGTTTTGTTTGAGCATTGTTTTACTATTTTACTAATTTATTTCATTGTATTCTGTTGCCTTTTAACTGCTTTTGGATTTATCATAAAAATGAAATGTAATATAAATTACTGTTAAATAAATTATAATTAATAAATAAATAAAAACTCAAGTTTTACATTCTGTTTAAGACAACTAGAAAAGAAAGGTCTTCACAAAGTGTCAAAATGCGTACCCGGACCTGTGTGCCTCACTGCTGCAGGGGAGGGTGCAATTTGATGCCCCTCCGTCAGGCAAAGACCAGCATCCTTAGTGGCTGGGGCACAGGTGCCGGGCTGTGTCACATGATGGGGCGAGCAGGGTTATTTAAGTCTTGCTGCCCCTGACACGTGGCCACCTATCTGCCCATCCTTGGTACAGTGTGTGAATCCAGGTCACTTTGGGGCTGGATGGGAATTTCCTCCCCTTTATCAGTGGGGGGGTTTCCTAATGGGATATGAGGAATTGTAGCCAAATGGGATATAAGGAATTGGCTTCTGATGGTATCAGCAAATTGGAGTTAATCTGGCTGGTAGTGGGGGAGAAGACAAAGTGCTGGTGTACACTATTGGCACCAACTTGGGTATAGGGTATGGTTCCCAAACCTCCTCTTTAAGGTCATGAGACTCAGCAGGAGAGGAAGGAGGCTGCCCATGAGGACAGGGTGGGTTTGGGGCTTCTCCCCTGCAGGGTCCTGGGATTTCAGTGGGAACTCAACCAGTTTGCCTTCCAACTAAGGGAAGCTGCGCAGCAACCCAAGCCTCACAGGGCCCAGGTGTGTCACCCAAGGGGGCGGGCAAGGAGGCAGTCAAGGAAGTGACACTTGGCCTTGGCTGGACCAGCAGCAGGTGCCTTTCCCCACTTTGCCTCTACATTTGGTAAATAGTTTGGTCAAATAAAGTGGCCCTTTTACCCCAGTGCAGTGTGTGTGGTCTCATTATTCCGGGGGTGGGGTATCAAATGATAACAGTGAAAATGGACATTGTACAATTGAGAACCATAATTGATTTCAGCCTCCCATTATCACCTATCACAGTTTCAATGGAAGGACACTTGAAGGCAACTTTAATGCATGGAAAGGAAGAGGTACTTTCTATTACAAGGAGGCCCTGTAGCATTAAGAACAGTTTAAGACAGTTTCCCTTTTTCTTCTGGATTAAAAAGGTATCCTGCATAGTCAATCAACTGTCTAATCATTCCAAAAATGGAGCAATCGCTTGTGTTCCCAGTGGTGTTCTGTACCTGAAAGTGCCTCGCCTCGTTGTAAAACTTCCTCAATGTTTGCTACCATGATTCTCTGTACATCCTGCAACTCTGTGTTGATGGAACCAAGGTTTCTTCTTGCACGACTATCAATATAAAGTTTCTTGGTTTTCTGAATGTAAGTATCTGGAAAAAAGATAGTTGCTTGTCAATAAACCTCCAAGTATCAAAGTTGATGTACCTTAGATATTTACTTTGCTCCATTTATCTTGTCACGCTTGGTTCTCTGCCAACCATATTGTCCTTTCCAGCTCAGTGACCACAGCAAATGGAGCCCTTTAGAGTAATGGTAGCAAGGACTATGCTATTATGTACCGCTGTAACTCTAACAAAGTCATGAAAGAGGCCTGAGCTCACAAATTTGGCCCTACAGCTGAAATAATTTTAAGGTGACTAAAACTAAGATGAACATATTATCAATATCCCTGATTGAATCTTTCTCCATAAGTATGAACAATACTTTAGAGACAAGACAGTGTATTCCCTTCATGTTTTCACTGGTTAGATCTGCATGTTTAAACAAATAGTAGAATAAGCTTCAATGCAGATGATAAAGTGATTTTGCTTTATAAACAATGTAGCTGATTTGCAGCACAAAGAAGCTAAAGATTCAGTACTGTAGTCTGTGGAGCTGGGGAAGAAATGGGGGTGGGGAAGGCAATATGGTGCTCAAGATGCTTCAAGAGAAAGTGGAGAAACTCTTGACAACTACTCACCACAATTCCCCTATCATGGTTAAGCAGCTGCATCAATGGTAAACATTTAGACACTCACCATGAATCTGATCACTTCTATAGCACCCCACTAGAAAGGCTCAAAATACAAAATGGAGAATAATTTCCTAGTTATAAGCAGTAACATTTAAAATGGCAGTTATCTGTGCAGAGGAGGGTCTAGGGGATCCATATTCTTACTGCTGCAACCACTCAAGACAGTAATTCACAGAAGATATAGAAAATGAACCTGAGAGTTGATGACACAGCCTTGGTCAAATTGAATTAATGTTATCAAGGGTCTATAAATTACTTACTAGTCAGTAATTATTTGCATTACCCTGAATTCTGACCTTTCACTGAATTTTGACCTTTCAGCTGATGACTCAAGCAATAGGCCATGCAATGAAATACAGAAGAGTTAATAAATAGCTGTAATTCTTTTGAAGTTTTTAAAATAAAAAATCCCAGTATTCCAGATGTGTTAACAGCATGGTTTAAAATGAAGTCCAAATATTTTTATGTTTTTAATTGTTCTACTTTTAAATTGTGAACCACTTTAAGTCCCAATTTTGGGGGAAAATGGGATAAAAATACTAATATTCAGTATTTTAAATATAAAATTGCAAAATTTCATAAAGTTCAGTGCACTTGATTGGCAGGTAGGATAATAGATCAGGCAAACACTCACATACACTGCTCAGGAGACATAAAAAACTGGAAAGGAGAGGTGGCATGGTCCAAAAAGAATAACCATAAAAACTACCAAATGGACCTCTCAGGTAAGCCCTTACTAGTCACTCTCAAGGAGAAAAACCTCACCAAACTCAATGAAAGAATAGGGCCTGGACACCGTTGGCACCTTCTTTCCATGTTGTTCATCAAATTCTGAGTGCAGGTCTTCCAGATATGCAAACGCTAGCTTTTTGGGGAAGGCAGCTTCACACAATACGAGATAACACACTCCTTTCTCAATAATGTAACTGCAAATGAAGATGTAATAAGCCAAATGTTAGCCTGGCAGGAAATGAATTCCTATCTTCAGAATGACAATTCCAATTCCAGATACATTTCCCCCAGGTTTTCCTGGCGAAAAAAGGGAAGTCTCCTTCTTTTCAACATTATACTACTTACAGTATAATGAACAACATTCCCCACAATGATATTTACACCAGGAGTTGTACTACTCTTTACACTACAGGAATTCTCTGTCAGAAGACTACATTGGCTCAGTGATACCTTTTCTGGAAACACATGCAAGCAGGGCAGAGTGACCCTGTACTCTATTGCACAGGAACACCCAAATAAGTCCCCACATTCACGACTGCCTCAGACACTCACAGTCAGATGTGTACCCACTCACACGTACAACGATCCAGTTGCAGCAAAGTTAAGATTTAAATCTCAGAGCAAGGCTTACCCCTCCAACAACCAGGCTTTCAAGAAGCCTCTACTTTATCCAATAGAGCCCCTAAAAAGGCATTATTACTATCTTAAAATGGGGAGGCAAGATGACAGGAAGGTATGACTAAGCTACATCTGGCTTAGGGGGCAGAAGTTTCACACCTGATTTAACTCTTGCCTTGACATTGTATCTTTCCCTTAACAACAGACTTAAGTGAGAAGCCAATACTTTAGCCAGCGGGAGAGGAGTGGCTAAGGCAGCAGGTAAATTGGGCTTGTCAACTATGGCAGAGTTGGTGTCCAATTTTGGCCTCCAGGCTAGACAGTGTCCCAGGGTGGCAAAAATGCCACAAAAATACAAGAAAGCTCATATGGAAATGAGTGAATGGGCACTCCTGGTTTTATTTGCAATATTTTTTTTGTCAAAATAAAAATTGCCACTCTGTTAGGCCTCTAGGAATGGCAAAACTTTTTCTTCCAGGTATATTTATTCAGGAGTGTCAGTAGAACCCCAGCAAAAAAGAAAAGAAAAAAAGAGTCTTGAGGAGCTGTGTCCATCTCTAGCTTTAAAGGTATTTAAAATGGATTTTTAAAAAACTGATTGCAAAAAAAAGAAACAGAAATGAATATGAAAGGGGAAAAAATGGGGAACAGAAAAGCAGCATTTGTCTTACCTCTTTTTTCAGTGAAAGAGGGGACAAGCATCCATACTGCGTTATCTCTGCCATTCTCTCCAACAAGGCAGGAATGTAGGTTCTTCTGAAGGAGCCAAGTAGATGGAGCAACCCACAGCAAGCGCTCAGTCGTTTTACAGCTAAGAAGCTTTGATAAGTGGTCTAAGTGAATATCTGCTTGGGACCTATCTTGCTAAACCAGTAATTATTGCTCTCGACAGAATCGTTACAAGCCAGAAAGGACAGAGATACAAGGTTATGATCTCTCAGCATTTAACAGAATGTAAAAGAGTGAAACAAGATAACATCATAAACTTAACTCCAGAGGAAAAACTGGACAAGGCTAAAGTTGATGTCTCTAAGAAGTGCCCCCCAAAAGGTAAGAGCTCCAGATGATTCTCCTTCTGCCACATCATATCCTGTAGGAAATAAACTGACAACTAGCAACAATGAAACTCGCACGGAGAGCCTTCTTTGCTTGAGCACCAACCATCTATTAGGGTGGGAAGGATGCCTGTCCCACACTAAAAAGGACTGTTTCACAGGTAAGACAAATGGTTCTCTTCCCCGGTGGGGGTGTACATATTGGGATGTATGAGAGTGGCTTCCTGTCAGATAGATCTGCTAGCACTGAAGCAAAGGAGGGGGACAGAAGTGCTCAAGGTTTCATCACCTGTTCAAGTATGTGCCTCCCAAAGGTGACCTAAGCTGAGGTGAATACATCTGACCCACAACAGTATACAAAGGTAGATGGCAACTTCCATGTAGCTGACCTACAAATCTTGGTTGCAAATGCTGCCAAAGCAGCTGTACTCTTGGTAGAGTGAGCCTGGAATGGGCCTAGTGGAGGCACCCTGTCACTCTGTAATAGTCTCTAATCCATCTGCTGAGTGTGGAGGCCAAGACCCTCCATCCTAGTGAATGCTGGAAAGAGAACATGAACAGGGCATCAGACTTCCTGAAGCTAGCAGTCCTTTTCAGGTAGACTTTGATGGTGCATCTGACATCCAAGTAATGCCAAATCTTCTCCAACAGCTTGGAGGGCTTTACAAAGAAGGATGGTAAGATAACTTCTTGTTCCTGGTGGAATGGTGAATTGACCTTCAGAATGAATGATGGAGCAAGATGCAGCCACATAGCCTCTGGTGTCATCTGACAAAGTTCATCCCTGACTGACAGATCTCAGTTCAGACACCCTGTGTGCAAATGTCACAGGCATTAGCAGGAGTTTCTTCTAAATCAGACATTTGTCAGAACACCTCGACAGACTCAAAAAGGGCAATGGTCAAGGCCTTAAGGACTGTTTGCAAGCACCACGATAATAACCTGTGTATTGCAGGAGGGACTGACAGCAAGAGGCCCCTTATAAATCTGCATGTGTGGATGTCTGGAAATCCTGTTGCCCTTGTTTGAAGGCAGGACCAAGGTGACAGCAGCCACTTGCCTCTTGATGGTATTAAGTCTAAGTCCTCTATTAATCCTCTCTTGGAGGAACTCCAGTGGCAAGGGAACTGTTATCTGGAGCCAGTTACACTTGTTACACCTGCACAACCTTCCACAGTTGTACACAGTCTGTGTGGAGGGCCTTCTGGAAGATAGGATGGTTTCTGCTACCTTTTCTGAATATGCCTGCTTCTGGACCATGTGCCTTTCAACAGCTATGTGTGTAGCTGAAGCTAATCTGGCTCTGGATGATAGACCTTCTCCTGAGACAGTAGATGTGGTCTCACTGGTAACTGTAGGTTGTTCAAGGCCATGCTGGTTACTTCTAAGAACCACGGTCTTCCTGGCCATGCTGGGACAATCAGTACCACTAGCACTTTCTTCATTTGCAATTTCTTCAGCACCCTGAATAGGAGTGGAAATGAAGAGCAGACATACAGCAGATCCTTTGGACAGTATGCAGACAGGGCATCCAGCCCATTCACCCCTCCATTTGACACCTGGCTGAGAAAGCAAACAAGCCTATCACTGACATCCTGAACCTCTCTACCAGCAACTGGAACACTTCTGGGGGGGAGGCTCCACTTGGCTTTGTCTAGATCTGTATGACTCAGCCAGCCTGTTCTGGTGTTGGGTCCCATGTAGATACCCTGGCTCCCAGGATAGGAGGTAAGCCTCCGCCCACTACAGCAGGAGCCATGTCTCTCCCATAAGGTGATGCAATCTGGATCCCCCTCATAGCTGATGTAGGCTCTTGCTGTTATGGAGTCTGTCCTGATCAGGACTGCTCTGCCTATCACTCAGTGCTGGAATGATATCAGGGAATGCTATGCCGACCATCCCTACCTCCAGCCAATTTATGCTATGAGCTGACTTATCCCTCCTCCAAACTCCCTGAGCCAGGAAAGGTCTGCAGTGGGCTCCCCAGACACAGAGGCTGGTGCTGGTGGTGATCTGTAACCTCAGGACATCACAGAAATTTCTCCTCTTGAGTATGGCTGGAGAAGTCCACCAAACTAGAGACTGGATTACCTAGCATCTTGATCCTCTGGTGAATCTTGCCTGCAATTGCTGCCTGGTTTGGTGAGTGGGAGCAACCACTGTGGCAGCCAGGAATGGAATCTCACCCAGGGGCCGCAATCATAAGGTCTTGGACACCTCTTAAGGTAAGGTGGCCAGGTCTGTCTGTCTTGTCTGTTTCATGGAATGGGCAGCCCTCTTGATGCTCTGAATACTTTCCAGTGGTAGAGCCACTATACCAGAAACAGTGTCTATCACTGCACCAAGGTGCTAGATTCTATGCAATAGCATTAGGTGGTTCTCTCAGTTCATGAGGATGCTGTGCTCTGCCAGCAATCACAAGACCCACTGGAGGGACTCTCTGCATACCAACAAATCATTAAGGTAGGGGAAGACATGGATATGTGCCCTCCTCCAAGTTACAATCAGAGCCACCATGACCTTGGTGAACATCCTGGGTGCTAGGGCGAAGCTGAAGAGGAGGGCTCAATACTCAAAATGCTTCCCAGAGTAGGTGAACCACAGAAACTTGTAGTATGCTGGATGGATCATAATGTGCCTCAGTCAGACTGAAAAAGGTCTAGAAGTCCTCAGGCTGGATGGCTTAAAGGATACCCTTTAGAGTCTCCATTTAGAAATGGTGCTTCTTGATATATAATTGTTGACATGTCTGAGATTGAAGATTGTTCTCCAAGGACCATTTTTCTTGGGGATAAGAAAAATGGGGGAGTAATTTTCCTTGAATCTCTTTGGAAGGGGCACCTCCTCTATCATCCGATCTGTCTGAGATAGTCAATCGCCTCCAACAGTAGATTGTATTTGTATGGCTTCTTGGGCCTTGGGGACAAAGGAAGAAGTCCAGCTTTGTGATGATTCAAGTTTGTAGCCATGGTCCAAGGTGTTGAGGACCCACTGGTTCGAAGCTGTCTGCCGCCAGACACTCACAAAATCCTGAAGTCTGCTCCCCACTTGGGGGACTGGCATCAAACCTGCTGGTTGCCACACTGTTACCTCTTGGCTATGCCAGTCTACTGGCTCCCTGGAAAGAGCTCTGTCTGGGATGCTGTCCGTGGTTTCCCCCACTGCTGCTTGGGGCCCCTGAAGTCTCTTCATCTGGAAGAGGAGGCAAAGTCTGAAGAACAGCTGGCTCTTGAGGTATCAAAGGAAAGCTGGCTTTGCCTGAAGTGCCTTCTATCCTCCCTCTTCCTTCCATGAAGAATGACCTTCTTCTTGTCCTTGGTGTCAGTAAGGACTGACTCCCCTAACAGTATGGTACAAAGGAAGAGAGTTGACACAAGATTGTGCTTGGACTTGCCATCAACATTTTAACTTCTCAGCCACACTTTGCACCTGGCTGCAACTGCAACAACCTGGATCCTGGAGCAGAACTGGATCCTGGAGCAGAACAGCATCAGTGATGAAAGCCAAGACCTTCAATAATTTGCTGCCTGTCTGTTTGGCCTTGACTAAATGAGGCAGTAGGCCTCTTCCTTTCTTCTAGAGGTCTGGGCTGGTATGTCAATGCCCAGGGTCTTGATTGCCTTTCTTAGGAGAATGGAGAAGTCTTCCAGTTGAAACAGCTTGGCAGAGGGAGGAATAATCTCTTCCTGTTTCTCATTCCAGGGCAGTTCCCTCTCCTCAACTTCTCTGTAGCTCAGGTCTTATTGAGATTCAATCTGCCCATCAGTGGACTGGCTATCCTAATATGAGTCAGAGGCGGCTGGATCTTGTAGCCCATGTTTTTTGGGAAAGAGGAGGGTGCTAGGCGAGGCCTGTGAGGTCCTCAGACTCATCCATGCTGGTTCCTTGTCTTCTCGCTTCCCCCGCCCATAGTATGCACACTGTTCTAGTTCCATGCTATGGTCGTCAAATTGCTGATGCTGGCTGTATTTGCTTCCTTGCAGGGCTTTTGCCCACAACAAAGATGTCAGCCACAGTTCACTTCCAGTGCTTCAGGCAGCACATGGTCCACAGAGGAGCATGGTGAAAGGGAAGGGGGGTTGCCTCCCGATCCCTGCTGGTCCCATGAGCTGTGTTGACCATCTGACCAATAGCACTGGTGGAGGGTGCCAGAGTGTGCATTTCTGCTGGCATTGGGGGGAATCCAAGGGGTGGTGGTAAAAACTCCCTATTAAGTGAATTCTTCAGCCACATCAGAATGATACTTTCCTTGAAAGGGGGGCCCCTCAGTACTCATGTCCACCAGTGAGTTCAGTGGAAGCTTTGTGATCTGCTCTGTCCAGCTAGATGCTCTGTGTTCTGGCCATGCTGAGAACTCTTCCCAATAAGTCCACCAAATAAGGCTCTTACTGAGAAGAACCAGACTGGGGAAGCCCCTGGTCATCTGCAGCACCAGTCTTCCCACCTCTGGTAACTTTGTTCTCTGATGACTGTTGCACCCCCTTTCCATATGGCTCCAAATGCAATATAGTCCAGGGAGCAGAAGAAAGAAAAGGGAGGGGAGGATGTAGTGATTAGTAATCAGGGAGCAGAAAAAGTGAGAAAAACAAGCATAGAAAAACAGATGACAGGGAGCAAAATCTTTTTTTTTAAAGGTACGCACAAGAAAAAAAAAGGAATGAAAGAGAGAAAGACTGCTGAAGCAAGAAGCAGAGCTATGGTGCTGCTTGTTGGAGCAAGGCAGGAACAAAACTCAGCATGTGGTGTGAGTTGCTCCTCATACTGGGCTTCTTCAGAAGAACTTCCATTCCTGGCTTGTTGGAGACAACTTGATATGGATGCTCCTTCCCAACCACTGGAAAATACATAGGGTATGAACAAGGGCATATACATTGATATAAAATGACCATATTTCTAAAAATACATTTTCTTGAACTTACATACAGTCAAGTAAACCCAGTGTAAAATTTCAGCAATGTCATCACTTTATATTTTTATTGTGATATTCTAAAATCCTCTAAATTCTCTCTGGTTTTGTGAAGTGTCCCAACATCTACGAGATGGACAGCAAGAAATTTTTCATTTGAAAACTCTAGTCAAGGTCTAATGGCAGGCATGCTATAGGGAAAGTAGCCATATAAAATAATCTTCAGGCATTTAAGCTGAAAAATGGAACAGTTGCTCAATAATTGGAAAAAAATTGTGATATTTAGGCACAACATATGCATTTTTTAACAAACAACAGAATGCATACACTCTGCCAATCCCTCAAACTGATCAGCTCTGTTTCAAGTTAACAGGTGTTTATACCAAGCTCTGGTTTCTAAAGCACATGTCCTGCAAGTCCCCCTTGGACCTCTGTGTTAGCGTTCATGTTTTACTTACTGAAAAGTCATTGCTCCTGCTTCTAACGTACATCTGGTAGGAGACTGTTCATTGAGTTTCCGGAACAACTGCTTTGCTTGGCTCTGGTACTGCTGCAGGTCTCGTCCCGACTAAGAACAAAAATCTTTAAGACAAAGCTCCAACAAAGCTTGACAAATTCCAGATGCGAGTCCATCAACAATTATGAAGTAACGATAAGCAACCAACTCTCTAGCTCTCCTTTACTGTGTCAGTTTCTTTCCTCCTAGTAGTATATACCACATGAAAGACAAGCAGTTCTATTCTTCCCCTTCCTTGCACCAGACTTCCCAATATGGCAGTAGTTTGTTCTTCCAGGAAGGTAAACCACCACAACTTATTCAGATTAAGAAAGGGAAAGGCGTGCTCCCATAAAGCCCATGTTACAGATCTTCTTTTCCTGGTGAGTTTAAAATGTTCATAAAAAAGGACCTATTTTAACAGGAAAAGAGTCCAGAAAGAGGACCTGCGTCTCACCTAACTCCAGTCCCTCTGACAATGATTATTTAAAAAGCGAAAGCCTTAGACTGCAGCTCTAAACGCTACGACGGAAACCTCAGGCAAGTCAGCGGAATTTACCTGCGAGTCCGCACGCTGAGCAACACGAGGACCCCCTTTAAGGAAGCGCTTCAAAAGCTCAAGGTGCCTCACAGACATTATCTCGGTGGCTTAGGGAGCCCGGCTGCGAAGGGAAGCCAGGGCGAGCGGCGCCTCCCCGCACTCACCTGCTCATCCTCTTGCATAGACGCCGCCAAGGGAAGCCCATCGGCCACTCTCGCGATCATAGTGAGGAGCACCATGCTGGCTCGACAAACCTAAAACTACTGCCCGAGAAACCCTTCCGTCACCCACCTCAATATGGACTAACTAGACTGAGCTGGCCGGAAGCCCCGAGAATAATTTCCGGGTTCCTCCGAGGAATCTCTGGAACACTTCCGGTTCAGTGCAGCGGCGAGGGCCGGCTTTGCCTGGAAGCCTTGGGGTTCCGGCGGCGCTCGCGGGTGCTGTTCCTCCCCGCCCTCGGACGCTCATAGGCTGCCGGAGCAAGAGCCGGGGGCGTGGCTTGTATACCAAGCGGGCGGAGGGGGGCCGCCGCCGCCGCCGCCGCCGCCGCCACCCGCGCCGGCACCGGGCGACCTCGTTCGCTTCCCCGGCCTCAACGATGGCGGTCTCCGCAGCGCCTGAGCCCCGCGGGCGCTCCAGCGGCCTCCCGAGCGGGCTGGGGCCGTCGAGCAGTCCGGTGCCCATGAACTTGTTCGCGGCGTGGGAGATCGATGGCTCGAACCCCAGCTGCGTCCCGCGGTGAGTCTCCTCGCCCGACCCCGTCGTGGGACGCCCGCCCCGCCGCCGCCGCCTCTTCCCCCTTTCCCCGGCGGGGCGCCGCTGCGGCGCTTCGTCCGGCTCCCTCGGCCGGTCGCTCTTGCTGGCTGCCTTCGGCGGGAGGGCGCGCGTGGCCCCCAGAGCGAAGCCCGATCGGGATGCGGTGCTAGTTGCGTGAAACCCGTTTACAGGCTGGTTGTACGAAGAACAGAGAGCGGCCGGATAGGAACCGGCGTCACCCCGGAACTCCGTGGCGACGGCGTGGGGCTGCTCTGCGCTTCCCGTACCTGCCGCTACCCCGTCTCCCGCGCAAAGGGGCCCTTTGCGTTTCAAGGGAAGGTCTCGCTGGCAGGCGTCTGGGGCCGTTGCGCGCTGAACTGTTACGGTGCTGTTGTTCCACGGTCAACGTCCTATGGAATCCTGGGGCTTGAGGCCCTCCCTAAGCTGCGAGCCTCAGGATTCCATAGGATGTTTGAAGTGGGATAATAGCGCTATAACCATCTAGTGTGGAAATGGGTTTTTCCCCTCGGAATTCACAGCGAGAAAAAATTGTTTGCATGCCCGTGAGTCTAAGCCTGCTCAGACTTACTTGCTGCCGTTGTTTACATAACAAAAAACGTTCCTACTGTTAGTGTTTACTCGTTTAATATCCCCTCTAGATCGAGACTGAGACCAACATAGGGGTCTCAGTCTGGCCAAATGTTCTGTTAAGGTTTTTTTTTTCTAGACACAGTTATCGTTCGGTAATATTTTCTAGTTATTGAATGCAGAACAAGGCCGAGTAGTTTTGGAAGTCTTCAGGAGGTGACTGATTGGTTCATAGGTTACAATGAAAACTTCCAGACATAATGCCAGAGGCCCTGTCAGTACTTTTAAGTAATGCTACAAGAAATGCTGCAAGATTGGACATAAGTAAATGTCCCATCTTCAAAAAATAAATAAATAAACGATCCAGGCATCATCTATACAATCAGCTTGATAGTAATACCTGGAAAAGGTTAGACGCGCAAATCATTGTTCAGTGGATATTTAGTGGAAAGTGCTATGATTATGAAGAAATTGCATGGGTTTTTTAATTGACAGAGTTAATAAGCTGATAGCTAAGAACTGTGAGCATATTATCTTGGTTTCACCAAGCTCTCACGTTCTGTGGTTGGCAGAGAGGTAATAGGTGAATTGGATGAGGGCAGGGAGAAGATAGCTCTGGGTCTACAGGTAGATATCTGTATGGTGTGGTAGACTGGTGAGGACATCTGATTCCCAATTGTATAACAATAGCAGCTCCAAAATGACTCTCCCCTACTTGTTAAACATGTTGCTGACGTGAAGAAATTTTTCAGTAAGCAGGAGTGGATTTTTGTATAGAAGAGCAATGAACTTCATTCAGTTCTGCGATCAGAAGAAATTCCTGGGCTCAGAGTTCTTTTATTTAAAGTGTTGATGAAGCTTATGGTTCTTGGAGGAGGGGAAGGAATCCCTGGGCTAAATAGCTGTTGCTCTGCTGGGCAGACTGATGGAGAGTAAAGATAGATGGCTGTTCATCAACTGAGAGAAAGTTGATGGAGGGAGTGCTGCTGATTTCTGCTCTTGGCCCAGTATTGTTCAATACTGTTATTTATGATTTGGACCATATAATAAAGTAGAGGTAGGCAAAGTGCAGCCTGTGGGTTGTATGGAGCCTGCCAGGGCCATGTTTCTGGCCTCCAAGGCCCAGCAGGGATCAAAATCTTTTTTGTGGAAGCAGGTGCAGCCCTCCAGCATCTCCTCTAGGGTAAATGAGGCCCTTAGTCTTCCATAGGTGCCCACCCCTATATTAATCTGCAGATGAAGTGTTCAAGATTATCTGGACAGAGCTTTGTACCAGGCCAAAACTAACAACATCTTTTTACAACAGAGATAAAAATAAGTCTGCATTTACTGTAATGAAATAAAGTCAGTTGCACAAGTACAGAATGACTGGTACCTAGCACGATGGTAGAACGTGTAAGAAACGTGACTCAGCAACACAATGTGGCAGCTAAAAAGGCTAATGCAATTCAAGGATGCAGAAGTAGAGTTGGCTCTCCATATCCATGGATTCAACCAAACACAGCTTGAAAATATTTCCCCCCCCCATAAAAATTCGAAAACCAAACTTTGATTTTGCCATTTTATGTAAGGGACGCTATTTTACTACACAATTGTGCATAATAGGACCTGAGCATCCACAAATGTTGGTATCCATGGGGGGTCCTGGAAGCAAACCCTAGTCAGATACTGAGGACCTACAGTATAGTATCTAGACTGAAAAAAGTAATGGTACTTGTTTTGCTTTAGTCAGAGTTCACTTGAAATAGTGAAGTGTGTCCAGATCTGTGTTACCAGATTTTAAGAAAATAGTGACAAACTGGAATATATTGGAAGAAGGACAATAAGGAAATGCTGTAACGGTTAGATATGATTAGCGTTGAGAAGAAAGGATGTAATAGATGTCTTCAAATGTTTGAAGAGTTGTGACACATTGTAAAGTAGATTTGTTTTCTTTTTCTTCAGAGGGTAAGACTGAAACCAATTGTTTCAAACTGCAAGAAAAAGAAGTTTAAATGAGGCGTGAGATACAATAGTACTGTTCTGTTCAACAATGGAACAGAGTGCTTTCCAAGCTCATGGGCTTTCCTTTATTAGAGGCTTTTAAGTCAAGATTAGATGGCCACTATGCTGTAACAGTGGATTTCCAGAATTGGCATGGGGTTGGGCTAGGTAATCTTTGGTGTCTTTTCCAATAATGTGAAATTGGTACAGAATTCTCCTGCCTCTCTTGTGGGTCTTCAAGCAACTCATTCTCATTGTTTGCTTGTGCTCTATCCCCTGCCCCTTTTCTTGTAGAGGAGATGATTTTCCTGCTCCGTGATTCTACACTAATTACACTTTTAGACTGCCAAATTATCAATTTTATGGGAAGTTATAGGTAAATACAGGCAGCAGCTCTTCCTTTCCCCACTGCCTAAAAATGTCTTTTCTTCTCTGCTTTATGCTGCCATTATATTTGGTGTTTTTTTGTCCTTTGTCTTGAACACAGAGGGTGGAAGTAGTGAGTGCTATCACTGATAGGCAGCCAACAGTAGCTGCTCTTCAGAGTAGCCCAGAGGCAAAAGTTGCTACTACTTGCAGCTTTTATTGCTTGTTTGGCTAGGCAGTAGTTAAAAGCATCAATAAATATTAGCAGCTACCACTACCAGCTATCTGGTTGCTGCTCTTAGTTGACATGGCTGGTTACCTGCTCAAGCAAGTGGCAGTGGTGACTTGGAACAGTTGTTACTCACCTGTTTATCTCTCTGTTGACTGTCTGGAGGAGGAGGAGAGAGAAGCAGTAACTTCTAGAGGTGATGACACTGAAACATAGCACAATATGAGAGAGAGAAGGAGGAGGCCTAACTCCTCTTTTCTTTCAGACAGGGGGAAGAAGGGACTGCACATGTGGCTGATTTTGTGAAATGGGCCAGTGGTGGGTTCAGCCATAAACTATGCTGTTTCCAAATATTGAATGGTCAGATCTTTCCATGGCAACTGCTGTAGTTAATGGAAATCTAACTCAGTGATCAGGAGTAATTTCAGAATTTTGAAACTGTTCTGTTTATTATGCACCTGCTTTTAATGTCCTAGTTGACTTGTAAATTTAAAAGGGAGTTAGACATTTACTTCTTTCTTTCTGGTTCACAGTTTGGGGCAGAGTAGTTGGCTGATTTCCTTATCCTCCAGCAAGAAGAGGGAACCAACTATTAAAAGCAAGGACTAATTAAAAAGCAAACTGTGAGATGTTTCTGCAGAAAATTACTAATTTGAGGTCCAAAACCAGCCAACCACTATGAAAATGTCCTTTTTCCATGATTAAATAATTTAACCATACCTCGGAAATGCAAATTGAAGCTGGTGGTTGATATACTTCAGTTCCTTTTATGGCTTAGAAACAAAAGCAGGAGTTGCTCTTCTCTTCCTGCATTCTGCACTGCCAAGCTTTGAAGACCCAGAGTGACCAGGGCTGTACCTCTGAAAAATGATACCATTAGTTCTTGCACCAATTTTGGTAACCTCCTGGGTTCTTGCCTGTGAGTTCATCTCTGAATGAGTGCTCTTCTCCTAGCTTCCAATCAATTCAGAAGTCCCAAATAAATATGAACTCTGAAACATTTTTTTCTACTGACCATTAAAGAGGATTTTGCCCCCTTGGAGGAAAAAAGACTGTATTTAGTGGAAGAAACACTGGATAGGCAACAATGTAAGCAGGGGATATAAATTTCTTTGCCTAAGCTGATCTTGGAAATGATGTTGATATTCCCTAACATGGATTGTGTTGGAGGTCTTTGATATTCACATTGAAGCCCTATCGATGAGAATTATTCAGGATTTCATAGCAGTCGTGGGCCTGCCTCATTTAATATCTAGCCCCATTTAGTTTTTGCTTATCAGAATGAAGGAGATCTGAAGGAGAAGAAGGGGCAGTGCGTTGCGTACAGTCTGCTGAAGTGACTAAAGTAGCTTGTTGCATACCTTATGGTGTTTAGTTTCCAAGTTTCTTAGAAACTTATGGTGACCCTAAGACAATCCTGTCATGGGATTTTCTTGGCAAGATTTGTTCAGAGGAGATTTACCTTTGCCTTCCTCTGAGGCAGAGAGAGTATGACTTGCCCAAGGTTACCCATTGAGTTTCCATGGCTTAGCGGGGATTTGGATTCTGGTCTCCAGAGTCATATTCCAATGCCCAACTACTATACCACAGTGGCTCCATGACTGAAGCAGCTAGAAGTCCAGTTCCGATGGATGGATGAATTTCAGCTTGTCCAGTTAAAGGAAGCAAACAAATTACTGGGAAGGTTAAGGCCAATCACATGCTTTTTAGATCTCTGTGTGTCGATAGATAATACCCACATAACAAGAGAGCTGTTTGTCCACCTATGTGGGATGGGAGGAAAAGGCACAATATTACGGTACTTCATATCCTACCTGCAGTGATGGTTACATAGTCTCTCATTGAGAGATTTCTGTTTATCCACATAAGTTGTACTACAGGGCTCTGCCTCCTGTTCTAATTAAAACATTTATATGAAGGAACTTCATGAACTCATTAGAGATTATAGAATTAGGTGCCATTAGTATGCTGATGGCACCCAGATCTGCTTGTCCTTGTTGTCAGAGTCATGTGGAGCTGCGGAGGTTTTGGAACGATGCCTGCATGTTGTAATGGACTGGATGAGGCCAATAAAATTAAAGCTGAATCCCATTAAGAAGTAGGCCCTGAGGGCTGGTAATTTTAGGTCCAGGAATCAGGTAAGCAACTTGCACTGAATGTGATTCCACTACCTCTAAAGGAGCAAATTATGGGTACTCCTGGATCCATCTTTATAACTGGAAGCTCAAGTGATCGTAGTGACTCAAAGTGCTGTTGGTTAGCTTTGGTTGGCAACATGTGATCGTTCCTGGACAAGCATAAACTGGCCACAATGGGTTATGCATTGGTTACTTCCTGACTGTACTGCAACAGTGTGTTAAATGTGGTGCTGCACCTGAGGAGGATAGGTAACTTGCAACTAGAACAAAATGTGGCAGATGGAATACTGTTCAGAACGTCGTATGGAAAACTACAGTTCTCCAGTTTTAAAGGAACTGCACTGGCTTCCAATACACTTCCAGTCTGAGTTCAAGGAATTGGTGATAATTTTCAGTGTTCTAAACTAGTTGAACCTTCGTACTTTCAGGAGCGCTCTTCTGGTAAGCATATGTCCAAACAGTGTGTTGAAGGGGCCCTCCTCTATGTCCCACCATGGGAGCAATATAGTATGTGGGCGTAAGAGAGAGGGTGTTCTCAGCTGTAGTGCTCTGGTTCTGGAATGCCTTTCCTTTCAAGACCTGATTGGTGCCTTGATGTTGGCCTCATTTTGGTACCAGCTTTAAACCTGGCTGTACCTCCAGATTTGGGTCTCAACAATCATTGATTTGGGCTTATTGGAGTGTGGCTGCTTTCTTCTGTTTTCTTTGTTCCTTTGTTCTTGAAGAATTTGTTTTAAATTGTCTACATTATTTTATAATGGTTTTAAAATTGTTTTTATTGACAAGATCTTTGGATGTAGCAGGAATGGGCAACTGTGGGGACCTAGACCTGTCACTTGAGTCCCCAGGAGATCTTGGAGGAACACAGTTATTCCTGCCCCCTCCATTGTATTTTTTGCCCCAAAATGTCTTTAAGCAGCATAGGGGCATTTTTGCAATGTTTTGGGTTTAAAAGATGTCTCTTCTGGACCTAAATTGGTCAGTTGTATGTGTGTGCAGAATGTGATGAAAATGCATTTTACACCTCCTGGTCATCACTTTGGAGCATTTCAGGGCAACTAAAGTGTTGTTGGTTTTTTCTGGAAAAATTGTTTTTGATTACTGAGGGGCCCAGGAGACCTCCAAATATGGTGGAAATGCCCCCACCCCCTCCCAGTGCTTTGGGGAACATTCTGGAGCAAATATTTTTGCAAAAAGAAAAAAAACACTCATGGGGGCCACAAAAATGGCTCTGGGTGCCCACACAGTCCATGGTCTCACTTTGTCCACCCATGGGGTATAGGATGAGATAGAAATGTTTTAATAAGATGAATAAGTTTGACACTTGGAGTTGACAGAGAGAGCTCTGCTGATCCTCTCAGCGTTTTTTGATAATATCTCATGGTATTCTTTTGGTACACTTGAGCATTATGGGATTTGGAAGCACTGGGTTGTGGTTCTTCCCAGTCTTCTTTTGTTTCCTGGTGATGATGTTGAGGAACTGTTGCTGAACCCTTGGTTCAAGTCTCTCTTTTGTTCCTTGTGCTACTTAATAGCTGTATGAAGCCTAAAAGAAATCTGAAGTTTTATGGTTGGGTCTCATGATATGTTGGTAAGCTGTAATTCTGTTGAGCTTTTTCATCTGATCTCATCGAGGCAGTGGAACTCTTGAATTGTTATCAGGGCCTGAATATGGATGAATAAACTGAAACTCAATCCAGATAAGAGAATGAGTAGAAAGACCAACCCAAGATCAGGAGTACAATTTTACCTAGGTGGGGTATACTCTTCTGAAGGATCAGGCAGCTAATGGGTTGCTCTAGGATGAACTCTGCTCCTGGATGGCCAGGTGGTACCAGTGGTCAGGAGCACTGTTGCCCTGATATTAGGTGGTGTTTCAGTTGCATCCCTGCTTGGAGTAGGTGGATCTGGCTATGTGGAGATGGGTTTTACGGACTGTATAGTAAAAGCAGCTTCATTCGCTTCCAGTTTGTTCTGAATACAACTGGAGGTGCTGATCCTTAGCTACAAAGCTCTACATGGCTTCATACTTTCATGTGTACCTGGCTTGTTGCCAGGGTATCTGATAAATCGGAGTGGGAACCATCAGCCACATATATGCCACATGGTGTTGGTCCTCCCTTTGTGGAAAAGTTGGATCTGGTCCCTTTATCTAAGAAGGCTTTAAGAAGGGCCTTTTGTGAAGGAGCACCTCAGCTGCAAAACTTCCTTTGCAGGGAGTTTAGGCTAGCCTCTTATTGTCTTTTAAATGGGTGGTGAAACTTGGTCCACTAAACTCTTAAGAGTTAATGACACTCTGTTTTTGTTAGTAATCCAAATTTTTATTGTATAATTTTTTTATCTTCTTGTAGTTTATGCTTTATTTTTTTCATTGGTTTTGTTTGTAAACCATGTAGAGTGCTCATTTAGCAAAGGAACAATAAGAACAAATTCTAATTAAGCTGTGTATATAGGATACAGGAATACTTCCTGTAAAAGTGATCCCATGATAGATTTATTTACACAGTAGACTGTCATGTTCCATGGACAGTATGTTTCCCCATTCTGTGGAGAGAAACAGTGTCTGCATCATGGCTTCATCACATTCTGGAAGTAGATATGACAAAAGAATACAGTACATGAAAAGATTTCAAGGAGAAGCAAAGATGAAAAGTCTGTAACATTGTCCTTTCAATGCCTGTCTCAGAAGATATTTGTGTCTCAGAAGAGGCTTTTGGGCTAATCATCCTCTCCAATCAATTTTTGCTACTGGTTCAAGATTCCGTAAACCAGCTAAGAGGCTAAACATGTGGCTGATATACAAGATGAACATCTCATTCCTGTTACCCTTCTTTATCTGGATAGAGTTTCTGTTCAGCTTTCACAGAATTTATGTGTGATGAGAGTTTTAACAGGTGACATTTTTACATTGGCTTAATTTTTATTGTTAAGTCATTTCTGACTTATGGCAACCCTAAGGAGGCTCTGTCATGGGGTTTTCTGGGGCTGAGAATGTGTGGTGCACCCAGTGTCTCCCAATGGGTTTCAGTGGCTGAGGGGCAATCAGACCCTGGTCTTCATGGTTGTAGTCCAATGCTCAAACCACTACACCATAAATTCTATACTCTTCCATTAATGGTGGTGGTGGGAGTTTCACCAATTCTCTTTTTTGCAACATCATATTCCACACCATTCCCAAGGGTCCATTAACTCCCAGGAGCAAAGTTTTAAGAAAACGATAGAAATCCCAGTCCCATGGGTATGGAATATGTGTCATACATAAAAGGAAAGTTAGAATTTGAGCCATAGGTTCTGGTGATAAGTCTTGGGTTTTTTTAAACATTCTCAATCCTATCTTATCCATCAGTACCTTTTGGGCTTCTCCAGATTTCACACTGAAGGATGCCATGTTCTATGTTTGGCATCTTTCCAGAAATAAATGAATTTTTTAAAAAATGCTGAAGCAAAATAACCATGGTTGAGTTTAATTTGGGATGAGTTATGGAGAAAGATGGCCTTTCCTTGTCCTTCCTTGTATGTTAAGAGTGAGATTTAACGTTGGTTTGCTGTGAGTGTGGATGCTATGTTCACTGGTAATTTTAGAGGCTGATGGAGTCCAGTGGGCTTTCTAACTATTTGTGATTTAGCAATAGCTGTTTTGGCAAAACGGTTGGTGTTTTTGAGAACAATCCTATTCTGTTAGATCTTGTAACAAATAACAAAGAAACATTTGTTGAAATACAAACAATCTTTGTGTAATGCTGGCAGCCTACGTTTGGATATCTAATGTGTAGTCAGGTTTATGTTTGTGCAAAAATATTTTCTTCCTTTAACTGGGATGGGGAGAGATTCAGATCTTTAAAGTAAGAAAATGAAACATAACTGTAAGAGGCAGTGAAGTTTCCAAGGCAGCGGTCTTAAGCAGAATTGGACGTCCTTAAACCTGCTGACACCCATTTTGGGAGAATCCCATCTTGGGAGAAAGGTGGGATATAAATTCAGTTTAAATAAATAAACAACCTGTGATTTGACTAAGGGCAGAGATTTGCTCAAGTTGGAGGGCTTGGTATCAAAGCAGATCTTCCTAAATTGAAAATAAGGGAGGAGTGAACAGATTTGTTATAAATGTCATGATGTCATAAATAAATGAGGGATAAGTCACATTAATAAAGGATGGCACATGATTGAATCTCTTTCTGGGGCTAGCTCACAACTTGCAACTCCTTCTTGTCATATCTTTTTCCTCTTACTCTTGTACCCCATTCTTTATTACTTCCGTACTTTTTTCTTGCAACTTCCTGTCCTTATGTTCTTTTCCTTCCTTCCTTCCTTCTTCCTTCCTTCTATATGCTTCTTCTAGGAAATGCTCCTAATCAGGCAATATATGTTTTGAGCTTAACGGAGGCTGCGGCAGACATAGAATTTTAAAGTTCTGCAGTGAATTCAGTAGACATGGCGTGCAGTAGCCCATGAACTTCAGTTTAATCCCTTTGAACACCTAGGTTTATTCTAGGTCTAAGGATAGCTGGATGCCCCTTTTTTGGAAAAACTGCATTGATCATGGACTGTGAAGTTTAAACTAGCTGATTTAGCCAGGTTGTTCATGTCTTTTTTTGTGTAGTTTTGAAATATTAGTCATTTGAAATCTTGGGTGGATGCCAAGTGGCAATTAACACAATTATTGACATCAGCATTTGGCCTTTATGCCCTTCAGAAGCTCTCCTCAAGTACCCAGGCTTGTGGTGTGTTTGCATCAAAGTCTTCCCACAAGTACAAAGTTAGATTTCAGGGACACAGGAGGAGTGAAAAATGAATGGTTCCTATTTGAAAAACAGCGAGAATAGATCTTAGTCTTTATCTGCCTAGTTTCTCCTGATAAAGCTATCACTCATTAAAAAAAAGATTATTTTGGGCATAATGAGAGCCCTTTTGGACAAGAATAAGTTAGCTGCAGTAACTCATGCACTGGTAACTTTCTGATTAGACTACTGCAATGCTTTCTACATTGGGCTACCCTTGAAGATGACTTGAAAACTGCAGCTAGTACAAAACACAACAGCTTAAACTGCTCACTAGAACTCCATTCAGGTCCCATATAACACCAGTTCTGAAGAAATGGCATTGGTTGCCAATATGCTTCTGGTTTGATTTGAAGGTGTTAGTAACGTTTAAAGCCCTACATGGCTTGGGAGTTTGACACGTGAGGGAACATCCCTCTCTGTGTATACCTGCCAGATAATTGAGATCTATCGGAGGAGCCCTCCTCTTTGTCCCACCAGTAAGGGGAATACATTGTGGGAGGACATGAGAGAAGGCTTTCTTTGCAGTGGCAACCCAGTTGTGGAATTACCTTCCTTTGGTGGCCTGATTGGCACCAATGTTGGGATCATTTTGGTACCAGGTTAAAAAATTTTATTAAAGCCTTTGGGCCTAACTGATTTTATACTGGGTACACATATCCTATGGTTTAAAATGTTTCATCTGGTTTTAAATTTGCAGCTTTTAATTGATAAACTATTTAATGTATTTTTAATCTTTTAAAATTACTGTTATTTAATGTGTTAAATTTAATTTATTGTAAGCTGCCCTGGTACCTTCGTATATAGGGCGAGATAGAAATATTTTAATAACTAAATAAATATTTATAAATAAATATTGTCTTTCCAGAAAGCATTTGTGACCACCTGACAGATAGGCTGTGGAGATGTGGCTGTGATATGCATGTCTTTTGTGATGTTCCTCTTGTGGTCTAAAACTATTGTCACAATTTTGTTTTATGATGATCATGGGGTTGCCATGAGTTCACAGGCAATTTGGAGGCACGTTCCAGTTCTAGAACATCTAACAACTTTGGATCTTTGAATAGAAAGAAGTGGGCATACATCCATGAAAGCTCATGCAAAAATTAAAACCAGTTAGTCTTAAATGTGCTGGGGTTTTTTCTTTTATTTTTTCCCCTTCCTTCCTCCTTTTTATTTGGCCAGAGACTAACGTGGCTTCTTCTTTGAAATTGTACAGAATAGTCATCATTGCAAAACTGGGGAGGATCTTACAGGCCAATTGTGCTCCAAACTTAGGATGTGAAATTTCTTGCAACTACCATGGCTAATTAGGTGACTAATTATGCATGCCTGTATATATACAGAGGAGAGGCCCCCTCAGTTAGTCTTAATGCTATGGCAGATGTCAAGGTCCGATGCTGTTAAAGCCTTTGAATGTCATCACTAACACCTTGCACATAGGCTAGTGGTATGTTAGCAGCCAGTATAGTTCCTTTAAATCCAATATAGCATAGCTTTATATGATGCAAATGGTAGCCACTACATACCCTACTACCTGCAGCTTCCATGTCATTTTCAAGTTCATCTCACATAAAGTAGCCCAGAAATGACCATTGCAGATAAAATGCTTTAGCCAAATTATCCCTGTCTGAAGATGGTCATCGCTAGTAGAACAACCAAAATGGTCCAGAAGTGCTCTTTGCCTTTGTGATCACTTGAACTTCCAGTGACAAAGATGGATCCAAAAGTATTCCCAAGCTATGCACCTCAGAGGGAATGTAGTCCCATCCACAACAGGTAGCTTACCCAGTCCCTGGACTTGTGAGCCACTGGGCAAGTGCCTGTGTTGATAGGATTCGGTTTTAGTTTTTTGACCCTTACCCAGTGCATTACAGCATCCAGGTACCAGGCCAACATCTATGTAGCTTCACCTGACTCTGATGACAAGGAAAAACATAGTTGGGTATTACCAGCAAACTGATGGCACCTAGCTCCAGAGCTTTTGCTAACCTCCTCCAGTAGCTTCAGATAGAATGGATTACTGTGATATCCCACAGCTTGATAGTCATGTGACTCAACAGAAATTCCCCAGTGTCACTGTCTCAAACAGGCCTGGAAGGAAGGTAGAACCATTGTAACATCATGGGTTCTCCCTTCTTTAGAGTTGTTAAGAAGGTACCATGGATGGAAGGTATCAAAAGCTGCTAATACATTTTAGGAAGGCCACTATAGTTGTGTTCCTCTTGTCTTTCCTCAGGACTAAGTCATTTAGTCAGAATGCCAAAGACTGCTTGAGTCCCAAAGTATGGAGCTAGACAGTAGGAGGGGCTAAAGGTGAAGATTGAAGGTAGAGAAGGAGTTAAGAAACCCACTCTCACCTTTGGTTTGTGCATTTGGCAGCAAACATTGTCTTAGCGACTCATTGCATAGAACATACTCTTGAAATTTAACCTTAAACAATAAAGAAATAAATGGTGACTCATTAAAATGCTTGTTATTGTGACATGGCACTGAGTTCTCCTGCTATACCTTGTCGCTGCCTCATCCAGGGAGAGGTGGGAGGATCAGCTTCGGATTGCAGCGGACCCAGGGCAGTATCCCTTGGTAGGCCTCCTCTATTTTGATCAAGTGTATTAGCTTCTGCTACCAGTGGAAGAAGCACCACTCCAAGTAGTTCTTTGTGCTTGTGGTTGCTGTTTTATTTTCCCACTATGCCTCAGAATGGCCAAATTGGGAGGCTTTGTGTGAAGTTAAAATGGCAATTAGACCTAGCTTACAGGAGTTTTTTTGGGTGGTGTATTGGGAACCTTTTGCAGGCAGTCCCAGGTCTACATCTGCACAGGGGCTCTAGCAGGAATCCAGTGACGTGATGTTGCTGATAACTGCTCTGGGTGCATTCCAGAGGAATCCTCCTACTTTACTAGCCACTTATGACAAGGGAGGAAGAAACCCTTGCTTATCCTGGGTGTACAAGGAGGTAGAGGCAGACAAACTGATTAGCTCTGGGGACTAGTCGAAAAGCACCATTGTATTTACTGTTCTCTGGCTAGCCATCTAGGTTTCTGTAGTTCATCTGAAAGGTTATACTGTACCTGCCTAGTCATTTGGGCTCTGGACCTGAGGCCACCCAAGGAAATTTTGTGTTAGAAAGGAGGAGAAAGCATTTGCTCATTTACCTTAAGTTTAATACTTAAGAATTTCCTCAATGACAAAGAGATATGTGCCAGTGTCTCTTCTGCTGCAGGTGTTCCTTGTGACTTATTGGAAGGGCAGATGAGTAGATCCTTCTGTTTTTGTAGTTTCGGTGGTAATTGAGGCTATCACTTGTCCTACAGAAATAGAAGATTTCAAACTTTTAAGCTCCACTACACCATCCTTTTACACCTTCAATTTCTACATAATACATAACAAAGAGAGGTTTGCTGGTAAGAGAAAGTATTAGCAATCTAGGCAGAAGTTTGAATGCTGGTAGGACCTCAAGCAGCTTGCACAGCTCTGAACATTGCTTTATGTTGTTTGGTAAAATTGGTTGCAACTGATCAGATGAAAGGCACATCCCGGACCTCTTATGCTGCAAACTGTGTGGTGAAATTAGCAACTCCTGCTTTAGGCTGAATAAAGCCCCTGCCCCTCCTAAGCGACTGGCAAACTTGTCCAGACTGTACCCTGCTTCTAGGGAAAGATAGCCAAGATTCAGCAACCATTGGGACAAAGAAGTTGGACAAAGAAGTTGGACAAAGAATAGGATGGGGCAGGGAAGGGACACAGGGTCAGATGCATGTTCAGCCATGGAGTTTATGGGGGGACCTTGGGTCATTAATTATCTCAGATTTTTTCTTCATGTGAAGTTAAAATGGAATAGTCCTAATAAAAGTGTTGCTGAACTATAGCTTTCATAGGTTTTTTTCTTATATACTGACATGTATGTTTGTTTTTTAAAATCCATATGAATGTTGCTGGGGTATAGTGAAGTGGGAGAACCATGTGTCCTGAGTATGTTGGAAGAAATGAAGGGTAAAAGTTAGTAATAATTCTTATTTTCATCCTACTAAGATAAATAACATTGCAAGGAATTCTCAGTGACTTTTGGAGAGCCAGTTTCTTTAGAATCACTAGAGAAACTGAGGAAGTAAAGCTAAAGGGTGTTGTTTAACAGATTGGGAGTGAAATCTTGTTGCATATGAAAAAGCAATTTGGAATAACTCAGTTTCAGAATAACTGAATGCAGGATATTTGTTTCAATTTGCAGGTTGTGCAGCTTGACTTTGAAGAAACTGATAGTATTGAGAGAATTGGATAAGGATCTCATTTCTGTCGTAATTGCAGTCAAAATGCAGGTAATATGAATTTGGCTTAATATAATAAGTTAATTAACCTTATGTTAAATAGTTTTAATGGCTGAATAACAGGGTCCTGTTGCCTGACATCATTCCAGAAATATATTGTTATGTAAGAAATTTAGAACTGAACTTTTCTTGATAATGGCGGTGATGTGGGTTCAACAAATAATACACTCCAAATAAAAAAAGCACAAAGAGACCTCAATTAAACATTCAGCCTTCACGTCTCAGCACCTTGACATGATCTTCTCAAAGTTTCTTTTTTCATATTTGTACTGAGCTTGTGAGCAGGCAGGAATAGGAAATAAACAGAAGACTCTCTTGGTCTTCCCAAGTTATCTGCATGTGCTAGATAGCTCAGGGAAGGGAAAAGGTAGCATGTGTCTGCTGAATTTTAATAGAAAACAGGAGAAGAAAATCATATTATTCTTGCCCACTGCAAACCTCCCCTTTACCGCGTCCTTCTGCATGCCAGAGGACTGAATGTTCTGGACATGCTGACCACAACAGGCTCAGCAGAGGGCAAATATAACTTATTCCTAACTCTTTGGCATGCAGCTTTACAGGTTTACAGTTCAACATTAAGAAAACAAAAATAATGACCACAGATGATTTATACAGCTTTGAAGTGGATGATGAAGACGTTGAAATGGTTCAAGCTTTTCAGTCATTAATCAGAATGGAGACTGCCGTTGAGAAATCAGAAGTCTGGGACTTGGAAGGGCAACTATGCAGGAACTAGACAAGATCCTTAAGTGTAAAGATATATAATTGAATGCTAAGGTTAGGGCAGTCTATTCCATCATACAGTATTTCCGGTATCTAGATATGATTGTAAAAACTGGACAGTGAAGGAAACTTAGGAAGAAAATCAACTGATTTGAAAAGTTCTGGAGAAGATTTCTATGGATACTGTGGACTTGAAAAAAAAAAGACTGTTAGAGCAAGTCAAGCTTGAACTTTCCCTAAAAGCCAAGATGACTAAACTGAGACTTTCATACTTTGTCCATATCATGAAAAGACATGACTTACTAAGAAAATAATAATGCTTGGTAAGGTAGATGGCAGTAGGAAATGAGGAAGACTGCATTATAGATGGATAAACCTAGTCAGAGAGCCAGCATGGTCTAATGATTTGAGTGTTGGACTCCAGATCCTGGAGACCAGGGTTCAGTTCCCAGCTCAATCCTGAAAACCCACTGGGTGATGTTGGGTGCATCACATACACTCAGCCTCCAAAAAACCCCATAATAGGTTTGTCTTATGTTGCTGTAAGTTAAAAAAATGACTTGAAGTCACACAACAACAATAAACTCAATGAAGGAAGCCACTGCCCTGAGTCTGCAAGACTTGAGCAGAGCTGTTGAAGTTACGGTGACTAGGAGATCTCTCATTCACAGGGTCGCAATAAGTTGAAGTTGACTTGATGGCTGTTAACAGAAAAGCCATGTATGCGAGTCTTTTCCTAGATGTCAATCTGTCTTTGTCTACTTCAGAAATATTTTTTAATTGGATCCTGTGTATCATTCCCTAACCCTGGATTGGAAAATGAAGCTCTACATCTGATCATTTCAGATTCAGGTCAGGAAAGGTATCACAGAGTTGGAGATCATCAGCGTTATTCTGGGTGCTGTTAGAGAAATGAAGTGTTGGCCAATGGTTACCCAAAAAGTAGAACAAATTGGAACACAAATTTGTACTAAAAAAAAGTAAGCAGACAATTAAAGGGGCAATAAAGGTGTTTGAGGAGCATATTGCTAATAACATTGATAACAAAAATAAGAAAATGTACACTATAACTAGGAAACTTGCTACGGAAGGAATTAGACCATTCAGTGCCAAGGAGCTAAAGAATGTTAAAGACAAATATGGAGGTTACAGAGAAATGGAACAGGTTATTCCTGCTGTAGAAGATGTAGGACAGGTTCCTGTGCCAGAACTGATATTTTCAGGAAAGAGTCTGAAGAACTCAATAGATTGCAGAGACAAGAGATCAAGTTCTTATTCACAAACTGACAATTAGCAAATCATCTACTCCACATAGTAGCTTTCCAAGATATCTTAAAGAACTCAGCTGTGGAATTGCTGATCTTCAAATGAACATCCCCAAGATCAACTTTTGAATGTGTTCATTATTTAGTTGCAGTTAAGGGGATCAGTGAGGGTATCTGGGTTTGCAGATGACACCAAATTATTTATGGTGGTTGAAAACAGAAAGGGTTAATGAAGAGCTCCAAAAGAATCTCTCCAAACTGGGAGAAGCAAATGTGTAGTCTTCAAAGAGTCCATTGGCATTTTAACATCTAGCAAATTTATGATGGTGGGAGCTAATACATGTAGTTGTTTTAAAGGTCTTCAAGACTAGCAGAGCTTCCTGTTTCATAAGTGTAAAATGATACACTTTAGCACAAAAAAGTGCATCTGAAGAGCTGGACAATTTAATGGCTGCCAGCACTGTGCAAGCTCCTCCTCCTAGTCCACCGTTCCATGTATGCCAGATGAAGAAAATTTTGTCTTACTTTCAGAGAATTGTTTGTTGTGCCTATTTGGTAGGAATGGTGTGGTGCATACTCTGTTAATTGCCACGACATATTGGTTTGGTTGGACTCCTCTTTTTCTCAGTTCCACTTTGGCACCCAAGGCTCATGGACCCTGATAACCATGAATGTAATGTGAAGTTGGAGATGTACTTCCCCATGGCATTGTATTTATGCACGCACAGTAGAGCGTGGTTACTAATTTATTTTACAAATGTTATTGTGTTACTCATTTATTTTATAAAATTAGTATATTGCTTGATATCATTAAACTCTTTGCCATTGCTTGTATTGATTTGTTCAGGCCAATGTTTCTTCATTTGACTGAACTGTGATCCATTAATTCTTTATAGCTACACAGATAGGAAAGTTTGATCATGGTGTTTGCATGCACAATACTGGTGGGATGAAGTTTATCTTTTCATATCTACTAGAGGTGGCATCTTTCTCATTTGATCTTAGGTTTGGATCTAAGCTTTCCCCTTACCATCCTTCCTCAAGAAAGCCTCCCTCCATTTGCTGTGGCTTTACGGGAGGGCTTGCATTAACTGTAGTGGGAGATGCCTGGTCACTGGGCCAGGCCTGACATCTTCAGGAAACTTAGAAACTTATTTTATTTCTATAGATTACAGCTGTTTCTCTCTCATAATAAATACATTATTTTGTAAATAGTATTGTGATGGATCTGCTTTGGATGCTGGGCCCACAGTTCCTAGCCTTGGATCCCTGTCACTACCTTGAGGTCTCTGTTTAAATCCTTGTTTGGATTTGGGGAAGGTAGTGTGGGAGGAGACAGAAGGTGGCAATGTGTTCCCAGCGATCTGAGGCCACAAAAGAGGAGCTTGAGTGTGTTCTTGGCCTACAGCAAATGTTTGCCAGAGAAAAAGATGTGGGAACCATTGATATATCCAATTCATTTGTGTGCTGATGATGTTTGGAAATTATTGGCTTACGTTGCTTTTTTTTTTTAAAGGACTAACAAACAAAGAGAGTAGATGTATCAGAGCGATTAGCTATTATAATTTGCAATAGAATCTCAGTTTGAATGTTTCCAAAACCATCTACAAAGAACAAAAAGAAGTCCTCTTGATCCTGTGCTTCCTGTTATCTACATCTTTGTATATATAGTCAGCCTATCATATCCATGGATTCTGCATCCACAGATTCAACCAACCACAGCTTAGAAATATTAAAAAACAACAACAACCCAAATGGTAAATTTTGATTTTGCCTTTTTATATTAGGGATATGATTTTACTACGCCATTGTACATAATGGGACTTGAGCATCCATGACTTTTGGTATCAATAGGGGGTCCTGAAACCAAACTCCAGCTGGTACTGAGGGCCCACTGTGCGCTACTGTTATATGACAGAACCTACTTTGTGTGTGACTTTTCTAATGAAAAGGTGTGACAGTATAAGGCTGTTGTATGTACAGCCACACATTCAAAGCTTCTTGTTCTGCACATTAAAGGAGATGTGCATTGGAGGGAGCAAGTGCATATCTATTATCAGAGGAAATGAGTTGATGATCTGGTAGCTGTATGAGTTTGTGCATTAGTCTGTTTGTAACATCTAAGTGTGTCTGTTATCCTTGTGTGTAGGGTTCAAAAAGGATACTGCGTTCTCATGAAATTGTGCTGCACCCTGGTGGTCGTGTAGAAACAGAACTTGCACTCACTTTCTCTCTACAGGTAATATAAGAAATATCTGCTTGCTTCTTACTGTAAAGATGTTTATGTACAGCTTTGGGCAGAGTGTGTATGTTTGTTTTAACTTCACTCATTGAATAAATTTTCTCTGAAATCATAGACTAGAAGAGTTTAGAACAGGAGTAGAGAAAGTGTGGATTGTGCCCAGCATCTAGCCCCCATATTTTGACCCTGAAATTCCCCACCGCCCCCAAACAACCAACAGAGGAGTGGGAGATAGTTTTTTTTTTTTGTTTGTTCCTCCACAGGAGTCATTTTAACCCCAGGAGAGGTTTTTTCAAAGTGCAAAGTTATCTAGAAGTCAATTTCCAGTCATTTTGTGTTGGAGAAAGCCACTCCTGCATCTAAAATGCCCTAAAGAGTGCCAAAACATGGTGAGATTGCACTCTGTGCCTGCTAGGGAGCATTTAAGGGCAAAAGTTTAAGCCTTTTCAAGCTGTGGAGGAGATGCAGCCTTCTGACGTTGCCTAGAAAGTGAATACAGCCCCTCTAATTTCCAACATTTGCCCACTCCTGGAATACAAGATTGATAGGTACTTGTGTTACCACCGTGAACTGGCCTGGCCTTTGGTAAACTTTAGATATCACTTTTGATACCACAATTCGGCCCTGTTCTGCCACCCTCAGCCATGTGTTTGTAAGGCCTCCGAACAAGCACAAAGCTAGGCATGGCTATTATATGCCGACCGTACTTGTTTACACCTAGGCAAGCCAGAAACTGCCAGATCTGCTTTAGGAGACCTCCCAAAACAAACACTTCATTAAGGTATGTACACTAACACAAAGAGACCCTTGCCCTGAGCCGGCACCCTGGTGAGCTGGACACTCCACTGCCCAGGCAAGCTGCATCTGCAAACTGGCCATCCCATTGTCAATTCGGAGCTTAACTCAATCATGTAAATTCTGACCTTTCAGAGACATTGTCTCTCGCCCAAACCTTATTGTTTTCGCCCCAGACCAGGCTAGCCCACGGTCATTCTTTTCCTAATAAAAACCCCCAGTTCCGAGAGTTCCTTGGACTGCTCGGACTGCCCGTTGGATTGCTATCCAGCCTTGCTGCGGCTTCGTCAGGCGAGCTCCCCTCGGCCACCACGCTGAATTTCTTCACTCCCATCTCCGGCTTCTTCAGGACTACGAGAAAGGTATTATATCACCCATTTTCCCCCAAAACTCTCATTTCCTATTTCTTAGTTAGTTAGTTGTGTGCATGTGTTGTCTTGTTTGTTGTTTGCCTGTTAATAAAACTAGCCATTTTGTCTCCTTTAAACTTGTCTGACTGCTCACTGACCTGAACCTGTATACATTGGGTAAAAGATTCCCACTAAGTTACCCTGCCTCTCGCTAGCTTAAGAGAGTGCTCCAGCTAATTTCCCCATCTTTGCTTGGTTTGTTTGGTCATTTGGGCGCCCCTCCCAGGACCCCCAACTCACAGGGTAACACTTGAGTCTAGGCTGAATCTATTACAGCAAAAGACCTCACCAAAGGTCCCCGGGCAGACTGGCTCCTCTGTCAGTGTAGTGTGTGTGCTTAGGTAAATTGATTGCAGAGAGGAAGTAATTTGTGTTGTTTGGGAGTTCTTGTGCTGTAACAGAGCATCATTAATCTCATCTGATTTTGAAGTGAAAAGAGGATAACTGCATGCATCTGTTTTGTTTTCCCCGATGCTTAGGCTTTTATGTGACACACTTAAACAGCTCAGAAGAGTATGTAAAATGGCAACCAGGTTGAGCTCTGCTGTAACAGTGCCTTAATCTTTCATCTGATCTTATATTTTGAAGGCTTTAAACCATGCACAACCAATTGTTCTTATAGAGTAGAGTAGCCAAAGTGTGCTCTATGGACTGTATGCTGTCCCTAATGTTGTGGGTGCAGAGCTTGCGAACCCCCCCAAATTTTGTTATTTTGGGGTTTTTTTTACATTGAAACCTCTAAAATATGCAGAAACATGTCCAGCTCTGCAAAGCCCAGATACTTTATTTTTGTTGGAATCCTTCTCAAAATGTTGATAGGATATGATCTGTGGAAGACTCCAGTGAAGAAAGAGGTATGTGGAAGCACTGTTGAGAGGGTGCAGCTCACAAAGCGGGGTTGGGGGGAATTGGTGTCTAGGTCCTGTGCTGTTGCCCATCCTGTTACAGATAATCTATCTAGAAAACGTACAGAAGAGATTTTTTTCCTTTGTGCATTGTAATATAACGTTGAAATGTTTCAACTACAGTATCCTCATTTCTTGAAAAGAGAAGGCAATAAACTTCAGATAATGCTACAGAGAAGGAAACGGTATAAAAACAGGACAATTCTTGGCTACAAAACTTTGGCAGTGGGCTCTATCAACATGGTGGAGGTAGGTGCACATCCACTTAGTTCATAGGCATGGTGATTGGTCACCTTATAGATGAATATTCCGGCACAAATAAAAGTTATTGATATGGAAAAGGTTATTTATTAGCTTGTTATTAATAGCAGGCAAAAACAATCAGAAGAAACCATCAGTATCCTGTATATCCATAGAGTCGAGTGAACACAAAGTGCTCATTCCCATAAAATAACTAGGAAAGGAAACCAGGTCCAGAAATCGCAATGATCAGAAACTGAACATTGTATTGAATAAACATTTTCCTGTTGCATGGTTTCCAGAAGCAATTTTGAGGAAATAAATATATGAACAACCTGTCTTAAATATTTTATTCATAATTGTAAAAGAAACTATTCATTTTTTCAAATTTTTACCCAGATTTTTCCAATTTTTCTAGGAGGAAAAGCTTTTGGAAAAGAATGGAAAATGCTGGGAGTGGGGGATTCCAGTTCTTCACATCTCTAGAAATGAGTAATTTAGTTGTGGAAGAATGCTGTAAGATTAATGTATGATTAATGTAAGATTAATATAAGATTAATATATTATTGTGATGCCAATTTTGGTATAACAAATCTAGATAGGAGCTTTTATAACTAAACTTGCCTATTAAGAAAAGAGCTAGAGAAGAAACATCAAAAGGCAAATTTGTGGGGGAAAATGGTTTGGTGCTTCTAATTGGAATACAGATATACCTCAGTTAACAAGTGGATACATTCCTAGACATTAAGTCTTTTTAAGAGAAAATTTGGTATCAGAGGTAGAAAACATATGGAAAGAATAGACATAAGATCCTGTACCACAAAAATGCAGTATCTCATTATAGCAATATAAAGCTTTGAGTACAGTTGTCCAAGGGTTTTCTTGGAGAACTTACCTGTGAGTCACTGAAAACATGCACACAGAGCATTAGCGTCTATCTTACTGAGGTGAGAGGGGGCTTTGGGCATCTTCTATAGCCACATCCTGTCTTAGTGTGTGTGTCTCTCTGTCCCTGGACGGAACTGATCCACTCTATGGTGGAAATTTTGTTTTAGTTGCAGTAAGCCTTTGTTAGCAACCTAAATGGTAAGATCTTACTCTGGCACATAGCTCCACACATGGAATTCCACGTTTTCCTAGTGCCTGGCAGCTTTATACTATTGCATACCGGTGTGTGGGAGATAGTTCAGATCACGGAGAAGCAAATGCTCTCAGCTTGGTGGGTAGAAAAATGAATGTGCAGTCTCAAGTGGAGTGCACCCTCCTTTTCCATCCTCAGGGAGTTCAGAGCAGCCAGATATTCTTGGTCTGAATTGCCTGCCCCCATCTCTCTCTTTTCACCAATATTTGACAGCAGTAGGTATCCCTCCTGGGGCTTGTCAGCTGCTGGGCACTAGGATGTTTTTGGATAGGGTGCAAGAACGAATGAATAGAATGAGACTTCAGTGCATGTGAGTTGACCTGACCTTAATCTCCTGTCTGATCTGTTGCTGTAAATGGACAGCCAGTGTCAGAAATACAACTCTAAGCCTAGTGGGTGGGATCCTTTGGCCTAATACCACTTGGAGACTTTTCCTTTCTACAAAGTGGGAAGGAAGCCACTTCAAGCCAAAGGTGCCCAAAAACATTTGTACAAAGGAATGTCAGTAGCAGAAAATTCATTAATTTAGCTATGCCTGTACTGATTTCCAAGCTAGTGCGCAGCAACATACTTTTATTACGTCCAACAGTGTATTTTTATGGACACTGAGCAGCGTTCAGTGAGAAGTCTTTCAGATACTAAGTGTGTCATCTTGCATGAAAGGTAGGCCTCATGAAGTTGGAAATGTAGTTCTCAACAATCTGCTTTGCGCTGTTTCTGCTCATTGCATACTTAGATTGCAAATACATTGGGATGATGTCAGAATTTCCTGTGTGTAAGTAGGGATCAGCAAGCTTCCCATTCCCCACTCTGCCAGGCAGTAGTCTCCATTTGATTGTTATGAGTATGTGGCTTGTGTCATAGGTGCAGGTCTGGCTCTTGTTTTTCTGCAGTATGCTCTCACATACAGAGATTTCTCCATTCCTAAATATGTGCAAATGTATGGATACAGTGGCTCTCCACTTTGTTAGGACTTGGGGCACAGAACCCTTACAGTAGAAAAACTGCAAATAACTCCCCCCCATGATCCCCTTCCCATTCCTTTCCAGTACTCCCCCTCCCCATTCCCTTGCCTTTTATGCACAGAGGGAAGGGATTTGCAGGGAGCTCTGGAGGGGAGAAGGAAGACTTGCATGAACCTTCCCTCTATTTCCCTCCCTTTTTGCCTTGGCATGAGTTCTGAGTATCTGCATCAGGGGCAAGGGAAGGGACTGGCCTAGTAATCTTTCTGGAATGAAGAGAACATTTGTTTGAATTCCATGACTACATAAATTGCATAAGAAATTGGGTTTTGACACATAAAATTTGATTGGAGCACATGTGTATGTCCCCTTCTAGGTATTGCAGCACCCAACCGAAGGAGGCAAAGTTTTGAGCCTTTTCAGCAATATCAAGGAAGTTACAGTAAAAATAGCGGAGATATGGATCTTCTCACTATCCAGTCAGCCAATAGACCAAGAGGATAGTGCTGTACACATGAGCCAGAAAACTAAGACCACAGGTAATGTTAGAAGGGTTAAACATTTATGTTCTGCATTCTGCATACCTTAAGTGCCATATGATTATGAAATACTGATGACAAAACTTTGGGAAGAATCTGCTGTTGAACTGTATTTGGATATTATCTGTTGGATGTTGCAGGGATCTATTCTAGCCCTCCTACTCTGGTCTTCTTTCTGTCCTGCTTTATTGCCTTTGTCCTAGGAAAGGAAACCCTGGGATATCTTGGAAGCACTTCATCTGGTCTCATGGTGCTGTTTCTGAATTCCAGATTGGACTATTTAAAAACTACTATATGAGATTTAATTCTTAATTAATGTACTGACCAGGGTTGTGTTAAAGAGACCTGACTGGATGAAAGATACATTGAGCATTCATAATTACAGTGGCCTCTCCACTTTCACGAGGGTTCAGAAGGCAGAACCCTTGTAAAAGAGGAAAAACTGTGAATAACTTCCCCCAACACTCCCCCTCCTGTTCCTCTCTGGGGTTCTCCCCCATTCCCTTGCATTTTGCCTCAGCATATGTTCTCTGCGTCAGGTCGGAACACATAAAAATGGGACAAGGAGCTCCAGAGCTGAAAAGGAAGACTTGTGTAAGCCTTCCCCCTATTCTTTTGCATTTTTCCTCAGCATGATTTCTCCGCACAGGGGCAGGATGCATGGGAATGGGAGGGAGAGCTCTAGAGGGGAAAAGGAAGGCTTGTATATTCAACCCTCCCCTTTCTTTGCATTTTGCCTCAATGCCAGTTCTCCACACAGATGCAAGATGAATGGAAGGGGGAGCACCAGAGGAGAAAAGGAAGGCTTGCACAAACCTTCCCTCCCACCATTCCTTTACATTTTGCCCCAACGCAAGTTCTCCACACTGGAGCAAGATGTATGGGAATAGGAGGGGGACTTTCAGAGGAGCAAAGTAAGGTTTGCTCAAGCCTTCTACCTACATTCCTTTGCATTTTGCTTCAGTGTGAATTCTCCATGTCAGGGCAGGATGCATGAGAATGGGAGGGGAAACTCCAGAGGGGAAAAGAAAGGTGTGCACAAGTCTTCCCCTCCATTTCCCTTGTGTTTTACCTCAGTGCACATTCTCCATCTGGAGCCAAATGCATGGGAATGTGAGGAGGAAGCTCCAGAGGGGAGAATGCGTGCCTACCCCCCCCCCGCCATTCTTTTGCCTTTTTCCCAACCCTGCTCACTTTCCTTCTCCATGCCTGGCAAAACACAAGGAAATGGGAGTAAGAGAATGGGGGGAAGGCATGCACACTCATGAATAAATTCATGAAGATCAAGCACACTAACGTGGAGGGAGGAGTGTGTCTGTGTGTCAATTTTCAGAACTGATACAAAGAAAAGTAAATGATTGTGGACTTGAAAAAACAATGTGAAAAAAATGAAGATATACTTTAAAGTAATACAAAACGATACTTAATTTTATGGTTACTCGTAAGCAGCTTAGTTTTGGTTTTCAGTAATTGAAATACAAAGTAGTTATAGATTTACAAAATAATGTCCTCTTTGTAAGACAGAACAATTTGTCTTATAACAAATATACAGGATATTCTATTTGCCAAATACATCTCAATCTTGTGATCTTCATTGGCATAAAAATGATCACAGTTGGATTCAGGTCTCTGTTTCATTTTCTCTGTTAGGAATGCAAACTGTGTACGCAGTATGCTGTATTACAGTGGACTGAGTTGTATATTATAACTCATTTATCACTTTAGTCTTTTAATGAACACAAAACACAAGATCCTTCACTCTTCAGAATCTTTGAATCAAGATAGAACATTGGCCCTTACACTTTCTGATAATCAGGTGCAAGTCTATGGATACAAATGCACAACATCTTAATTAGCTAAATCTATACTGATAGTATTAAAATTGCCACACAAACATTGCACTCATTTATTTCTCCATCAAAATGAAATAAAGTCTATTCTTATGCCCTTAAAAACCCATGTTGGAACTCAAAAATATGTAGTAAAACAGGAACCAACCCACGTGTTATCTGTAATTCCTGACATTAAGTATCTTTTTAGATAGAAAAACCATTAAAAGTTGTTTATAACTTTACAAAATTAGTGACTTTTATTAATCGTACTTGGTAAGATTTTTCAGTGGCTAGAGGTTGGAGATCAAGTTTCCTGCCTGTATCTTTGTTCTAGCCCAAATTATTCCCTTGTTTCCATAGATACCACAGCAGGCCTGAAGTGCAGAATCCAGGGCTTCAGTGCCTATTGTGGCATTCAGGAGTACAGCTGCCCCCATTCCTTCTGTGCATGTCATGCAAAGTGGTTGATGAGAGGGAGGAGGGAACTTCAGGCAACACTGCAGCAGGGATGGAGCCCTTAACACTAGTGGCACAGCATGGATGTTTAAGACAGATGTGGTTAGCTTGGTAATATTTGAAGACTAGGGCATACACTTAATTAAATAAGGATTGGAAGGCTGCAGCATTTATAAACTGTAAAATCCTAATGAACGTCTAACTGTTAGAATGTTCCTTTTATCTTCTCCTGTGCACATTGTTTCCTTCTTGTTTACTATATTTGCTGGCAAAAATGCCCTCTGAAAATAGAGTGCATTTTACATGTGGGCAAATATGGCTAACTCCTGCCATCAGGACAAAAGAATGGAAAGGCACCTTTCTGTTCCTTTTTATCTCCGCAGGGAGTTCTCCCCACCCAAGCAGAAATGACAGGAAGGGGAGAAAGGAGCTCCTTTCACCCCTCCTTCCTGTTCTTTCTGCCTCAACTACTGCCCCCCTCTGCCTGCTCGCCACCCCCCTGTGCCCACTCACCACTCCCCTCACACACTCTCCACGCCTGCTTGCCATCCCCCTGCACCTGCTCACCACCCCCGGTTGCCATTTTCTGTGGAGAAGCTGTTGTTCAGGGTGCCAGGAAATTTTTTCCTAGAGAATGCAACCTTAGAATAGGATGTGTCTTATATACGCCAGTGCGTCTAATATGCTGGCAAATAAGGTAAGCAGAAGAACATTCTACAGGCACAAAGAAAAAAAAATCTAAATACATATGTTAATCTCCTATCCAGAAAAGATGTTACCAGGCAAAGATGAGGATGAGCCTAGAAGGACTGACAGATAAACAATGTGGTCTCCCTTGATGTGGCAGAACCATTACAAGACACTGTTAAATGCATATGGTGATTTAAACAGGATTGAAAAACAGATTGAGCCTGCTCCCTAAAGCCCCTTGAAGTGAAAATAATATGTTTTGCTGTCAGGAAAAAAAATGCTATGATGTCATGGACTCATATTGGGAAACATTGTGTAATTTGTTGGTTGTATAATAGAGTATATGGTAAGGAGCTGTTGGGAGAGGGAAGAGAATGGAATATTGGAATGACTGATGATTGGGGAAATGTTTGAGGAGATTTGCATGAGGCTAGTGAATGAAAGTTGGTGAAAGGCAGTTAGGCATTTGGCATTGGGATTAGTTAAATAGTTGGGTTGAGGGTGTTGATGTGATTGGTCTGGGTAAAAGGGTGTGGATGATTTAGGTTTTGAGTCAGTCAGATTTAGAAACAATTAAGTGGTATTAAGGGTCTCAGATGGCTAGAGACGAATATGAGTGTGTGCATGGTGTTTTCAGTGTAATATTTTAATCTGCCTTGTAATATTTAACTTCTGTAAATAAATGTTTTGGTTTCTCTACATTTCTGGCCTCTGGGAGCATTATCTAACTCAGTGGTTCTCAACCTGTGGGTCCCCAGATGTTTGTGGACTTCAGCTCCCAGAAGCCCCAGCCACTATGGTCAATGCTCAGGGCTTCTGGGAGCTGAAGTCCAAAAACATCTGGGGACCCACAGGTTGAGAACCACTGATCTAACTGGAAGCTTGGAGTCAAACAAGGTGTCTGTAGTTGCAGCAATGAATATAGAGGGATGGTGTCCAGTGTGGATAGAAGTTGCATAGATCCTCATAGGAACCTTGGGGGCATTTAGGCCACCACCACAGTTGATGTCATACAAGGACAAGAGGTAGTCCTGGCAGAGATGGAGATCAGGAAAAGCCCTCACTCTTGGTGATTGCAATGTGCGCTGCGGTGGGTCAGAAGGTGGTCACAGATGGTGGCAAAAGAGGGATTTCTAACAGGGAAACCTCCATTTTTGGAGATACCATGGTGGGATAAAGTTTGGAAAATCCCACAAAGGCTTCCAGTGAAAGCCTGGAAACTGAGCCTTAAGCACCTAAATAAATAATTGCAGTCATATCAGCAGGAACAGAGAGCCAGCATGGTTTTGGTGTCAGATTAGGACCCTTAGAGACCTGCCTGCTCAGCCATGGAAACCCCCTCAGTGACCTTGGTCAATTCACACTCTCTCAACCTTAGAGGAAGGAAATGACAAAACACTTCTTTTTTTTAAATTTATTTTTATTATACATACACATTAATAAAATCCATAATAGGCATTGTACATTTCAGATATTGTTATCCATATATACAGTTATATGTGGGTGTGTATTATATATATATATATATACACACACATATATATACATACACACATACATCTTTTCTCAGTAATGTAAAAAACCCAACTATTTTTATCCTCATTTTGCATCGTTTTTCATGATTTTGTATCTTTTACATTATTGTGACTTCCTTGCCTCTACCAAGAGTCACTATTAATGCTATTTTATCTATATCGAAACTCCCCAATTGTGATCGTTATGTACAATTCATAACATATCAGTCTACTCTAAATCACATACAAAATCACCGATTGACTTTACTTTTTCTTGTGTTATTTTTCACTCTTATCTTATCCTTATATGTTTTAACATACCTCCACATATCTAAGTATTCTTCCGTCTATTTAACGTGTTTTTGATTGCCATTTCTCCTATATATTCCAAACGTTATCATTATAATTTATTATCTAACATTTTCTATAACTCATATTAAAACCAATGTCCATATTCCTTCATATATGTTGTTACTGGATTCCAATCGTTTTCTAATTGTTCCGTTTGCTTCCCCTTCAACCTAAAAGAAAATAAATCAAATTGTTTAAACTCAGCTATTTTTTGGGTCCATTGTTCTGTCTGGGACTGCCGTTGTTTTCCATAATCTCGCAAACACCATTCTTGCTGCTGTTATTAAATATAGTAAAACTCTTTTGTTTTTCAATTGGATGGTTCTATCAAAGATAAAAATCATATTTAACAAGAATAGTTCGGGCATCATAGGAAATGTCACTTTAGATATTTCTTTTATAATTGCATAAATTTTTAGCCAGAATTTTTTTGTACACGGACATATCTACCATATGTGATAAAATGTTCCCAGATTTTCTTTACATTTCCAACATTTATTTTCACCAATATGGTACATTTTATCTATCTTTTCTGATGTTAAGTAAGTTCTGTACATCATCTTAATGTAATTTTCTTTTAAGTCTTGCGAGCTAGTAAATTCTGCTGTATTTTTCCATGACATTTCCCAATCATTCAAAAGAATATCATGCTGAACATTAATTGCCCACTTAACCATAACTTCCTTGATAGTTTCGTCTTCCAATTTACGAATATTTAAATATTTATAAAAGAGCGAGATTTTTTGCTTTGATTTGAGAAATGTTATTGTTTCTAATTCATTATATGACTTTTGTGTTGAAATTCCTTCTAATTTTGAGTCCATTTTAAATTTCTCTTTAAGTTGTAGATATGGAAACCAGTTTATTTTTATATTTTCTCTTTCTAATTCTTCACGTGTCTTTAATCTAATTGTCTCTGGGCTGTCATACTTTATCAAACCTTTATATCTGAGCCAGTCTTGGTTCTTATCTGTCCGTTGTCCATAGAAGGCCTCCTGGGGCGACATCCAAAGTGGTATTTTATTATAAGTACTCTTTTTTTATATTTTTCCAAATTCTAATCAATTATTTTCTTATATAGTGGTTGGTGAAGTCTCTATCAATCTTATCCTTCTTGTACCACAAATAAGCATGGAACCCGAATCTCATATTTGCGCCTTCTATTGTTAATGTTCTTGTATCTTTTAAAGTTATCCAGTCCTGGATCCACGTCATAGCATTAGCATAGTAATATAGTTTGAGATCGGGTAGTCCACATCCTCCTTTGTCTGTCTGCTCTGTCATCAGTTTCCACCTAATTCTCAGCTTTTTACCTACCCATATGAATTTAGATAGTTCCTTTTCCCAAAGTTTAAAAGGTTTGTCATTTGTTAAAATTGGCAAGTTCTGGAACAAGAAATTAAATTTAGGCAAACATTCATTTTGACAGTCGCTGTTCTTCCTAATAAGGATAGGTTGAAGTTCGTCCATCTTCTTAGATCATGGATAATTTCCTTCCACGTTTTCTCATAGTTATTATCAAATAAATCTTTATTAAACTCCGTAAACCAAACTCCTAAATATTTTATCTTCTTCTCCATTTTAAATCCAGTCAATTTTACCATTTCTTCTTTTTCTTTTACTGTCATGTTTTTAATCATGACATATGACTTGTTTTGATTTACTTTTAGCCCGGCTGCTTCTCCAAAGTTTTTAATTTCCTTCATAAGTTCTGTAATTCCTGATGTTGGCTCTTCCATAAAAAATATAAGGTCGTCCGCGAATGCTCTTAATTTATATTCTTGGTCGTTGATTTTAATTCCTTTTATTGCAGAATTTTCTCTTATATTTAATATTTCTAATATCGCTATAAAGAGCAGCGGAGATATCAGGCATCCTTGTCTTGTTCCTTTTGTAATTTGTATTTCTTCCATTAATTCTCCATTCACAATCAATTTTGCATTTTGCTCTTTATAAATAGCTTGTATCCATCCGACAAAGTTACCGCCGCAGTTCATTTTTTTCAACGCTTCTAACATAAATGGCTATCTAACTTTGTCAGATGCCTTTCAGCATCTAGAAACAATACGGCCAGTTGTTTTTCATTTCTTTTTTCATAGTACTCTATCGCATTTGATAAAATTCTGGTGTTGCTTCTCAGATAATGATTTGGCAAGAAGCCATTTTGATCTAGATGAATCATTTCATTTAAAACCTTTTTGAATCTCGATGCCAATATCATTGTAAAAATTTTGTAATCCATGTTCAATAAAGATATTGGCCTATAATTTTTTGGCAATGTATGATCCTTTCCCTCTTTCGGTATCAGTGCAATATTTGCATTTTTCCAGGAATCTGGGATACCATTTAACTTAATTTCATTTAATGTTTTTGTTAACGGAGGTATAATTTCCGCTTCAAAAGTTTTATAAAAGAGGGCTGTATAACCATCTGGTCGAGGCACTTTATAGTTTTTCAATTTCCCGATTGCTTCTTTAACTTCCATCATTGTAATATCTTGGTTTAAGGCTTTCTTTTGTTCATCCGTTACTTTTGGTGTTTTCTGTCTCTCCAAATATTTCTTAGTTTTCTTCTCTTCTATCTCCTGTGTCATATCTTTTTCGTATAGATAAGCATAATATCTTTGAAAAATCTTTTTAATTTGATCTTGGTCCATGGTTTCTTTTTGGCTCTTTTTCATTTTAAAGATTCTTCTTTTTTCTCTCTCCTGTCTTAATTTATACGATAACCGTTTTCCCGGTTTGTTTGCATGTTCAAATTGGTTCAAGCCACAGTATTTCATTTTCTTCTCTATATCAGCCATATTTTTTGCTGCTATTTGGTCGTGTATTGACTTTATTTCCAATTTTAATTTCTGATTTGTACTATTAGTCTGAAACTCCTTTTCTTTCACTTTTAATATTTCCATTAAATTTAGTAATTGTTGGTTTTCTGGTTTCTTTTTATATGCTCCCATATTTATCAATGACCTCTAGTGACGGCTTTCCAGGCATCCCAGATCGTCTTCATTGTCATATTTGATTTTATATTCTCTTCAAAAATTTTTTGTAAAATGTCTTTTAATTTAATCACTAATTCTTTATCTTTGAGCAAATTATCGTTGAGCTTCCAATTGTATTGTTTTCGTTGTCTCAATTTCAAGTGCAGGAGGATAGGATTATGATCCGAGGCTATTTTCAGAACAATTTCCATTTCATAAATGTTGGTATGTAGCGCTTTCGAGATTAAAAAAAAGTCGATTCTTGGAAAGGTATTATATCTGTCCAAAAAGAAAGTATATCCTTTTTCGGACCCGTGTTTGAAAGTCCATGCATCTATTAAAGAGAGTTCATCCATCATCTGGAAGAAATTCTGCGGTAGCTTTCTGTGGCTCTTTTTTATGTCTTTGATATTCTATCTGCCCTCTAATGGGTTAAAAACCCCATTCAGATCCCCCAGAATTAGGACGTTATCTTGAGACTTTTCATTTGCATAATTAACTATCTGTTTCCTGATTTTAGAAGGAAATGACAAAACACTTCTGAATAATTTTCACCAAGAAAACCCTAGGATAGGGCTGCCATATGTCAGAGGCACATAACAAAAACAGCAGCAGCAGGAACAAAGGCCCTGCCAACCATGGGGGAGAACCTTGACAATCAAAATTGATACAGAATCTGAAGGTATGGGGGGCACTGGAAGATGAGATGGGAGGATGGAAAACAACTTTTATCCTGGAGGGTTTTGAAGCTTTTACTAGACTTCTGTGGCAGTAGAAGATTTTCAGAATGTCTATAGAGCTTTGGCACCAAATACCTGAAATCAGAATGAGTTGGAGATATAATAGACTTGTGACACTCTCCTTGAAAAAGGTGATTGTCTGTTGAATTAATTATTAAGGTATTACAGAGCAAAGTTTTCTAAATCATCATCTCAGGCCTTTGTTCTAAACCCTTTCCAAGCAGCAACAACAACCAAAGCCTTTTCATCCCTTTATAAGTACGTTACTGTGAACAGGATTCTTCTGTTTTTGATGTCTTCCCGTCAATCTGATAGTTTAGCAGGACAGTGATAAACACCTTTGACCATGTGGGAAGCTGTGGAAGCCTTGTCTTGGGCACAATTTAAGAAAGAGAATCTGCTTTGAAAGGGAATTTGAGGAGTGAGAACCATGTGGCCGGATTTGTATGTCCGAGGAAAAGCAAATAGTGGTGTTTTGTAAAATGTGATTTTTGGAAATGAAAAATATATTTTTTAAAAAGACTCCTAAAAACCCACTGGCCAATTCTTATATTGCTCTCTGAATGTGGTTTAATAACATGAGGAAACAATGCACTAAACATTCTGTGTGTCCCTTACCACATGACATTGCCATCCCAGAATGGCAATGCGTTGCTGCTGGTCCGGGATGCATGCCATCACACGACATCATTGCAGTTCTCGCTGCTCTTGCGCCGTATACCATTACCAGAAACAACCTGGTAATGGAATCCTTTCTCGTGATGATCCCATTGGCTGTGGGTGTGTGGTAAGGGCAGAAATGCTATCAGGCACTTCCTTCCACAGTACAGTGCAGGAAGAGGTGGGGAAAGGGACCTGCCATTCATGTTGTACTGTGGAAGGAAGAAGAGTGTCCCTAATGCTACCTATCCACTGGCAACTGACCAGATGTGATAGCGTTCAGATCCCCCTCCCATCCTAGCAATGGCACTGTTGGGATGGAATCAGGATGAAACGCTATCAAGCTATGATGCAATAAGGATCTGAGTGTTTTCAATACAGTAGTAAAATCATAAATGTTCTGCTCAGTCTCAGTGTTCTGCATTTTTGAGATTTTATAGCAATGCATTGCCATTTTTATTGCCTCTCAGAACAGGAAATAGTATGAAAGATTAGACACTCAAATTAATATTTATGTGTTTATGTTCTTTACAGTTACAGGTTTATGTGCAAAGAGCTATCTGTATTGATGGTGTTGATAACTGTTCTTTATTTTAGTTATATTTTTGAACTACTGAAAATTTGGCAATTATTTGTTTAATAAAACTGTGATACGATTACTTCTGTGTTTGTTTCTTGCAGACAACTATTCTGAAGAGGAATATGAAAGCTTCTCTTCAGAACAAGAAGCGAGCGATGACGCTGTTCAGGGACAGGTACTGTGGAAATTCTTTCTATACATTCTTATCCAGATAAGCATTTTGTTCTGATAACAATGTCCACTGTAAACTTTGATTTTTAACATGGGGTCATAAGATCACAAATGTAATGTTGCAGCTGATTATTTCCTTCATTTCTTTCATGTAAGACATTTGTTAGCTATGCCTTAGAAATAGCATCTAAAGTGGTTTTAAAATAAAAGGGAAGATTGTTATGATAATCTCTTACAGAACCACAGCCAGCAGAAGATGAATCAAAGAACAAGACACCACCTCTATTCTATGTACAGAAGTGAATTGAGCTGGCTGTTTAACTTTACTTCTACACTGGCAAATAGGTAGTATCTTTGATCATATCTGAAGCAGCAGCCTAGTTTAAGGGGCACACGGCAGACGCTGTGGCATGTTGAAGGTCATAATTACGTATATATTCTTTGTCAGAAAAAGTGGCTAGGAGTTACAGAGCAATGGCTAAGGGGTGCTGCTGCACATCACCTGCCACCTGAGGCAGTTGCCTCGCTCTTTTTAGTGGAAGAACTGTCTTTGCCTAGGAGACTAATGAATTCAAATAATTTTGATGGCTTTTGGGAGATTGTCTCCCTTTTGCTGGCAGTTGTGACAAAGCTCTGATTGACTTCTAGAATGGCAAATGAACTGGATGGAGCTGCCAGCAGTTAAATGATCATCTTGACAATTAGAACGGTAGTGACGGATCCCATCAAACAGGTGCAAGGGCTTCTTTTAGAGCTGATGTGCCAAGAGAACCTCCAGTGCATAAGGTTCTGAATCTGGCTGGAGACTCTCAACTCACTCCTTCTCCTAATTCTTCTAATCACCCATGGATTTCTAATCAGGGATCAAAGGTAGAAGACATTGCCATTTTGTTCTCTCTTCTAAGGCTGTGACTCAGCTGGCACCTGAAAGTGCAAGCTGAGAACACCTGTCGCCTCTTTTCACTTCCCTGTGCAGGGTAGGGGAGAGAGGTGATCCCAGGTAAAAATGCTGTGCGGGCAAACTCTTGAAGATGTTGTGAGTAGGGACCCAGTGACTTCAGTGGGTGTGACTTTATCCCTTTTTTGAGGCAAGTTTCTGGATTATGTAGTGACCTCTTAATTCCAGGATTTCTTTAGACTATCTCAGTTTAGCCAAATGGGTTGAGTATAGTTTTGCTTGCCTTGGGAGATGACCTGTGCTGGGAACTGGATGGGGGAGTGTGTTCCTGTTGATTCTGCTGGACCTCTGTGGCTTTTGATACCCTCAGCCACAGTATCTCTAGTTGCCTTTTTGGGATGGGACTTGGATGCACTGTTTTACAGTGGCTCTGGTCCATCTTGGAGAACCAGACTTAGAAGTTAGTGTTGGGAGAATTACTCTTTAAACCCCAATTACTGGTTTATGGGGTCCCATAGGGCTTAGTTCTATTTGTACATGAAACCATTGTTAGAGGTTTTCCAGTCTTGTGGGTGGCTTAATATGTGTGAAACCTCTGGGGGAGATCATCCAAACTTTTGGACTTGGTTGGTTTTCACTGGTAGGCTGGTGACACTTAACACTCTCTCTTGTTTCTATCCAATTCCAGCAAAGCTGTTTTGGTGTGAAATCAGTAGCTGTTGTCAGTAATGGACTGGATCAGAGTGAACAAAGTGAATCTTAATCCAGATAAGGTGGAGGTGCTCATGTCTTGTCTGGATTTTGGAAGATCAGGGAATGGGGATTTAGCCTGTGCCAGATGGGGCTCCTCTCCTTCTGAAATCTGATGTTTGTAATTTGTACATCTGGACTGAGTTTTGAATGCGATACCTAGGGTTTGCCAGTGCGTTTGCACAATTGAAACTAGTGGGCCAGCTGTGTCTGTTCCAGCGACAGCATATCTGGATATGGAGACAGGTGTCTTAGTTATATCCGGTTTGATTATTATAACATGCTGTATGTGAGATTTCCTTTGTAAATTGGTCAGAAACTTCATTGGGTCCAAAATGCTGCAACCAGAGTGTTGATTGGAGCTGGTTGCAGAGAACGTGACAAGTCTCCCATTGAAAAAACCTTCCCATTAGACATTCAGTGCTCTGGTCTGCTTACCTGGATGCCACATCCTGCTTCCATAGGTGATTTACTGGGACAGTACATGCTGAAATCTTGTCATATGTTTCCTGGTATTTGGCTAAGTGAATGACTTTCCTTGTGCTCTCTTACCAGTTAGTGCATCCACTTCAGCTTCCATGTCCTAAAGGACATTTTTCCAGAGCAGTCTCATCTTCCACTTCCTCTTTCCAAGAAGTTCTGATATCGTACAATCCTGGAGTTGGGAGGAACCAAAAGGGCTACCCAGTCCAACGCCCTGGCATGCAGGAACACACAATTACAGCACTCATAAAAGATACTCATCCAGTATCTGCTTAAAGACCTCTGAAGAGGAAAAGTCCACCTACCCTTTGAGGCAGTCTGTTTCACTGTTTAACATCTCTTACAGTTAAAGAAAAAATTCTTTCTAATGTTTAGGTGGAATTTTTTTTCCTATAATTTGAATATATTGGTTCATGTTCTTGACTCTGGAACAGCAGAAGACAAGCTGGCTCCATCTTCTACATGACATCCCATCACATATTTAAAGATAGCCATCATGTTACCTCTCATTCTTTTCTGAGCTAAACATACCCCTGCTTAAGTTGTTCCTCCTAAGACTTAGGTTCCAGACTTTTTTTGGTTGCTTTTCTTGGAACATGCTCCAGCTTGTCTATATCCTTCTTGAACTATGATACCCAGAACTGGACACAATGTTCCAGATGAGGTCTGACCAAAGCAAAATAGAGTAGGACTACTACTTTCTTCTATTTCTATTAGGATATACAGTGGCCCCTCCACTTTTGTGAGGGTTTGGGGCATGGCACCCTTGCAAAAGTGGAAAAAACATAAATAACACCTCCCACATGATCCCCTATTACTTTCTGGTGCTCCTCCCTCCCATTCCCTTGCCTTTCTGGGGCCAGATGCAAGGGAGTGGTGGGGGAGCTCTGAAGGAGAGAATGAACATTTGCATGAGTCTTCCCCCCCCCAATTCTCTTGCCTTTTGCATTGGTGCAAGTTCTCAGCAACAGGGTTAGAAGCAAGGGAATGAGAGAGGGAGTTCCAGAGGTGCGAGCCTCCCCCTCCCAGTCTCTTGTTCTTTGCCTTGGTGCAAGCTCTCAGTGACGGGGTTAGAGGCAAGGGATGGGGAGGGGGAGCTCTGGTGGGAAGGAGGAAGGCTTGAGTGAGCACTTCCCCACATTCCCTTGCCTTTTGCCTCAGTGCATGTTTTTAACACCAGGACCAGAGGGAAGTGAATGGGAGAGGGGAGCTCCAGAGGGGAAAAATAAGGTGTGTGTGTGCCTCCCTTCTCTCCATTTGCTTGCTTTTTGTCCAAGTGCTGTCCTTGTTTCTCCATGTCCAGCAAAATGCAAGGGAATGGGAGAAGGAGAATGGAGGAAGGCACGTACGCACCTCGCAAATAATCAAATTCATGAAGGTCAAACTCGTGAATGTGGAGGGAGAACTGTTGATGCAACCCAGAATTGCATTGTCTTTTTTTGACTGCTGCATCACACTGTTGACTCATGTTTAGCTTATGATCTACTGAGACTCCTAGATCTTTTTCACATATATTGTTTTCAAGCCAGGTGTCACTCATCCTATTTGCATTTCATTTTCCCTGCCTAGATGTAGTACCTTACATTTATCTCTGTTGACATCCATTTTGTTAGTTTTGGCCCAGTTCTGCAATCTGTCAAGATCATTTTGAATTCTAATCATTTTGAATTCTTATCATGTTCTCTGAGGTTATATTTACTTTCTCTAATTTGGTGGCATCTGCAAATTTGATATGCATACCTCCTGTTCTGTCATCTAAGTCATTTATAAAAATGTTAACAGCAGGGCAAAACAGAATCCTGAGTCAATTCTCTCCAGGTTGAAGAGCAACTGTTGGTGAGTACAATCAGCCCTCTGTATCTGCAGATTCTGTGTCCATGGATTCAAGCAACAGTGGCTTGAAAATATTAAAAGAAAACAACTGAAAAGCAAACTTTGATTTTGCTATTTTATATATGGAACACCATTTACTACACCATTGTACATAATCAGACTTGAGCACTGATGAGTTTTGGTATCTAGAGGGCATCCTGGAACCAAACCTTAGTGGATACTGAGGGCCTCCATGTTTGCTTTGGTAGCCAATTACAAATCCACTGAAATATAACATTGTCTAGCCCACAGTTCTTAGACTTGCCCACAAGAATATCATAGGAGAGCTTGTCAAAATCCTTACTAAAATCAAGATACACAACACTCTTCTGATTGACCAAGTTTGTAATTCTGCCCCCGCCCCCAAAAGAGATAAGATTAGTATGGCATTGCTTGTTTTTGAGAAACCCATTTTGGCTTTTAGTAATCACACCATTCCTTTCCAAATGTGCACAGACTGATTGTGTAATGATATGTTCTAGAACCTTTCCTGATATTGATGTGAGGCTGACTGAGCAATAGTTGCTCAGGTCCTTCTCTCCGCTTTTTCTAAAGATGAGGGGACAGCATGTGCCTTCCTTCAGTCTTCTGGGGCTTCTCTTGTTCTCCAAGAATTCTCAAAGGCAATTGACAGTGGCTCTGAGATTACGTCTGCAGATTTCTTTAGTACTTTTGGATATGGCTCATCCAGCCCTGGAAACCTGAATTCATTTAGAGTAGCTTCATATTCCTTTACTACCTCTTCATGTATTTTGTGCTCTAGTTGCCTTACTGCAACATTGGTTCCATTTTCACTAATTATAGCATTGTTTTCTTCTTGGGCAAAAGCTAAGGCAAAGAAGGCATTAAACAATTCAGCCTCCTCTCTTTCCCCTGTTAGCATTTCATCTTCCTCTTGTTCCAGACAAAACCCTCTTGTTATTATTTTCAACTTCCCTAGCAAGCCTAAACTCCCTTCCCTTTGAGCATTTTTGACCATGGGATTTTACCCTGTGTTTACCAAAATCTGATTTCTTGAAGTCCAGAGTGTGTGTCTGACTATGCTTGGCTTCTCTTTTCCTCTATATAACAAATCCCAAGAGGACATGGTCACTCCGACCCAAGGATCCTACTGTTTCCACCCCGTTGACTAGCTTATCTGTTGGTTAAGCAGCCAATCCCCTTCTTGCTTCCTCCACATTTTGCATAATGAAATTGTCTGCAAGGCTAGTGAAGAAATTATTGGACCTTACAGTCCTGGCAGAGTGTGACTTACAGCAAATATCAGGATGGTTGAATTCTCCCTTTCCTATTCTAATTCTTCTTTTTCCAGGAGAGAAGGATTGAACCTACGATTTAGTTGACTCCTCCCGCTGCTTCTAGTAGGCGGGATGAAGACAAAAACCTTCCAATGGTCATGTGAGGGGGGAGTTACCCCTTGGAAGGTTCATATAACAATGGACACTAGTCTTTGCAGATGAGGAGCTCACTGCGGTCCCCATCTGGCACAGGGCAGATGAAAACACAAGGAGTGGGGTCACAGCATCTCCTGGCTGGAACTCCTGTCCTTTGTGGGTGTTGTTGAAGGTTGGGCAGTCCTAGTAAGGATAGACAATATCATGACAAAGACCCACCTGAATCGCAAATGAGGGGACAAGGATCACACTCTCTGATGACCAAGGCCCAGGACCTCCACTCTCTGGTGACCAAGGCCCAGAGAGGAACCTGATTTCGCCTGCAGTGAGAACTGAACTCCAGGGTGGATTGGCTGAGCCAGACAGACACCAGCCAGGAAGAATCGAGCCTCCACCCAGCAGCATTCAACCTTATCATCAGATCTTTGGGTCACCCATGAATGGGCCTGTTCACTTCTTTGATGAATGCCAAGCTTCTAAGATTTATCTCCAGATACTAGACAGAGAGAGCCAGGGGCACGGATGCCCTCACACTACCTTGGCTCTCAGGTCTACTTTGTGCCTTCCCACTGACAGCCCTCCTTTCCGAAGTGGTGGGTATCAAAAACCCGCCAGAGGCATTCTTGCCATCAATAGAAAAAACTCACAGCCAAAACGAGGCAGCAGGCTAACAGTCTTTATTGCGGGCAGTAAATCAAGCAGAGGCGATTAAGTCACAGCGTAGTGAGCCATCTCTAACAGAGTAGAGAAAAAGGGACAAGAAGCACAGCCTGTTCAGAGGCTGTGTTTTTATGTATACATGTTCAATAACAAGGAGCTTTGCAAACCATAACATATGCCCAGCTGCAAGAACCAGACGGCCTTGATTACATTCAGCTTTCACATGGGAAACACTCTATGTAGCTAGTCTAAACAACTAGAAGCAGCTTTGCTTTCTCACCCTCTGGTGGTGGGAAAATGTGCAGCCAGGAGTACAACACATCTCGTATATTGTGACAGTGGGGATGATCTGAAGAGACAGGGCCACAATAATCCTGATGGCACCAGAATGTCCCAGAAGGGCTTGGTTCTCTGAGATTATCAACATGGCAGAGGACTCCGTAGCTCTCCCAACCCAGACACACTTTTGCACTCGGGCACGTCTGTCATCCCTGTCCAAATTGGCTTCAGGGTCACGCTTGGGAGATTGATCACAACATACTAAAGACTTGTGGCTGTTGAGATATCCACAAGCACCATCCTCGTTTCCTGATGGGCCTCCACTAACAGAATTTACAGGTACACCTTCTGAGTGTTCCCCTAATGGTGCAAGCGTAAAAAAGTGAACTTCCTCCAGCTGTTGATTGCTGGTCTGCTAGACTTCCTTCAGGAGGGTAATATACCAGTGTGTAGACTGTGTTAAGAAGCAGATCGCAGATGAATTAAGTCGTGCATCATGTTCTGTTATTAATCCTTGAATATGACAGCTCCAGAGGGCATCATGATGTATTTCACCAGAAGTGCAGCCTCTTTGGCTGCCCACTACATCAGCATCCCCCTTACAGAAATCTGCAGGTCTGCTACTTAAAAATCCCCCTCAAATTTTGTCTGACATTACAAACTGGGCAGACTCTGTTGTGTTTAGGAGGAGGGTACTGCAACGAGTGGTGAACTCTTGGGATTATGGGGGGCCAGCACCTCCTACTCTAGTTGGTGGAGACTTTGGCAAGTTCTAGTTATAGGAGATTTGACCTTTGTCTGCTTGGAAAAGGAACATTGGTCTTCCCTGTGATACACTCATTTCTGGCAGATAAGGGAGAGAACCTCCTCCTCACTCTGTGGTGCTGGCGAGTTCACTGGTACTTGTTAAAGTGTTTTTCTGTCTTTTAAAGTTTTTTCTTCTTGTCAATGCCTTAGGGTCCTTTTATGTTAGAGTGTTTCGTTAAATTGTTTGTATTCTCCGGTTATTTGGTGAGTCCTTCCCTTCTTGGTTGGCTAGCGATTGACCTTCTGAGGGGTTACTCCCCTTACCTGTTGGAAATGAATGGATCATAGTAAGGCCAATGTTCTTTTTTGAATATTTGGTCATTTTTTGCAGGGAGACATGGAACTTATAGTAGACCCGCACAGTTGTTTCATTCTCGTTTAATTTTTACCCAAATACTTTCATTTTATTTTCTATGCTCCGTCAGAGCTTGGTGTGCTTGGTAACTACCTGATTCTAATGTTCTAACTTAGTTTAGCACAATAAGTTGCATCTGAGTGGAGACAAACTTTAGCAAGGCTGTAGTCACCTGCGATTGCCGTGTGTTTAGCTTCTCAGACATTAGCTTCATATATAAGAATTGCAAAAACCATGAAGAGGAACAGCTGTCAGTCTATAACAGAAATTCTTTATAACTGGTTAACTATGTAGTAACATTATCCATCCTCCTGCCCCACTGCTGTAATGCTTCGGTGACTCATTAAGGTAATTGTCTACTCTGTGCCTTGCTAGTGCAGTTATCTAGGGAACTGAGTAGGAAAAGTAGGAATCATAGTCTTTAAGCATGTCTAGGAATGCACAGAAATATGCTGGTATTTCTGTTTCCTTTATTTAATTCTGAATTATTGAAATTATATTCATTTTTCTCTCTGTTTAGGATCTGGATGATGATGAATATGAACTGGGGAAGCCAAAGAAGCAGTGGAGATCGATAGTAAGAACAACATCCATAACCAGGGTTGGTGGAAATTAATTTTACTAACATTCATGAGAATATGGACAAAATGTGCAGTCTGAAACAGTTTGAGTAAAATATAATACTGTCTTTGGAAAAATGCAAAACAATCAGGAGCTATACCAATTGTATTCATATTTTTGCTTTGTTATTTTTGTGAACTGCTTTGACCGTAATGGATGTGGAAAAGCACTACAAATAAAGTTTACTAAATTGATCAAAGTAGCGAAATTGAATCTGAGACACATCAGTGCATTGCAAGATAGATAAACAAAGGCAACTGTAACCTATTTTGGCTTGCATTTTTATTCTATCCTTCCTCCAGTGAGCTTTATAGCCCATACAGCTTAGGTCATAAACTGTTATCTGAATTATATCTTGAAGACCTAAATCCCTTCCCAACAAAACTACAATTTCCCATATTCCAGTATTCGTAATCCAAAGTTTACAATCAGTTAAATTTCCTTTAATATAATGCAGAAATTTGAGAGCTGACATGTCATAAGAAGCAAGTCATTGTGGGAGTAATGCCATGCAGGAATGCTGGGTACATAAGGCATTCCTTCCAGTGCTCTTTAAAATTTTCAAAAATGGCAGAATGACAGCAGACAATACAGTAATAGGACGACTGGGTGGGGTGGGTGGGGTCATGAGATTTTCCTTTCTGGTATGAGAAAGAAGACAACAAATTCAAGAGCAAAGAATTTTTATTTAAAACAATGGCACTGTTGGGTGCACAGAAGACAAGAGAAAAAAATGCTGGACTTTTGATAGCAAGCAAAAAAAGTGTTTATATTTCTAAGAACATTATTATTATTATTACTATTATTAATGCATTTTATTGGCTTAAAATGCCATGTAAGTGGAGAATAAGGTGGTGAGGCAACTATCTCGCTGTCCTGCCCCCTTGCTGGGGTTTTGCTGATTAGTTCAAAGCATTTGGTCAGTACAAGACTGCTGATCAGTGTGTTAGTCTTAATAAGCACATAACAAGAAACTCTAAGGCAGAACTCTAAGGCAGGGCACAACAGACTTAGCAGGGCCTCTTCTTGGATTTATTTTAATAATATAATCTTTTGTGATGAAAAAATTAGTCTAAGTATATGATCTGACTATGCCTACATGACAAGATGAAAGAGCATGACAGGCATAGACGATTGCCTAACAAACATGGAAGCCCATTGAAGTTCATTTTGTTAGTTTTGTCCCAACTCTCTAATCTATTAAGGTTATTTTGAATTCCAATTCTATCCTTTGGGGTATTAGCTACGCATGTTGATTTGGTATCACCTACAAATTTGATAAGCATTCCCTCTATTCCATCATTCAAGTCATTTATAAAAATGTTGAATACCACTGGACCCAGAACAGTCAGTTCTCTCCAAGATGACGAGAGCCCTTGGTGAACGCCTTTTGGATTCAGTCAGTCAACCAATTACAAATCCAACTGACAGTAGCATTGTCTAGCCTACATTTAACTAACTTGTTTGCAAGAATATCAGGAGGACTGTGTCAAAGACCTTACTGAAATCAAGATATGCTGACTTCCTGGAGGCATGGCATTATTCTTTCTTCTTCGTGGTCTCTGTGCCTTACACACTAGGAGCTTTTGCGCATGCGCGGTACCGTTCGGAAAATTCTAGAGTTTAGTAGCTTGGTGGGAACCGCTCCCCCATGTATCCACTGAGCATGCTCAGCCCGCCGAGCAACGGTCTCTCCTCAGTTCTTTCTCGTCCGCCGTCGCGTACGGAGGTTCTGAGCTTAGAGTGTTTTCTTCTTTGGCCTTTCCCAGCAAGTCTTTCTGGTTTTTCGACTCGGTTTTTGGTATTTGGACTCCCCTTCACGGATTACGGACTGGTTTGTTGCTTTTGGTGCTTTTGTCCCCTTTTCCTGGGACTTCTGACCCTGACTTGCCAACTCCCCCCCCTCGTCTTCGTCGTTCGTCGCATCTCTTCGCCTGTCTTCAACTCTTCCTCTTCTCCTTTGGACTTCTATGTCGACCCTTTTCAAACCCTGTAAGAAGTGTGGTCGTAAGGTCACTACTTCCGACGGGCACAGCGAGTGTCTTCTTTGTTTGGGCGAGGCTCATAACATCAGAGCCTGCCCCATTTGCAAGGACTTCACCTCGCAGACTCGGAGGAACCGGCTGGCACGCCTCAAGTCTTTCTGTTGGGAGCAGTCTTTGTCTCCTCAAGACCCTGCCCCAGTAAGGAGCCCATTGAAGATGGCAAAGACCTGACCTACGACAGCACTCCCAGTGGTTTCTGCGCCTTCCGATCCTGCCGCACCGATGGTACTGGGCTCGGTACCGGTGCATAAGCTACCGAGGATACCGAAAATCTCGGCAGCTTCCTCATCTGTGACTCCTGGAGAGGCCCCTGTGGGCTCACAGGGTGCCAAGCCCTCTAAGATGCTTACGGTCGCCCAACGTAAGTGCCCGGCGACTTCGGAGTCCGAAAAGAGAGGGAGAAGAAGAAGAAGAAGAGGAAGGACAAGCATGCGTCTCCGGCTAGACAACTTGTCCTTACTCCACCTTCCACTTCGACCCAGCCTACGGTCGATCCCGGTGAGGTTGCAGAACCCCAAGTAATCTTTGGAGGTTTCTGATGTGGACGACCCCGTGGCCTCTCCGACTCTCCCGGAGCCACCGCTTTTGGAGGAAGAGACCTCTCCGACCGGACGCCCTGTTCTGGCTTCCCGCTCGGAGGATAGTCCACCTGCTCCCCAGACCTCGCTGACACCTCAAGGTTCTGTCGGTAGAAGCATTTTGCCTGAACGGCGCTCTTCCTCACACCACCGGCAGCTCTTCCCAGTTTGGCTTTTTGGATCATGTCTTGAAATTCCATGAACATGGGCTTCTGGCAAGGGATAGGCTGCACCTCACGAAACTTGGCAGGAATGTTTTTGCAAACAGTCTCACAAGGAGGATTAGGAGGTCTTTAAACTAAGTACAGCTGGGGAGGGAGACAAGATTATTCAGGACAAGGACTCAGCAAGTGCAGGGGAAAAAGGCCCAAATGATATTGACCAAGTAGGAATAGCATCCAATCGTGGGAGGCGTGGAAGCAATGCTGTGGGACTTGCAGGAAGGGCACGGGGACTTAAGTGTCTCTACACTAATGCACGGAGTATGGGAAACAAACAAGATGAATTTGAATTCCTAGTACAAGAAAATAAATACGATTTGATAGGCATCACTAAGACCTGGTGGGATGACTCTCACGATTGGAATGTAGGAATAGAGGGATATAGCCTGTTTTGTAGAAATAGACCAAATAAGAAAGGAGGAGGAGTAGCCTTATATGTCAAGGATGTTTTCACCTGTGAAGAGATCCATGACTTGAACACCGGAAGCCAGGTCGAGATCATCAGGGTAAGAATTAAGGGAGCGAGAAACAATAGAGATATTATAGTGGGGGTTTACTACAGACCTCCAAGCCAGACTGAGGACCTCGATGGCGCTTTCCTAGACCAAATGACTACACATTCAAAAAGGAGAGATACAGTAATAATGGGAGATTTCAACTACCCAGATATATGTTGGCAGGCAAACTCTGCAAAGGCGGCAAGGTCCAGGAAGTTTCTTGCTTGTCTTGCAGACAATTTCATGGTCCAGAAGGTGGAAGAGGCGACAAGGGATCAAATATTCTGGATCTGATCCTGACCAACAGGGAAGACCTTGTTAATGACGTCGAACTGGTTGGATCTTTAGGAGAGAGTGACCACGCCCTATTAGAATTTGGCATTCAGTGGGGAAGAGAAGACAAGTGTAGCCAGGTACTCGTCTTAGATTTTAAAAATGCAGACTTCTGTAAACTGAAGGAGCTGCTGGCTGAAATCCCGTGGTCAAGAATAGTCAATGAGAAAGGAGTTCAGGATGCATGGGAGTTCTTTAAAAGGGAGATACTGAAGGCACAGGCTAAAACTGTGCCGTTAAGGAGGAAAAATGGAAGGCATCTGAAGAAACCGGAATGGTTGACTAAAGAACTCTCAGCTGAGCTATGTGTTAACAGAAACATGTACAGGAAATGGAAGAAGGGGGAAATCACCAAAGAAGATTATAAGCAAGTAGCCAGGAGATGTAGGGAGAAGGTCAGAAAGGCTAAAGCACAGAACAAACTTAGGCTGGCCAGAGACATTAAAAACAATAAAAAGGACTTTTTTAAATACGTCCACAGCAAAAGGAAAAAGAAGGAGATGATAGGGTCACTGCACAGGGAAGATGGTGAATTAATAACAGGAGGAAGAGAAAAGGCAGAACTCCTCAACACCTTCTTCGCCTCAGTTTTTTCGCAAAAGGATAAAAGCACACAACCTGGCGGTTGGGGAGCAGGTGAGGAAGTGGGGGAAATGCAGCACAGAATAGGTAGAAAGGTAGTACAGGAATACCTGGCCACACTGGATGGATTCAAGTCTCCAGGGCCAGATGAATTGCATCCTAGGATTTTAAAAGAACTAGCAGAGGTCATTGCGGAACCTCTTGCTATAATCTTTGAAAACTCTTGGCGGACCGGAGAAGTTCCGGCAGACTGGAGGAGGGCAAATGTTGTGCCCATCTTCAAGAAGGGAAAAAAGAGGACCCAAATAATTATCGCCCAGTCAGCCTGACATCAGTACCTGGAAAGATCCTGGAGCAGATCAGAAAACAATGCCGTAATTACGAAAAGTCAACATGGATTTCTCAAAAATAAGTCATGCCAAACTAATCTTATCTCTTTTTATGATAGAGTTACTTGCTTGATAGATGAAGGGAATGCTGTGGACATAGTATATCTTGATTTCAGTAAGGCCTTTGACAAAGTTCCCCATGACATTCTTGCAAAGAAGCTAGTAAGATGTGGACTGGACAGAGCTACTGTCAGGTGGATTTGTAACTGGTTGAGTGATCGTACCCGAAGGGTGGTCACCAATGGCAGATTCTCATCCTGGAGAGAAGTGACTAGCGGGGTGCCACAGGGTTCTGTCCTGGGCCCGGTGCTGTTCAATATCTTCATTAATGTCTTGGATGAAGGAATAGCGAGCACGCTGATCAAATTTGCAGATGACACCAAATTGGGAGGGGTTGTTAATACACCAGAGGATAGGATCAAAATTCAAAAGGACCTGGACAGATTGGAGAGCTGGGCCAAGGCTAACAAAATGAATTTCAACAGAGAGAAATGTAAGGTCCTACACTTAGGCAGAAAAAATGGTATGCAGAAATATAGGATGGGGGACACGTGGCTGGCTAACAGTACATGTGAAAGGGATCTAGGAGTCTTAATAGACTACAAGCTGAACATGAGTCAGCAGTGTGATGCGGCAGCCAAGAGGGCCAACGCAATTCTTGGTTGCATCAATAGGAGTATGGTGTCTAGATCGAGGGAGGTATTGGTACCACTTTATTCTGCTTTGGTTAGACCTCATCTGGAATATTGCGTCCAGTTCTGGGCACCCCAATTCAAGAAGGATATGGATAAGCTGGAGCAGGTCCAGAGGAGGGCAACCAAAATGGTGAGGGGCCTGGAAACCATGCCCTATGAGGACAGACTTAGAGAGCTGGGTATGTTTAGTCTGCAGAAGAGAAGGTTGAGAGGGGACATGATAGCCATGTTTAAATATTTGAAGGGATGTCATGTCGAGGAGGGAGTGGGCTTGTTTTCTCCTGCTCTTGAGACCAGAACAAGGAGCAATGGATGCAAGCTGCAGGAGGGGAGATTCCGCCTGAACCTCAGGAGGAATTTCCTGACAGTCAGGGCTGTCCGACAGTGGAATGTGCTGCCACAGAGTGTGGTGGAGTCTCCTTCTTTGGAGGTTTTTAAGCGGAGGCTGGATGGCCACTTGTCGGGAGTGCTTTGAGGATTTTCCTGCATGGCAGGGGGTTGGACTGGATGACCCTTGTGGTTTCTTCCAACTCTACATTTCTATGATTCTATGATTCCCCGAATATTGGGACCGCCCGGTTTAGTCAGAGCGTGGGACTGTGCATCCCTCCTGATGTCGTCGGGATTTTGAGCACCGGGCCCGTGATGACTGAGAGGACCGTCCCGAATATAGACGATCCCCCCAAGACATCGGGAAGAGTATCCAGGATGGCGACAGCCACCCCGGGACTCGCCTTAATCATCGGCGTCCTATGCGTTGAGATATGGCCGGGAGCATGTCTGGAGGGAATATCCTGGCTCGTACAGGTCATACTCCCCCTCTTACCAGGACCGTTACTACCCTGAGGTCGGCCGCTGGTCCCCTTATCGCCGCTCCAATTCGCCCTCCAGGGGAGCTGAACATCGCCCTCGCCATGAGCGTACTCCATCGCGCTCTCCGAGATGAACGCCTCAACATCGTCGGTCCCGAGAGCCTTCCCCTCGTCACCGGCCGATTTCTCCACCTCCACGGGTGACGTCCACAGTGTCTCGCCCGGCATCTGAGGCTGTCTCCACCCAGGCTTCTTCTTCTGCAGTCGCCACTGTTACTCAGGCGCTTCCGCATCCGGTGCCCTCGCTGGTTCCTCCGGCAACTGCTGCGCAACCACTTGCGGCGCCAAAGACGGTCTCACTACCGGTACCGTCTCACACCCAATCACCTGCGCACCTGTTGGTCCGCTCTCCTGACAGGTCCTCCACGGCGTCGTCAGAAGATTACAACTCTGAGTTGGACTCTAAAGACTCTACACCCGTCTCGCATGAGTCCCCTCCCCTGGCATTCGGGGATCCAGCTCCTGAGTCGGCTCCTGAGGATGTGCGGCAGTTCTCGGACATTCTCCTTTGGATGTCGAAGGCCCTGGGTCTGAAGATTGCGGAACCAGCTCCGGCGGTGCAGGATCCGGTTTTCCACTATGTGGATACCCGCCCTCCCGCGACAGCCCCGCCACCGTTCCTACCCGCCTTGATGGAGGCCCTCAAACACCCGTGACCTCAGCCGTCATCTGCCCAGCCTATACCACACACGGTGGAACACTTCTATCAGACTCAGGAGGATGCTGAGTTCTTATTCAATCATCCTCAGCCCAACTCAGTGGTGGTGGAATCGGCGCAGACCAAAGGTGGTTCCAGGCCCCACGTGACACCCCCGGACAAGAAATGGCGTCGTTTGGACACTTTCGGAAGGAGGTTCTATTCTGCCTCCTCCTTGGTGGCGAGAGTGTCCAACACCCAAGCTTGCATGGCAACCTACCTGCGCAGTCTTCTCGACAAGTTCGCCCCTATTCTCTCCACTGTTCCGGAGGAGACTAGGGCGAGCGCTAACCAATTCTTCATCGAAGCGGTAGCGCTCACGAACCAGCAGATCATCTCCTCGAGACATTCTGTGGAGGTGGTGTCTCGAGTCATGGTCGGCTCTGTCGCCCTCCGAAGATATTCCTGGCTACGATCCTCAGGCCTCCACACGGAAACGCATTGAGGACCTCCCATTCGACGGTAAGGGACTCTTCAATGCGTCAAGGGATGAGGCGATGGACCACATCGTCAAGACCCGTCTAATGGCCAAGAAGATGGGGATCCGTCAGCCTCCGCAGTCCTGCTGTGGCCTGTGACCTGCGTGGCGCCGTTTGTCCTCTGTGAGCTTCCGACCTCGCTCGCCCAGGTCCAGATCCTCTAGGACTCCCACCACATCCTCCTCCAGGTGTCCGGCACGGGGCCGAGAGACGACTTCCAAGAAGTCTTCGTCGGGATTGAAATCCCGCTTTTGATGGGATCTGCAGCACTCTACCTCAGCCAACCTTCCATCTGCCATCAGCCCTAACGAACCGCCACACGCTGGCCAAACACCTCGACTCGTGGCGATCGATCACGTCGGACTCTTGGGTGCTCACCATTGTTCGGCTTGGTTACGCCATCGAGTTTGCAAGTATTCCACCTCGAGGCGTTTTCTACTCCACCCAGGCCAGCCCAGCTCTGCTGGAGGAGATCCAGTCCCTCCTGCGGAAGGGAGCGATCGAGCCGGTCCCGCTCTCGGCCAGTACCACCGGCTTCTACTCCCGGTATTTCACAGTACCGAAGTCGGACGGGACCCTGCGACCCATTCTGGATCTCCGAGGGGTAAATGAATACATCCTCCCCAGGAGGTTCAAGATGGTCACCTTGTCGACGATCCTACCCTTCCTCCGCCAGGGAGACTGGTTCACTTCAATCGACCTGCGGGATGCTTACTTCTACATTTCCATCCGTCCGCAGCACAGACGATACCTTCGGTTCGCAATCGACGGCACCTCCTACCAGTATCGGGTGATGCCGTTCGGCCTCTCCACCGCACCGAGGGTGTTCACGAAGTGCATGGCCCCTGTGGTCTCCCACCTGCGGATGAAGGGTATCACCATTTTCCCCTACCTGGACGATTGGCTCCTGGTAGCGTCCTGTAAGAGCAAACTGTACTTGGACATCCATCTAACGCTGTCCCTCCTGACCCGCCTAGGTCTTCGGGTCAACCCGAAGAAGTCACACCTCGAGCCAGCGAGAGTGTTGGACTTCATCGGAGCCACCCTGGACTCGGTCTCGGCCGGGGCCTACCTGCCTCTGGAGCGGGCTCGTACCCTTCGCCGATCTGCCGCGGCCATCTTAGACGCCCCAACAATATCGGCGAGGGAAATACAACAGCTCCTGGGCTACATGGCTGCCACCACGGCTGTCACGTACCTGTCGAGGCTGCGAGCACGCCCCCTACAACACTGGTTTGTCAGAGCCTTCAACCCACTCCGAGGCAACCATTGCCTATGACTTCGATTGCCGACACCCGTACGTCTCTCTCTGCTGTGGTGGCTCTCATATCGTCATCTCCTGTCCGGGATGCCATTCAGACGACCGAACCCTCGGCTCACAGTCACGACCGACGCCTCCCTCTTTGGATGGGGAGCGCATTGCGATGACCTCAGAGTCCGAGGTCGATGGACTGGCGATGAGACCACTCTCCACATAAACGCCCTCGAGCTCCTAGCCATTGGGAAAGCTCTGAGAGCGTTACGCAATCTGGTTGCTGGTCAAGCCGTACTGATCCTGACCGACAACACCACGGCGGTGTGTTATGCCAACAGACAGGGAGGGACCCATTCTACCACGCTCCTCACCATCGCTCTCCAGCTCTGGGACTGGTGCGTGTCCCTCCGAGTTCACCCCGTTGCCGTCCACCTGGCAGGACAGGACAACACGACAGCAGACGCCCTGAGCAGGGACACTTCTACCAACCACGAGTGGTCCCTCTCGGAGGACATGTTCCGCTTGATACGGTGCCGCTGGGGCAATCCCGACATCGATCTCTTCACCACCGTGTCGAACGCCAAGTGTCGCTGGTACTGTTCGAGAGCCGGCCGGGGACCTAACTCCCTTGGCCCCGCGTTCCAGTACCAATGGACAGAGGGTCTCCTGTACATCTTCCCACCGTTCCCCCTGCTGGCCAGGGTGGTCGCCAAGATCCTGGCGGACCGAGCCGACGCCATCCTGGTCGCCCCGTATTGGGCGAGGCAGCATTGGTTCGCCCCGCTGCTCAAGGCCTCTGGGGGACGGCCGCTCAGGCTTCCGACAGCACCCGACCTGCTGTCCCATTCCGGCGGTCGCGTTCTCCATCCTGACCTGCCTCTCCTGGCCCTACACGCGTGGAGGATAGTGCCCTAGACGATCCCGCTATCCAGGACGTCCTTACCATGGCCAGAAAGGAATCGACCCACCGCAACTATGCCTACAAGTGGCGGCGGTTTGTGACTTTCGCGGAGGAGCGTGGAGACACGGTATCGCCACTTGCTCTCGGTACCGTGCTCCGCTTCTTGCTTCACTTGAAACAAGTGGGTCTCTTGTTCTCTTCGTTGAAGGTGTACCTGTCTGCCATTGTGGCCTACCAATCCCGAGGCTCCCCTTCTGCAGCGCTCTTCCGAGATACCACGATGAAACAGTTGCTGAAGGGACTCCACCATCTATACCCGCCGGTATCGCCGCTGTTGCCTCCCTGGTCCCTGTCTCTGGTACTCTCTCAACTTATGAGACCACCCTTTGAGCCTATGGCCACTATTGATGATAGGCTCCTGACTCTCAAGACTGCTTTCCTGGTGGCTGTCACCTCTGCCAGGCGTGCCAGCGAATTGACAGCGCTACGCGTCAACGACGCCTTCCTGGTTTTTCGTCGGGATAAGGTGGTTCTCCGCCTGGATATTTCTTTCCTCCCGAAGGTCGTCTCTCATTTCCATCTTAACCAGGACATCATCCTTCCTACCTTCTATCCTAATCCAACGACCCCTCTTGAGAGGTCTTTGCACTCTCGGGACGTTCGAAGGGCCCTGGCCTTTTACACTCAGAGGACTGCGACTTACAGGCAGACTCCCCATCTGTTCGTCTGTCACAGTCAACGTCGCAGGGGCCACAAGGTGTCCACCCAGAGATTCTCCAAGTGGGTGGCCCAAACAATTCTACTTGCTTATGACATGGCCAAGCAGCCTTGCTTCGGCCACACTCCACCAGAACTGTGGCCTCCTCAGCAGCCCTCTTGCGAGGTGTGGACCTTCAGGAACTTTGTCGAGTGGCGACCTGGTCCAGGCCCTCGACTTTCGTCTGCCACTATCGGCTGGACTGTCAGTCCAGGAGGGATGCTCGATTTGGACGAGCGGTGCTGGCCTCCGTACTCTAGTGACCTGACCCACCGTCCTTCTGATAAGTACAAAATCTCCTAGTGTGTAAGGCACAGAGACCACGAAGAAGAAGAACAGGTTGCTTACCTGTAACTGTGGTTCTTCGAGTGGTCATCTGTGCTCTTACACACACCCGCCCAACCGTCCCCTCACTCTCAGGTCCCCTTTTTTCGGCGGACTTGTAGAACTGAGGAGAGACCGTTGCTCGGCGGGCTGAGCATGCTCAGTGGATACATGGGGGGAGGGGTTCCCGCCAAGCTACTAAGCTCTAGAATTTTCCCAACGGTACCGCGCATGCGCAAAAGCTCCTAGTGTGTGAGGGCACAGATGACCACTCGAAGAACCACAGTTACAGGTAAGCAACCTGTTCTTTCACCTCTTTCTGCAGAAAGCATACACATTGTGTGGCAATGGTCTCAGATGTCAGAGGCTTGCAAAAATTGCCCCCTGAATCAAAGGGGGTACAGACGATCAACAAAGTGTCCAAGGGTCTCCTCCTGGCAATGTAATTGCCACACATCAATATCAGAATGGGATGTCAGAGAAGCATTTATGAGAGGATGTCTTATATAACAGGTTATGGAATTTAAAAACGTAGAGACAGGAAGAAATACAACTACATTTGGAAGACATAAAAGTAAAGAAGAAGAGCTCAAAAAGTCCCCCATGAACAAGGTGGAGCTTAACTATATCAAGATATTATAGAGATGGCTATCAGTGATGACTGTAAGCAAGATTAAGAAGAAGTTAAGTTACACTAAGCAAAAGAACTTCAAGTTTCCTAATAAGTGGGAGGTGGTTGGTTTAGAAATTGAAGAAAAAGAGAAAAAACATTTAAAGATAAAAAAAGGAGATGATAATTGATATTGTAAATGTCCAGAAGCCATCTCATTGCTGTACAAATCATTATATAAAAACCAAGAAGTTTCACTATCAGAGACAGAAGAATACCTAGATAAACAAGATTTACCAGATAGTTCAGATTTGCAAAAGCAGATGATGAATGCTGTTATAACAGTGAATCAGTTCAAGATTGGCAAAGTACCTAGTCCATATAACTTATCAGTGGGTTACTGTAACTGTTTTGAACAGCTTTTTTTTTTCCTTTACAGAAGTTATTGAACTCCGTTTTATAGACAGGGAAGATAACTGAGACATGGAAAGAGTTAATGATAGCCTTTAATCCTGAAGAAGGTTCAGGACCTGACAATGACAAAGAATTATAGGCCTGTTTCATTACTGAATAATGATTATAAGATTTTTGCAATGATTTCGGCAGAAAGTTTCAAGAGAGTCTTACAAGATTTATTTATAGAGACCAATTGGGATTGCTTGTGAAAAGAAATTATTTGACATTACTAGATGTTTGTTGGACATTTTGGAATATTTAGAAATCCATAATGAGAAACAGGCAGCCTTCATATTTTTAGACACTGAAAAAGCTTTTGATAATCTGAATTGAGACTTTTTGTTCAGAGTTTTAGACAACGTATGATAATTCTACCACATGGGTTAAACCATTTGTGATGCACAGAAAGTATAGATTTTGATTAATAGTTGAGTAAACCATGTGATACTCATAAAGGAACAAGACAACCTTTATTGTTTATCTTAGCCCTTGAAGTCCTTAATAGGACAGTAAGACATGGCAAAAGAATTAAAGGCATAAAAATTAAAAAGGAAGTATACAAACTAAGAGCAATTGTGGATGAGTTAGAGATTGTGTTAAAAAGTCTTTTGGACAGTGAAGAAGTATAGTTGAAGATACTAACAGAATTTGGAGAGTTGACTGGATTTAAGATAAACTAACAAAAGATGATGATGTTAATGAAGAATATTCGAAAGGAGTATCAAATACAATTGATGGACAAGTTAGGCTTTGAAATGGAGGAAAAAGTGAAATATTGAGGTATTATGATGACAAATGTGAATCATACATTATTGAAGAATGACTATGTTAAGAGGTGGAATGATGGCTTTGCAAAGATGAGCAAAACTTAAATTTTTGTAGGGAGAATTTCTGTGATTAAAATGAATATTTTGCTCAGAATGTTGTTTTTGTTTCAGATCATACCGGTTTTGACCATTTGAACAATGGCAGAGTGACTTACTGAATTTTATATGGCAAGGGAAGAAATTGTGAATTAAATATAAAATTTTACAGGATACAAAAAAAGAAAGAGAGGGATTGGGGTTACTAAACTTGAAATTGTATTTTTCTATATGCTGTCTGGTTGTAAAATTGGATGGTGTTGACAAATAAGAAATTGTTGGATTGGGAAGGGCATTAACTGAGGTTTGGGTGGCATGGTTATTTGTGGTATGATAAAGTTAAAGGGAATGCAGATTTTAGTAACCACTACATGAAATGTGCTTTGTTAAGAGGATGGAACAGATGCACTTGAAGTTGTGCTGTAAGTAACCTTTGTTGGTTTCCTCTCAAGAAGTTTTTTTATAGGAAGGAGACACCGGTAAAGAAGGAGTGGTTAATTTATTAAGATGTCTTGGAATTTGACCAAGAACAATGTAGAATTAAATTGAATAAAGAATTATTGTCAGAAGCTTTCAGTTTTCAGTGGTTTTCTTATAGAAAAATAATAGATTTAAAATGGACAAAAAACTGTATGATTTTGAGTTGATCTCAAGAAATGACTAGCACAATTAATGAGATATAAAGTTCGGTAATGGTGTAAGAAATTACCTGTTTCTCAAGATAATTTTAGTTTTGCTTGTTTATTAATTTATATTTCAGTTTTCTTCTAGAAAACTCAAGGAGATGCACATAGTTCTTCTCCTCCCACTTTATCCTTGCAACCAGCTCAAATACTAATTCAGGATGATTCAGGGTCACCTAGCAAGTTTCATGGTTCAGTGGAAACTAGAACTTGGATTTCCCACATCCCAATCAGTTACATGCTATAGAGTAGAGAATATCAGGACATATATCAAGCTTAGTCAGTAACTATTCTTATGGCTTAACAATATTAAGCTTCATGACAGTTGAGCTCCAATTGAAGGTGTACCTGCCATGGAGCTGATGCTACAAGTGACACTTCAGCCACTAAGCTACTGCCTTTCAAGCTTCTGCCCATACCACAGTTGCCCAGCTGAGCTGAATGACTGGAAGTCCTATCATATCTTTCCTTTTCAGATCACCTCAATCCTGGATGTTGTACCACAGAGGCCTTGACATTACTACATGCAGTGTTTCTGTTTTTGTGGGAGTTGGCTGCATAGAGATTCCTTTCCTCTTCCACTTCCCTAGTAGGATCTGACAACAACTGGCCTTAAGAAGGGATGTGAGGAGTGAGTTTGATAGGCTGGGGTTGGGGATTGGCCTCTCATCTCTGTTCACTGATATTCTATGGGCACTTTGGCCAAAGACCTTCAATGTGCACTGCTGAAAGTTGTTGTATTGCAGCAACCCTGTAAACAGCAGACTAAACAACTAAAATCATCCAGGATTGCTTTAGAAATAAACAAGGATTCAAGTGTTTTTTTCTTGGGTAAGGGTTTCTTTCTGTAGCCCTCTAGGAAACTCCCATGGAATATGCACCCCCCTTTTGCATAATCTACAGCCTGATTGTAACTATTGATGGGTCTGCAAACAGTGTTTCTTTCATTGGCAAGCTCATATAGGCGCAAACAGTCCATTAATATCTTAGTCTAAACTGCATAGGCTTTTAAATTTGGGATGGTTGGTTGGGTTCTGTCCTGTGGGCTGCATGTGGTCCCCAAACCCCACTTTGGCAAACTTTGAAGACCCCCAACAGTCTCAGGCTGCCAACCTGTTGGTTTTTCATCACAAACAGTCCAAAGTGCAAGAAATGTGGTACTTTGGTTTTTCCACACCTCAGAAGACCCTGCAGTTTGTTTTTCAGTTGAAGATTATGCAGCCACGAAGGGAGTGCCTGCGGCAACAGTTGGCCCCTCCCCGATACACAGTTGACCACCTCCTGGAGTGGTAGGCTCCAGATACCAAACCTGTATTAGCATGAGGGCAACACAATTATATATACTGGATGTGCTGGCAACTTTGTGTTTACTGTTGTTATTGGTTTGAAGATCCCACCAGCACTAGTCAATAAAGCCAGTGCTAAGGTGTGAGGGGAGGTGCAGTCTAACAATATCAGCTCTGCACTAGCTGAAGCTTCTGAGTGATTTTCAGAGACATCACCCTATAAAATATAGTAGAGTTGTTATGATATGACTAGCACATGGTCTATCAGCACAAGGTAAGTTTATAGCTAGCCTCTCAGCTGAAGCAAATGAAAGGCATTCCTAACTGTTGCCTGTACTTCCACCCAAGAACACCTTATCTCCCAAGCTGTGAACATCCATCTTTTTAAATTCCACCCATAAAACTTCCATTTTGTCTTAATTAAGGTGAATTTTGTTTGTCCTCATTTATCCCATATTTTCCTCCATACCTTTTCAGAGGTTCTACAACCTCCTTGGGACCAGTAGATGAAAATGACATAGATGTGTGTCATTTGCATAACGATGACATTTCAGGCCAGGCCTCCAGATGACTTCCCCTGCGGCTTCATGTACATATCAGATTAGGGGACAAAATGGAACCTTGTGATATTTCAGAGGTCATGGGATGGTACACGTTCCCCACCACCAGCTGAGTACACTCTGCCAGAAGAGACAGGAGCCACTATAACACCACAATTTATTGTCCTGTTTCAGCCAGGTGATCCAGAAGGATGCCATGATTGATTGTGCTGAATACCACTTCGAAGTTCAAGAGAATGAACTCCTTCCCCCAACAATTCCCTGATGAAAATTATCCACAAGGGCAACAGATGTTATTTCTATCTCATTCTGGATTCTCTTCCACTTGTAGTCTAAAACCTTGTTCAGTAACAGCTGCCTGTATTCTGTGCATGCTCACTTCCCAATGTGCTGTGTGAACAACATCTTGTAAGAAGTATAAAGGGACTGGAACCCCTGCCTGTAGAGATGCTTGAAGCTTGGTAATAATTGACTGTACCAATAGATCTAATGGAATGAAGCTACTGAGGTTTCATCTTGTTGAGTATATGTTTTCACCAGTATAACTACTTACTGGTAGGAACTGTGGTGGTCTCCAGGGATATGTATACCATTATTGATTTGTTGTTGTTGCTTTTGTAGTTGCTGGATTTTCTGTCTCCTCCCCTCTCCCAGAAGAAAAGAGCCATATTTGAGCACTAGCTCTCATGAGAACACTCTTGAGTTGGCTGGAGTGGTTCTGGGGGGCCTACTGAATAAGGCTCTGACACTGGGAACAGGATTCTCCAAGGTAGCTCAAGCAAAACAGGCCTTGGCAATTATTTGGGTGTCATGGGCAGGAGTCAATAAAACTTCTGTTTGGGCTCTTACAGTGTGATTCTGGACATAGTTAGGCACGTCTAAATCCATGGTTTTCACATCAGTCTTGATATGATCAGACTATTAGTGATACTCAAAATCAATGTCATAGGCTCAAGAGTAAAATTAAAAAAAGGAAGTAATTAAACAACATCTGGTTTTGTTTCTGGTTCATTTGCCTTTTTCTTATTTCTGTTTATTTTGCATTTTGTCCTTGGTTGCAATGTAACTTTACTATTTTACTAGAATCATCTGAAACTACTAGCTATATTGTCACTTTTTAATGTATGCTTAAGGACACACAGTGAGTTGCTCTCTAAAGGACCTATTTCATTTACTGCTTTCCTTTGAAGAAGGCTCTTCTGATCCTTTTCTGCCTATATATAGGCTTCCCCCACTTATTTGACAGATTAGGGGCTGGAGCACAGTCAGAAAATGGAACTGGTTGAAAAGCAGAGCCTATGTACTGTACCATAGGGAGCATGAAGGACTTAATGAGGCTCACTTGGGACTTGCCGCTTGCATATGGCTTGCAAAGCTGCTCAGCTGACTTAATGCCTTTTTGCCTCTATCAATTTGTTTTGCAAGCAGTGCATGTGTGTGGACAGTTCTAAGTGAGCCTCTGTTGGCAAGAAGAACTGGTGAGAGAGTGGAACCACTGTCAAATTAATGGAGCTTGTCCTTAATTTGGAAGTGTCAAAAGATTGAGTCATCAGATAACGGCATCAGAAGGTGGGAGCTTCCTGTAATAGCACAGAAACACCATTTCAAACATCAAATGGATTACTGATATACTCTACATGTGAGAGGTTAACATTTGCTTCATTGTGGATGGCAATTTTCTTACTGTTCAGATATTCATGGTTTAGGTTACAAACTTGATCCTTAAAATAGTGTTGTGTCCCCCATGAAAAGTTATCAGTCCACTCTCCAAGGATGATGTGCATCATAGGCTTCATCATGGATTCCTGATTTCTTTGCAAAGATTTTACACAAAATAACGCTGTATAGGAGAGAGGTTCATGTTTGGTGTAGACTGCCTTCAACTTTTGTATTGGAATGCAAAATGTAATATGATCTTTGTGCTAGATGGTAGACTTTGGATGAACTGACGGGCTAGATGATCTTGTGGCTTATGAGGGTGGCTAACCAACTAATATAACCATATAGTTCTGTTGGACATCCCTAGAGACACAGCAATATTAAAATGGATGAATTTTAGATGATTGGGGATTAGAATGGAGTGGAACTACATAGCCTAACTGCAAAAATAGTGGTAATGACAGCCAGTTAGTTAATCTTGCTCTATTGAAAAACTGCAAAATAGATTGTATAATGCAAAATTAATTCCACAAATGCATTTGGATAGGTCAAGAGATGCCAGGCAATGCTAGTCCTCTCTCTCTATGTTTCCAGGCCCCCAGTCATGAGGGAGATGCATTTGATGTGATGCACAACCAACTACCCTTTGCTCTAACTAACTAGACCTCATCTTAGATGCCTTTCTATTTTGGACTAGTACCTGTTATTTGTGCCCAGAATCTGCTGCAAATTCTAGAATGGCCTTATTTTAGAAAAGGGTCACACACCCAGAAATATTTGGAAACATTATTCTTCTTCGTGGTCTCTGTGCCTCATACATTAGGAGCTTTCGCGTCTGCGTGGTAGTGTTCGGAAAATTCCAGAGCTCATTAGCTTGGCGGGAAACCGCTCCCCCAAGTTGGTACTGCGCATGCTCCTCCGGCCAAGCAATGGTCGCCCCTCAGTTCTTTCTTGTCCACCTCAGCGTACGGAAGGTTCTCTTGTGGCTTCTGCTTTTTTTTGCAAAAATCAATCGGAATTTATTGGTTTGACTGGTCTGACTGTTGACTACCCCTCTCGGATTTCGAATTTAATTCTGGTACGGTAAAATCGGTTTGGCCATTGTCTGTTTTTCGGCTACTTTCTTCGTCCTCGGATCTTGGACTGTCTTTGCCACTCTCGGTCTCCTTTTCCTCTTCTCCAAACCCTCGTCCATCCCTTGGTGTATGTCGGCTCTATTCAAACGGTGCACCTCCTGCGGAAGGAAGGTTGCCCTTTCCAACCGACACGCGATGTGCTTGTTCTGCTTGGGTGAGGGACACAACGTCCAAGCTTGTTTTGCCTGCAGGGAATTCACCCACCAGACCCTTCGTAACCATGCGGCCAGGCTTAAGTCCCACTACTGGGAAGAGTCCCTTCGGGCCCACAAAACCGAGATGGCTTCAATGGCCGAGAAACAGCTAACCTTGGCTTCTGTTTCTCCGACGGCCGCCGCGCCTTCGACATCATCGGGACCAGTACCAGGCTCGGTACCGGCCCTAAAGTTACCAAAGATACCGAAGCTCTCGGTATCCCGACTGCGTGAGGCTTCTGCAGGCTCGCAGGCCTCATCCTCCTCTTCCAAGATGCTCACCCCAGCCCAGAAGAAGCGTCCGCCCACCAAAGTCCTGGGAAAGGAGAAGGAGAAAAAGAAGAGGAGGAAGGAGAGGCGGCACTCCCCGGCCAAGGTGGACTGCCCGCCAAACCCCCCCCCGCCCACACAGCCCATTGAGGACCCGGGAATTGTGGAGCTCCTGGAGGAAGGGGAGCCACCCGGCACACAGGAGTCTATCAAGGTGTCGGATGAGGAGCAGGCTGTGGAGGTTATCCCCCCGGAACCACCCGGGCAGGGTGTGGACCCTACGCCACCACGTAGTCGCCCATCGGATGACCGTCAGGAGGAAACTGGGCTTAGGCAGCGGACGGCCTCTCAACACGACATTCCCCACTCGCCGGAACAGCGGGCTAGGCCTATATCCCCACACTATTGGGAGATGCGTCGAGAGAGAAGGCACTCAGGCGAGAGTGCCTACTCCCCACAGGCCTACTTCGGGAGATATGCCAGGGAGCACGTATGGCTCGAGCCACCGGGGTCTTACTGCTCGTACTCCCCGTCCTACAGGGATCGGTATCATCCAGATCCACGATACTGGTCGCCTCGACATCAATCCCACTCGCCAATGCGGGAAAGCCATTACTCCCGCTATGCCAGGTCACCGCTGCGTCGATCGCAGAGTCCACGCAGGCCCAGGGAACCCTCGCCCCATTACAGGGATACTTCACCACCCTCACGGACAAGGGCTACAGTGACCCTTCTGACCCTGCAGCCCACCGTGGCCCTGGCGAAGGTCATCAGCACGTTGACCACGCAGACGGAACGCAAACCTCGACCCCTAACGGCAGCCCCACAAGTGACTTCAGTTCCTCCCACAACACAGGCTGCGAAGCCCACCGATTTGGGGCCGACGCAGACTGTAGCCCCACACCCCCCGGCCTGCAAGCCAGCTGAACGGGAACGGTCGGAGAGACCACAATCTCCATCCGGCGACTCCTACGAGTCAGACTCTGAATCGCTCGAGTTGACCTCCTCATCCCATGAATCTCCTCCATTAGCATTCGAGGAGCCGGCTCCAGAGTCAGCACCGGAAGATGTCCGGCAGTTTTCGGCCATCCTCCTTCGCATGGCCTCTGCCCTTGGCCTGAAAGTGACTGAGCCCATGCTGCAAGCCCGGGACCCGGTTTTCCATTATCTGGAAACCAGACCACCGCTTACAGCGTCGTTACCCTTCCTACCGACCTTGGCCAAGGCACTGAGGCAACCGTGGGCAAAACCGGCGACGGTGCAGCCTATCCCACATAGGTTGGAACACTTATACAGGATGCAGAGGGAGAACGCAGAGTTCCTCCTCTGCCACCCTGTACCTAATTCGATTGTGGTAGAGTTGGCGCAGTCGAAGGGAGGAAGTCGACCCCACACTACTCCATCGGACCAGGAAGGCTGCAAGCTCGACTCCTATGGCCGCCGCTTTTACTCAGCGTCATCCCTGGTAGCCAGGACGGTTAATACCATGGCGTACTTGGCTGCCTACCATTGCAACCTGTTTGACCGACTTGCGCCGCTCCTTGCCGACCTGCCGGAGGAGTCATGGGCCCCAGCCACCCAGATTTTCGGTGAGGCCGTCGCTGTTGCCACTCAACAGATCGCCACCTCGAGGCATGCCGTGGAGGCCACCTCGAGGGTGATGGTTGGCGCCATAGCGCTTCGGCGGCACGCGTGGCTCCGGTCCTCAGGGCTCCAGGAAGACAGCCATCGATTGATAGAGGACCTCCAGTTTTACGGCAAAGGACTCTTCCGCTCCTCCACTGGCGACACTATGGATCACCTCATCAAAGCCCGGCTGACGGCGAGGAAGATGGGCATTACCCAACCTGCCCAACCCCGCCGCTCATTCCAGTCGAGGTCATCATGGAGAAGGTCCTCCTCGTCATCCACGTACCACTCGCGGTCTCCGAGGTCGACCACGTCGAGGCCATCAACGTCCTCCGCTTCCAGAAGACTTCCGAGATGGCGTCTGTCTTCGTCGAAGAAGTCTTATTTGGGAGCGAAGTCTCGCTTTTGATGGCCCTCACAGGGCACCACCAATGCCATCCTTTGCTCTCCCTGCAGATTTTTACCACCACCAGAGCCTGGCCAGGCACCTCGATCAGTGGCAGGAGATCACCACGGACTCCTGGTACCGAAGGCGGACGGATCCCGGCATCCCATTCTGGACCTCCGAGGCGTAAACTGCTACATCCACCCCAAAAGGTTCAAGATGGCCACGGTTCCCTCGATCCTCCCCTTCCTCCATCGCAGGGACTGGTTTACGTCCATAGACCTCAAAGATGCATATTTCCACATCTCCATCTGCCCGCAGCACAGAAGATACCTATGGTTCTCAGTTGATGGCGTCAGCTACCAATACCGGGTGCTTCCCTTTGGCTTTCCACTGCACTGAGGGTATTCACGAAGTGCATGGCTCCTGTTGTCTCCTTCCTGCGGACGGAAGGCGTCTCCATCTACCCCTACCTGGACAATTGGCTATTGGTGGCGTCCTGCAGACAGAAACTTTACAGAGACATTCACTGAACTTTGACGTTGCTCACTCGATTGGGACTACGGGTCAACCCAAAGAAGTCCTGCCTCGAACCTACCCGGGTCCTCGACTTCATTGGGGTGACCCTCGACTCGGTATCGGCGAAGGCCTATCTACCGGACGAGAGGGTGCGGACGCTTTGTTGGGCAGCGTCCAACACTTTCCACGCTCCGACGGTATTAGCCAGAACGATACAACAGTTCCTCGACTACATGGCCTCGACCACCGCTGTAACCTACCTCTCCAGATTGCGAGCACGACCACTCCAGCACTGGTTCGTCAGGGCCTTCGATCCAGTCTCGCCGCTACCAGCTGCCTCAGCAGGTCCGTCGGTCCCTCCGGTGGTGGCAGTCATACAGGAATCTCCTATCAGGCATGCCGTTCCGTGAGCCCAGGCCGTCGGTCACGATAACGACAGATGCCTCACTTTTCGGCTGTGGAGTGCACGCCGGCGACCTCCGAGTCCGAGGCCAGTGGATGGATGATGAGACCTCCCTCCATATCAATGCTCTCGAGCTCCTGGTGATCCACAAAACTCTAACGGCGTTTCGTCACCAAATCGCAGGCCGCACGCTGCTGATTCTCACTGACAACATGACGGCAGTCTGCTACGTAAACAGACAAGGGGGGACTCACTCCACCGTACTTCTGGAAATAGCGCTCAATCTGTGGGGCTGGTGCGTCTCGCTTCAGATACATCCAGTGGCGGTTCACCTGGCGGGGCAGAAGAACACCACAGCGGACGCCCTCAGCAGGGACACCTCTTCCCACCACGAGTGGTCCCTGTCGGATGAGGTTTTTTAAATGGTTCGGGACCGATGGGGCAAGCTGACCATCGACCTTTTCGTGACCAGCCAGAACGCAAAGTGCCGCCGTTTCTGCTCGAGAGCTGGCCACGATTGCCACTCCATCGGCAACGCATTCCAGTTCTCGTGGGATGAGGGTCTCCTTTACACCTTTCCTCCGTTCCCACTCCTGGGCCGCGTGACATCGAAGATCATAATGAACCGAGGAGACGCGATCCTCGTGGCACCGTACTGGATGAGACAGCACTGGTTTGGACCCCTGACCGAGGCCGCCTGGGGCAGGACTCTCAGGTTTCCGACAGTACCGGACCTGCTGTCCCACTCCGAGGGTCTCCTGCTGCACCTGGACCTACCGACATTGGCCCTCCATGCTTGGAGGATATCGCCCTATACGACCCAGTCATTGGTAACATTTTGACTGTGGCCAGGAAAGAGTCCACACGAAGGAACTACCACTACAAGTGGCAGCGCTTTGTGGCCTTCGCCGAGGAACGTCGAGAGCCGGTATCGCCCGTCAACCTGCGTACCGTGCTCCACTTCCTCCTTCATCTACGACAACAAGGCCTGGCCTTCCCGTCGCTCAAGGTCTACCTCGCCGTGATCTGGCATACCAACCGCCACAATCCCCATCGGCTGCTCTCTTCAGGGACGGTACCGTCAAACAGTTCCTGAAGGGCCTCCAGGACCTTTACCTGCCAGTATCGCCACTGCTACCGCTGTGGTCGCTGTCCTTGGTGCTGTCGCAGCTGATGAGGCCGCCCTTCGAACCGATGGCGACGACAGATGACAGGCTGCTTGCGATGAAGACCGCGTTCCTAGTAGCTGTCACCTCTGCTCAGGCGGGCAGGAGAGTTGACGACACTACGGTGCGATGAGCTATACCTGGTCTTCCATCGTGACAAGGTAGTCCTCCGGCCTGACGTCTCCTTCCTGCCGAAGGTGGTGTCCAGCTTCCATCTGAGCCAGGATATCATCCTTCCAGCCTTGTATCCTCACCCGACTACACCTCTGGAGCAGTCCCTCCGCTCCCTGGATGTTCGTCGGGCCCTGGCGTTTTACAAGGGCAGGACTGCAGCCTATAGGCAGACACCACATCTTTTTGTCTGCTATGGCAGGCGCCGGCGAGGCCACAAAGTATCCACTCAGTGCTTCTCCAAGTGGGTGGTGCAGACTATACACCTGGCGTACGAGCTTGCCAAGAAGCCTGCGCCAGGCCTTCTGCGGGCTCACTCCACCAGAGCCGTGGTGACATCTGCTGCCCTCCTGCAAGGTGTCGACCTGCCGGAGCTGTGCCATGTGGCGACCTGGTCCCAACCATCGACCTTCATGCGCCACTACAGACTCGACTGCCGTTCCAGGAGGGATGCTCGATTTGGCCGTGCTGTACTGGCTTCTGTTCTTAGGGTCTGGGACCTGGCCCACCATCCTGCCGGTAAGCTATACAGTCTCCTAATGTATGAGGCACAGAGACCACGAAGAAGAAGAACAGGTTGCTTACTTGTAACTGTGGTTCTTCGAGTGGTCATCTGTGCCCTCATACATCCCCGCCCTGCGTTCCCCTCTTTTTCAGGTCCCACCCTCTCTTCGGCGGACCAGAACTGAGGAGCGACCGTTGCTCGGCGGGAGGAGCATGCACAGTACTGACGTGGGGGAGGGGTTTCCCGCCAAGCTAATGAGCTCTGGAATTTTCCGAACGCTACTGCGCAGACTCAAAAGCTTCTAATGTATGAGGGCACAGATGACCACTCAAAGAACCACAGTTACAGGTAAGCAGCCTGTTCTTCTCTTCTAAAATGTGGCCTGTGCTCATGAAATCAGTGAGTTGTTTTTCCCAAGCAGAAGTGGCAAGAAACAAGCAAACACACACACACAAAAAAACCCCCCAGACCCCAAAAACAGAACTTCTGCGTGCTGCTGTAAGCCACTGCTAAAAAATAACCTGAGAAGGGGCAGCCTGCAAGAGGATCCGTCAGACAGATTAATCCCAGATCCATTGAAGATATCACTCCTGATATATTATAGCAGTTATATACCTCATCGTGCAGAGTAATTTGTTCTCTCTGATGTTTTACTGATTTATTTTGTATTTATATGTTGTATTTACATGTACAGCAGCAAAACTTCAAGCAAAAAGTGGTGGCACTGTTGAGAAGGTTTAAAGTAACTGATGAGGTAAACTAACTTCTTTTGCTATTACCAGAAACTGCCTTTACTGCTGTTTGGGTTTTGTATAGTCTAGTAGGCTAATAAACTTTCATAAGATGCTGCTATATCAATCCATCTATTTTGAAATGGTTGCAATATTCAGTGTGGACTACTTAAATTTTTCCATGTGAAGCAATGTTAGTTTTGCATAAGCACATTAATAACGTGAATAGAAATTTGCCATAACGGCTACTTTCTGTAACTATACCTGTCCTGAACAAGAATAGGGGAAATTTAAGATAGTTAACATATTTTACATAATATAAATGAGCAATACAATGCAGATGGCATTTAACAAATTTATTTTCTTATATGAAGGAAATCCTAATATAGTTTCTAATCCCAGAGTAGATCCATTTAATTAAAGGGATTAGATAGGTGTTGATTATTCAGCAGTTGAGTCAGTGGAAGTAACAATTGGCTTATGACTTAATTTCTCTTTGTTGGATCTAGACTAAGTTGGTTGAACTTGGTTCTCACAGAAATCAATGAGATATAATTTGTCCCACGGTCGTCATGTTACAGTGAACCTAGCTCTCCATTTCTGTAAGTGATGATGGACTCAGCTACATTAACAACCTAGGTTAGCTGGTCAGTTTTGATGGTATGTTGCATGGAACAACTTCTACCTGATCTTAGTATCTCCCTAGATGGGGGTGGGCAACTGTAGGAGGCTAAGCCCGCAGGAGTACTTGGAGTGCTGGAACCCCTGCCAAAAACTAACAAAAATGTTCCCAAATGCTCTAGAGAGTGATCTATGTGCTCTAGAGAGTATGAGGGACATTTTCTCTATGTTTTGGACTCCTTTGACAATTTTTTGCCCAGGGGAGAACTGCTTAAAAAAGTTCTTCAGAGCAGCCCAAAATATTTTGAAAATGCGCCCTCACACGCTCTAGACGGCATTTTGGGGCATTTTTAAAAAATATTTCAACTCATAGGGGGCCCAGGGGACTACATTGGGTCTCAGGCTGCACTTTGTCCACTCCTGCCCTTGATAGTGTTCAAAGACTTTTAAGTAGCAGTCTTGCATGCAGGTCTCGTTTTCACCTCCCCCAAGCTGTTTTCTGAGCTTCTCAAACCTCTCTCTGACACCAGCTGTTTTGAATAGGGTGGGCTGTGGCTGGAGCACAGGTTGGAAACTGGATAGGTGTACCTTGAATGAGTGGAGGCCCAGCTTGCAGTGCTTAGGTTTGAAGGTTAGTAAGGAGGGGGAGTTTCTTTTCTCTCCACCTTCTTTTGTATTCTTTTCTCAGCATCCTACCCATTACATTTTTCTGTACTGTAATCTGTTCTGTCTCAAGCTGCAGCTAACCTGGAAGCTATCTTAAGTGCATCAGGACATTAGAGCATCTTTTCCTTGGGAAACTGAGGAGAGAGTCTACAATAAAATTTGATGAAGCATGCATGGCTTAGGGGACACATGTGCACCTAAGGGGCCATGTCAAAAAAATTCTGCAATTTAAAAAAAATATTTTTTTTTTGTTTGCGTGGCATTTTTGTCATGTTTTTGCCTCCCGTGGGCATTTTAGACCCAGCATAGCTCTTGTTTTTTTTTTTAAAAGTGATTTCCAATCACTTCCTATATTTTTTTTTTTTAAAAAAGGCTTCTCCTGGGCTGAAAAACATGGCAAAAATACTTTTCACACTCTCCAGATGATGTCTGGGGGGCTTTTTGGGGCAAACAACCATTTTGATTTTTTTTCCAGGCATGTGTGGTCCTTCTAGTTATCCTAGGAGGCTGATGATGCATCCTAGCCATCATGTATGGGATAATTCCAGTCCCCAAGAGTCTGCTTAGAAGTTTGCAAAAGCTTTAGTCAGGAACTATTCAGAGTAACAGCAGCACGTTCTGGCAAATGCCAAGACTGAAAGTCCTATTGGGTTTACAGTGTCTTATAAGCAAGTAACATTATAAATTTACTCGTTTAAGGCATTTATTTGCCAGCTAATTAAAACATCTCCTTTCCCACACTGGCTTCCTGCCCACCAGCTTCCTGACCTTGTGTTTGCCTTTGTTCTCCTGCTTATCAAGGTGTATTAGAACAACGTACCCTTGTTCCCAAAACACTGGTTTCCATCATCCCCTTCTAGCCCCTTTTACATGGCATAAAACAGGAAAGCACTACAAGTATTACCTGGCATCAAACAGCAGACAGCCTGGTATGATAGTGCATGGTGAATTACAAGGCATTGTATGAAAGCAAACCTCAAAACACTACATGTTGTTAGGATGGTATTAGGATGTCTTGGCAAGGAAAGCAAAGCCAATCTGACACTAGCCTCTCACAGTTGCCCATCCTTGATCTAAATATACTTAGAATGTCTTTTCTCATTCTCAGCTTCAACATAAATGAAATTTTCTGGATTTTTTAAACGTTGAAAAGGCATTCGTTGTCTTTTCACTAAACATTTTCTTTTTTCTTGACTATTTGACATTCTGGTACCTGATTTGTCTCCTTAGTTCTTCCTAATGAGAAACATGCTTCTCTGTATTTTTTCCCCCCAGTTTGTGAATTGTGGTCTGTAGAACTGAATGGTCTTACTTGAAATCAGTAGAACAGTACTATTGCTTGATAAGTTTAGAAATCGTTGGTTGGACCCTAACAAATCTGAGAAAGTTCTTCCCTACTTCAGCATCCTCCATAGCCCCATCTTACTACTTCTTACCTGTTGAACTCCCTGTTGTATGTAGGTTTTGGATTCTGAGCAAGATCCAGCTGATCACGTCCAAGAAGTAGAAGAAGATTTAGACCTTCTCTATGACACACTTGATATAGATAATCCCAGTGACAGTGGCCCTGACATGGAAGATGATGAAAGTGTCCTCAGCACTCCTAAACCAAAGTTAAAGTAAGAGGATTTGATTTCTAATGGCAGCCTGCTAACTCTTCAACTTGTCTGTTAAGGTGGGAGATGTTTGCACAACAAAGTGGAGACTTAAAAAGAGTTTCTGACATTTCACTGTCTTTAACCTGGACATGCTTACTATCCAAAGTTTGATAAAGAGAAGTATCACTGTCCAGGAGGGCTGTAGATCTTTGAACATTGATCTCTTAGGTCTGCCTGTAGTAATTTATAATTTAAGCTTGTCTTACTGATTTGTTTTTCACATCATTGTATGGTTATTGTACACTTAGAAATGTTGGATTTAAATGCTGATGGTGGGAATCATTGTCTGAGTCAGAATAAAAGTACTGATGGGAGATTGTAGGTAACAGTTTGTTGTGTTCTAGGTAGAAGCTGTTTGCATATAGGAATATACAGTGATCAGTAGGTTTCTGATAGAGAGTGGTGATTTTATGTGCATAGCAGTGCCTAGAAGATGCCACTGTTGTGTGGATTGGCTTAGGCTCAGATTGTTAGCAGATTAAACATGGTTGAAGCTCTGGTGGAACCTCTCAGGTGCCTATTTTCAGTAAGATTTTCTTAGTATCTCAGGTGGAAGAGAGGCTTTGGAGACAGGAGTTAAGAAAATATAGTTCTTCACTCAAAGAATATTCTGAATTGCTTCAGGAATAGAGGAGGAGTAGACTCCTTTCTTTGATCATGGGAAAAGATGAATGAAGGTTGTTTTGTGTGTGTGTGTGTGCTCTCTTTAAGAGCAGTCTTTTCCATATCTCCTTTTGACTCTCTGTCATTTTAGTCAGGGAGGAAAGTGTCAGGAGAGCTGGAGTGAGAGAACCAGAGTGAGGGGAACCAATTTACCAGTGCACCATAGATGACCATTGATATCAGTATGGAGTGGTTCTTTGCCTCACTCACCTGTATGCATCTATAGTGAGAGCAGTGTAAAGAGAAAGACACTGTCTGTCATCAGAATACGGGGATTCTCATGGTCCAAAGAACACTGTATTACTCTGTTCTAGAGAGTCTTTCCTGGATTCCTGAATGTCTGGATTCATTTTCTGATTTGTTAGGAAGGAATAAACCGGAGAAAAGAAGGTACCCAGTGTCCACTGTAGCAATAAACCAAGTGTGGAATTTATTTCACTTCAACTGAGAGCAGTGGAGCAGTATCTTGGCTTAATGTTGGAGATAAGATGATATGGGGTAGTGATTTATTTTAGTGCTTTTTGTCAGATTTTTCTCCAGTGTCGTGATGATGAAGATGATGAGATCAATGTGTGTGTCCTCTGGTCTCCTATGTGTACAATCTCTGGAAGCTATATCTTATGGGTGTGTTTTGGGGCTCCTAGAAAATCAATGGTCACGGTATTCTTTGTTTTTTCCTGTAGGCCTTACTTTGAAGGCTTGTCACATTCAAGCTCTCAGACAGAAATTGGAAGCCTCCAGAGCATCAGAAGCCAGAGAGAGCCACCCAGTCCTGTAAGTTCCTCAGGTTCACATAGATTTGTATCTAAACATAACTAAAAGCAGCTGATAGTTAAGTTAATTTCAAATGAATTGCAACATCTCAGTACAGATGTTATAGAATCATCTGCTATTCTTTAAATGTTTGGGTTTCTTTTTTATTTGTAACTAGCGTATTTACCTGGTGTTGCCTGGGGTTTTTATTCTCTTCTTAAGAACTTATCAAAGTGTCTTCTTCACTTTGCTCCATAGTTCTCAATGCAATCTGTATTCAGAGTTATTTACATACACAGTTTGGGTTCCTGAGGGAATACGCTATCCTCCTCCTTGCTGCTAGGGCTCGTGTCTGTATCAACCAGCCTATTTCTGTACCTGTAAATTTTCTTCATACGCCCAATCCAATCTTTCTTCAGAGTTGTTAACATTCAGGAGTTGGGTTCCTGAGGGAATACACTGTTCTCTTCCTTGCTGCTAGGTCTCATCTCCATAGCAACCAGCCTATTCCAATACCTATAACTTATCTCCATATTCTCCAATCCAATCTGTATTCGTAGGTGTTAACATTCAGAGATTGGGTTCTTGCAAGAATACACTGTCCTCCTCCTCACTGCTAGGCATTGTCTACGTGGCAACCGGCCTATTCCAGTACTTGTAACTTTTCCCCGTAGTCTCCAATCCAATCTGTATTGTCTAGTGGTGTTGATATACTGGCTTTTTTTCCCCTTTACTTTCTGCTGAATTTGTGCAATGGCTTTACATTTTAAGCATTTTTTGTTTTGAATTTCAGCTTTAAGATTCCTCACATATGGTACCCATACAATCTACTGTGTGAGGTGAGAAGACCTTATTACCATGGCCATATCCGCACTACACTGTTATAGTGCTATTATTTCGCTTTCAACATCTTGTGGAATTCTGGGGTTTTTACTGAGGCCAAAGACCTCTCTGGCTGAGAATTCTTAAATGCCCCTCAAACTACAAATCCCAGGATTCCATAGGATGTTGAAAGTGGAATAATAGCCCTTGACAGTGTAGTGTGAAAATGGGCTATGTTGTGTATGTCACTTTAATTTTTCTCACATATGCCTTGTATATGTTTTCTGGCATCCTTATTGATGGTAGGCCTCATCTCCACAGCAACCGACCTGAGGCCCAAGATCTCTCAGCTGGGAATTCTAAAGGCCCCTCCTTAAACTGCCAATCTCAGGATTCCATGGAATCTTCACAGCCGGCCAATCATATGAGATCTTCTTGCCTCACACAGCCAATCATATGAGGTCTGCACCTGCCTGACACAGACAGACAGACAAACTCACAAATTTACAGACAGACATTAACTTTTATATAGTAAATGGCTGGGGATTTTAAAAGTACTCATCAGATATTTGTCATTTAAACTGTGTAAATGGGAAGTCTTGTTTTAGATTGCTATCACAGTCAACTTCGACTTATATTGACCGTATGAATGAGAGACCTCCAAGTCACCCTGTCATCGGCAGCCCCATTCAGGCCTTGCAGACCCAGGGCCGTGGCTTCCTTGACTATGTCTGTCCATCTGCAGTGCAGCCTTCCTCTTTTCCTACTGCTTTCCACCTTGCCAAGAATTGTTATCTTTTCCAGTGAGTCATGTCTTGTCAGGATATGGCCAAAGTATAACAATCTTTATTCATCATCTTGGCTCCCTGGGAGAGTTCTGGGAAATCTATCTGAAGAGAACTTTGCCCCTTTCCACTTGTGTGAAAAAAAGCCATGCTGTAGAGATGCATTGTTCGATTGAAAGTGCAGCATACTAAACTTTGTGAAAAGACTGAGAATGATTCCATGTCATTAACTGTATGTGCAATATTATGACAATGCGACTCAGAGCTGTTCTCAGAACTACCTTGTCCAAGAAACAATTCCACTTCTTGTGTTACTTATTCTTCTTCAAAATAGGTAGAAGTGCCTGAAAATAACAAGAATCTTGGAGGTAAACAGCCAGCAGATAGCATCTCTGACACGGTGTGTTATGTAAGTACAATTGCTCTTTTCAAACTCTTTCCAGTTGAACTCCAGCTCAAGCGCCTTAGGATTTTCTCCCTCCTTTCTCCAAATCCCTTTTCTTTTTGTGCCTTATCTCGTAGGTTATAAGCCGGAGGGCTTACAATTCTGCAAGCATCTAGTGCAGGGCTTTCCAAATGGTATGTCGTGACACGTTAGTGTGTCACCTGAAGTATGTAGGTGTGTCGCCTTTCTGGGCTGAGAAACACCCTGACCTCACCTGAGCTATTCCCACTGCCACTGCTCTCACTAGGTTTTTTTCTTACCAAGGTGGCAGCAGGCTAGGATCAGGTGGGGAGGGGCTGCCTTTCCCGCTGCTGCCACCCTCGCAGAGTCTTTACTGGCGAGGGCAACGGCAGCTGGGCAGGATTAGGGGGCTGCTTTTCCTCACACTAGATACACCTGTGGGTACTGCAGATGTGTAATCGGTTAGTTTAACCTCTGATTTGCTAGTAAAACTAGATGCATGTCTAAAAAGTGTGTTATTAACATGAAGAGTTTGGAAAGCTCTGATCTAGGGCCAAAAATCTCAAATGGAGAATGCATTTGTGCATTTGTGATGCTGGGGGCCTGGGATAGATAAGAATTCCTTTGGTATATTGATTACAGCAGAAACTCTGGTCAAGTGGGAAATTTCCCCTTTATTCAAGCTGGGCTGACTCTTCAAGGTGATGCAAAACTTTGTGGCTTACTGATACTATTTAGGATAGATCCACAGTTACATTACACCAGTGGTTCTCAACCTGTGGGTCCCCAGATGTTTGTGGACTTCAGCTCCCAGAAGCCCTGAGCATTGACCATAGTGGCTGGGGCTTCTGGGAGCTGAAGTCCACAAACATCTGGGGACCCACAGGTTAAGAACCACTGCATTACACCATAATGTTTTTTATACTGGCCTAGAACCATGTTTTCTGGTTATTTTCATGGATGGATCATTATGAAAAAGAACATGGGCAAGTGCATTAGTTACACTGTTGTGCCTTCCAGCCCAGTCTACATAGAATAGCAGCATCTTTTTGGAGTTTCAGACAGGGGTCTTTTCCAGCCCTGTTAGAAGAGACTGAGAATGTATCTGGACTTGCTGCATGCAAAACATGTGCTCTGACACTTAGGGCCTTTCCTCACGGGGGGGGGCCGAAACGGGACCGTGCACGCAGGGGCAGAGCTTACCTGCGAGCGGGTTGCTCTGTCCCTGCGGAGAGTGCGGATCCGCTGTTCTAAATGCCGCCGAATTTCGGCGGCACTCAGCGGCGTTCGGCAGCACCCAAAATGGCGGCCGGCAGCTTCCGGCGGCGCTCCGCCAATCAGGACAGCGCGCCAGCCGGAAGCCCGTCCCTGGGCAGATCTGCAGGGATGCGCTACCGCATCTCTGCAGTTCTTCACCGGGGCTGCCACGGGGCAGCGCAGGTAAGTTTTGTAAAAACCACTTGCAAAGGTGGTTTTTATAAAACTCGCAGCACCACCCCAGCGGCTGCGCTACAGCAGTTTGAGGTCTAAAGCCTCACTTTTTTTAACTGCACTAGCTCACCCCGCAGAGAAGAAGACCTCCAAGAGATGTCGCCCTAGCGTGGGCAATATGCCCGTGTGGAAATGGCCTTAGTAGCTTAGCCTTTCTTTTTAAATCCTTTAAATAGAAAACTTTTGTTGCCTGTTATTATACTTGCTGGAAAAATACAAAAGCAACCTCTCTCATACAGAATGTTTTCTCTTATGTATTTTTCATTTTTTTACAAAATAGAAGACTCAACAAGAAGACGCCAGCACAGAAACAGAACAACTGTCTGCTTTGGATATCTTTATTGAAAAACTTCCACCAAGCGGCAGAATTACAAAGACGGAGTCTCTCATAATCCCTTCCAGCAGGTAGACTGCCTATATGCAGCAGCAGCTAGCATTTGTCTCTTGTCTAGAAACAGGTGACTCATACCTTTTGACTTGTGACAGTGCTGTTTTAAACTATTTCCAATAAAACTCTAGCTTTCTTTGGCCCCCATATGGTAATCTCAATATTCTGTTCTGTGTGTCATATAATTCCCAGATGTGCACCCTGATGTCTGACTTAGTTTTTGAATCTGTCTTTCTAAAAAATTTTTTAAGGTTAAATAAAAACAGAACAAAATCTATCAAATCACATAGAGATAACTGGATGCCAATTACTGATTAAGTTGCAGCACTTTCCCCGCTTTTTTCAGCATAGAGATTCATAAAACTATTAATAATTTAATTCTGTTGTTTTTCTGTAAAAATTGACCTGGTAGTACCACAGCACTTCTAATCCTGTTGCCTGATCCACTGGGTAGACAGTGGGGAAATTCAGAATAGTCACAATTTTTCTCATCCTTGATGAGAAAAAGTGTCTTGTTGAGATAACCCATTGGGAAAAATGTCAACATTGCAAGGTTTTTCGTATAGCTTTTTTGTGAAATAATCACAAATAGTTTTTCTGGAAAAAGTGTTTTATTTGTGCAAAAGCCCTCTGTGAAATTTTTGCAGAAAATTTCCAAAATGCTAAATATGCACAGAACCATTAGTAATCTCATAAACAGGGAGAAACATTTTGCTATTTTTTGTTCTTGCACGTGAGAACCAAATAGGTGAAGATTTTATTCTTAAGTGGACACTGGCAAGTAGTTCTATGAGGCAGGCTTTTCTAGGTATAAGATTCTCTAAGGAACAGTATTCTGTGGGGGCCCAGAAATTTGGAAGCACATGCTTAGCAATATTATAAGCAAGGTCTCCTACAATTCACTGAAAGCAAATGGATGTACATCTGTGTGAGAGAAGGTGAATCTGTAAAGATTCTTTCATCCAAAGTCAGACAGGAAAATCACTTTGAATTGTGTTTGAAACATAGTAGGAATCTACCTTAACTTCTTGGGAGCAGTTATAATATATTTTCTTAAGTCAGTTTCATTAACATCCTGGCTTCCACATTCTAGACCAATTTCAATTTCCAAACATCTCTGAAGCTTTAACAGCTAGTTTGAAGAGACTTACATTTCTGTATCAAGTGTGGAAAGAAAAATACGGTATTTTCCAGATTCACAATTTTATGGAGTACAACTCTAATGTGTAGCCACAGAAGACGTAAGGTTGTATCTATTGTACTAGAAGCACAAGGCCATATGCTTCTGAGTGAACAGGATTCCCAGCCCACCATAAGCCCTCTGTGACCCCTGAAGAGTTTGTCTTGAGGGTTTGAGGGCCTTCAGAAAGGGCCTGAAGATGTGTGTGAGAGACTGTAGTAGGAGGGGCAATTGGTGGAGATTAGCTAACAGCATCTTGCAGGAGCAGAACATTGGGTCAGTGTATATAGCAATCATAAATTCAAACAAAACTTAATTTCTGTATTAACCTCTTAACAACAGTGTTCTGTATATTTCCTTTTAAATAAAGGATGCCTAAAAAGGCAGAGTAGATAAAATTTGTAATTGGGTGCACCCAATTCTGAAGAAGTGAATTCTGTAGAAGTGAATTCTTGAGGAGAACACTCTTGGGAAGCTCAAAGAGCTTTTTTTAGTTCTTTCAGTGAAAGTATTTGTGACTGTCACTGCCTGGAATATACAGTGAATTTAATTTAACTGCATTTCTGTTCACTTCTGGGCTTAGTTCAGAGAATTGCTGTTTACTCTGAAAACTGTAAACGTTTGAGAAATAAGTTCTTAAAGGATTCTCAAACCAGCCTGTCTGCACGCTAAAGCCTTTCTTCAAAAGCAGCTCCATCAGAGGTGAGGTTTTTTACAGCAATGCAGATAACTTTTTCAATAGGTGGTGTCAAATGTCCTTTCCCAGGGAAGCATGTCTATCCCAGTATTTTTACATGCCTGTCTTTTTGTGACTTAATTGTCATTTTAGTTGTTCCTTTTTTGAATGTATGTATTGTTGCTTTAAATTTTGTGAATCAGCTTATAATCATTGATAAAATGTTAGTATGTGGGTAAATGAAGGAGGAAAAGGAAGAAAGCTTGGTGATAGTACTTTCTCTTTCTTTCCTACTGGCATCAGTATAGTTAGTAGTGCTTGAGCTATCTTCATGTTCATGGTAAGTGTGCAAATACTGTCCCTTAGCAGATCAGAGGGGAAACAGGTGGGTCGCAGAGGCAGAAGCACATCCCTGAAGGAAAGACAGCCAGCGAAGCAGCAGAATGAAAGAGCCAACAGTCTGGACAATGAGCGTTCTCCAGACACCAGGCACCACTTACAGGTATCTCACATTCATTCCTTCATTGTCCAAGAGGCATCCTCTTTTTTAACTTTCTCTCATTTGGCATGACTTAACAATGCAATTTCAGTTCCATGCATTACTCAGAAGAAGTATTGATATGTAAACTGTGTTTCTTCAAGGGATGTTGCCTCATTCATTCTAAAGGACAACAACTTCAAAAAGTAGTTACTTCATTCTTAAGGGCTAACAGTTATATTGATGCAGGACAGGAGATCATGTAAGTTTTCTGAGATTTAAAAGCTGTGGGATGCTCCGTTTAGATCAGGGCCATAGGGCTGAGGGAATGGATTGAACATATTCCTTTTCTCCTAGGATATTTTCCCCAATTTGAACCTGTTTCTTGTCCCAGCTGCTATTTGCCCCATGTGGAAAAAAACTTAAGATACCATATGGGAACATGTACATTTTCCTCAACTGGACAAATACCCTCTTTGGGATGAGTAATTTAAATGAAGAACAAATTAGAGGTGTAGAGTTATAGAGGGTTAACTCCTTTCTCTCTGTAATGTGGTCCCAGTTTGATTTTGGGGCACATGAAATTGTTGGCAAAAAATCAGTCCAGGCTATTGTCCAAAGCCCTCAGAGTCCTTAATTTAAATGGGTCAAGGAAATATGGAATCAGTTTGGAAATGTGGGGTAAGTAGCTTCTCACAAAGACACAGATCATAAGAGTTCATACCTCTTAGGGTGTTTGAAACTTGGGAATTGATTACCACATCATTTTCTAGAGTTCTGTATTGATAGTTCAGGCTACACCACACTTGGAGAAGGGTATGGAATTTATTTGGCTGACAACTAATTTGCCAGTTCATTTGTCCTTGCACACTATTCCATTTTATTCTCCTGATTTAGCTTTGTGTGCATTGTGCCAAACAGAATTTTTTGCTGAGGTTGTGAAAAATCTACCATGGCTACCAAATCCAAAGCGATAGGGCCACATAATGAAGTTCAAAACTATTCTGATAGGCACTCAAAGTATGAGGGCTTCCACTTATGTCCACCTCTGCCACCACTGTGAAGACTTCGCATTCCACTGATATAGCATCAAATGTAGGGCCTTTCTAGATGTCCTGTGGTTCCTGTGTGAGACATTATTCATCTGATTTCCCCACTGCATACCACTGCCTTTGAATAACTGCTACCATCACAGGTATAGTGTGTCTGAACTCAAGCTTTCCAGTATCTCTCATGCAATCTTCTCAGAGGTACAAGTATATAATACAAAACAATTTGTCAAATAGAAGTTTTTAGAAAATTAAATATTACTTATTTAAAATATCTAAAACCTAACTCTAACTCACATCTCTCTCTCTCTCTCTCTTTCTCTTACATTCCTAACACTGACACTCATATTTCTTTCACTTTAACTGTTAGAACTGATGTTCTAACTCCTGTTTCCTACTTCTAATCCTAACTGACCTGAATCTAACTAATCTCTATTTCTGGCACTGACTGACTCTCCTAACATCTCTAACTCTATTCCGAACTTTGACAGACTTGTTTCTCATTCTCTCTCTCTCCCTGATCTGTCATACATCTCAATCTTTTCAAAATCCCATCAAACATTCAACCAAATACCAATCACTCAATATTCCATATGTTCACTCCCTCTCAACCAGTCCTTACCTTATTACATGTATAACACCTCGTATACATAACCATGTTTTACCTTAATTTCTCTAGTAAAAGTAACAGCATTTTAACTCAAAGGTCCATAGTGTCACACAAGGTTGTCCTGATGAAGGGAAGAAAAATATAAATCCTGGGAACAAGAACAAGAAGTGGACATGCTACTTTTTACCATTTTCATTCTTTCTGCCATTCCAGGGATCATGAACTAAGTAAATTAGGCTTGGAGCCTGGCAAGCTTGGTATATTAGGCAACTCCCATCACCACTGAATCCTTTGGCATGCCATCACAAGGTATAACAGAGAGACTCCATCTGATCATATATTGATCTTTAATCCTTAGGTAAATCAGGATGTGACTGCTCAGTTGAATGAGTGCCAACATAGTAACTAGATGCTTGGATCCAGCATATGATGTCCAGGGGTTATTTAGAAGAATTTAAGAGATTTTAAAGGGCCTAGTTCATAGGTAACTCAGCTTTTACCAGGTTCAGGAAGAACACTTGAAGATCATGGGAGCAATTTAGATTCAGCACTGATTAAATATTTGGATAAGAATTTGTCTTAAGATCTTAGAGATCCTAAGGAGTATTTTCCTTTGTGTTTTGTATTTACAGATCCCTAGAAAAACTGTGTATGACCAGTTGAATCACATTTTGATCTCAGATGATAAGCTTCCAGAAAATATCATTTTAGTCAATACTTCTGACTGGCAAGGACAGGTGAGGAGTTGCCAGTGAGATTATTACGTAGTTATCTTAGAATAAACCAAGAAGGCCAACTGTCAGACTCCAAAGCATTGTTATTAGGCCACTGGTGGACCTACCAAGGCCTTTTGTTATAACAAAAGGTTTTCATGTTTGGATGTTTCATCTGTCTTTGTCATTTTGTATGCAGGATGTAAATGTGTGTATTCATCTCTAACAGTGTATCTGAGGTCAAGTTCTTTATAACTGTCATTACTGCTAAGTGATACCAAGTTTATATATGGAGATGACCTTTTTGCAACCCCAAACCACTCCTGAAATTGCAGGATTCTGTGTAGATACAGACACTGGCTTATTTTCTGGGATAGATGATTTGTGTTTCCCAACTTAATTCCCTTCCAAAATAAACTAAATCCTTCCACAGGTGTTTTTTCCCCAAGCTGGAATCAGTAGGGATTGTATTAAATGTTTCCTTTGTATTCTTGTGAATACATCCAGTTGTGTGCTACCCAGTAGGGTCTGAAACATTTTTGAAAAGTTGAAAATATCTTTTGGACCATGTACTGGACACATACTGGATCATTTAAAGATGAATTTATCCCATAGAAATCCAACATAAGGACTGCTCTATTGTATCAAACCAAAAGTACAACCAGTTAAGCATTCTCTTTCAGCACTGCCAGTTTTATTTTCATTCCTTTTCTTAATGATGCCTGGCATGTATTTGCCTTCTTTGTGGTGCCAGACACTGAGCTGAGGTTTCCGTTGAGCCGTGGCCCCATTGTATCTTTTCTGTTCAGGTACCCTTGCTTTAGAACTTAGCGGAATTTTTTTGACCCGGTGACCATCAGTGCACTTACTTACGTTGAACTTCATTTATCATTGTGTTGTCCATTCACTGAGTTTGGGAAGATCTTTTGTTCACAGTGTTTATAATTCACTTGGGGTTTCATCACCCTTAGTAATTTGACATTGTGTGTAAAGTTGGCCATGTTATTCCTTTCTATATCATGCATGACTAAGTTAAATAGTAATTGTCCCAGATCAGTTCATCCTGTAAAATTAGTTTATCTTTTTAGTCAAATAGTTTGCATCCCTTTTAGGGTCCTGAATTTGTGACACACTTTGTATGTTATGATGCCAAGTAGTGCTGGCCAAAGAAGAGAGCTCCAGGGACACCTGCAAAGGATGCCTCTTAAGAATAATGGGTGAGACTCATGCAGGATCATTCACCAGTCTGAGCAAGGCACTCTGCTGCTAGGTTACCTGTTGTATCTTGACCCTTTCTCACCCCACCTTCATATCTGGACATAGTTTTGAAATAAACACCTGTGGTTGGAAACAAATAAGGAGAGTACTTGTCCTCACAATGTTTTTGGTAATATTTGCAAATATTTCAATACTTCTAAGGCTGTTTAATAAGAAGAACTGGCAATTATTTTTTCCAGTGCGCCGGAGAACAGCACCATACTTCTGCCCGTTGGCCACAATTGTTTCTTTCATTCCTGGAAACTCTCCAGAAACCAGCAGCTGATGGTCTGTGGACTGGTACCTGTCCAGAGACCACCACTTTGAGTAACACTGCTCTGTTCCTTGTCATACATCCAGTATTATGTATTTGTAACTGCAGTTTGCTAGAAGCAACTATGTTTGAGTCAATTATGTAAAATACCCCAGGAATATCTATTGACATGTGTATAAATATTGAGAATGTTTGATTATTTATCATAGGATCTCTTTTATGACAGACATGCATATTCTTTTCAGTTTCTTTCAGACGTCCTGCAAAAACATGCACTTCCAATAGTCTGCACATGTTCTTCTGCTGATATTCAGGCAGCTTTTAGCACTATTGTCTCCAGAATACAAAGATAGTAAGTTCTGTTTTTAAAGTAGTCTTATCTACTTTTTCCCTATTTCCTAATGTATATTCCCCCCACCAGTCCCATCTGTAGTCATTCGGAAGTCTAGTGCAGCAGTGCATAACCGTTGTGGCCCTAATAGTCAGTTTTCATTCTCAAGTGGTCTGAAGGAGCAATCCATACATGTGGGTTAATACCTCATGTCAACCATCTTGAGTCAGGACTTCACAAACATTCTTTTCCATTGCATCCATTATACCATACAGTCTTTCTCCCCTCAGTTTTAAAAATCCTGCCCTGCCAACCAGTTGAGAAATCCTTCTCTCCTCATTTTTCTTTTCAAAAGATAGGGTTAAGTTAAATTAAGTAGGATTTAAGAAGGTAATAAGGCAATCAGGAAGTGGCTACAGACATGTTAAATAAGAAAAGAAAATGAAAAGAAACAGAGACAGCTGGTTTTGAGCTCCTCCATGGCTGTGAGTCTACAAGCCACTGAGGGCGAGCAGTGTGACCCAATTAATATAAAAAAAGAACGAGGCAAGTGAGCAATAGGTCTCTGAGTCCAGAGCAGAGTCAATATTGAGAAGAATACAGTTCTCCCTCCACATTTGCAGCTTTCACTTTCACGAATTTGATTATTCACAAGGTGCCCACTTACCCCCTCTATTCTCCATCTCCCATTCCCTGGCCTGGGCCAGTGGCTGGAGGGTGCAGGGAAGATGATTTCTCATTCCTTGCACTCCTTCCCCCACTGCCCAGAGCTTACCCGCTTGGCTTTCTCCTTGCCCCCACCCGCAATTGCAATCAGGTGGGTGGGGGCAAGGAGGAAGCCAAGCGGGGAACTCTTTCCCCACTGGCTGTCTTGTGCATCCGCCCCCACCTGCCCAATCCCAGTGGCATGGGTGGGGGTGAGGAGAAAGCCAGTGGGGAAGGTCTTTACCCGCTGGCTGTCTCCTGTGCCCACTTCCACCTGCGCAATCCTGATGGCACGGGTGGGGGCAAGGAGAAAGCCAGTGGGGAAGCTCTGTCCCCGCTGGCTTTCTCTTGCACCCACCCCACCTGCAGGATCACGATCGCGTGGGTGGGGGCCTGTGGTTATTGGTGGTTTTTTCATTCCTATGGGGGTTCTTTTTCCCTATCCCCTGCAAAAGTGAAGGGCCTACTGTATTTATTAGCTTGAGTGACAGCAATTTGGAATGCTGATCTCTGCAGGAGCAGCAGCCAGCACTGGATAAAAGAACAGAGGCAGTCTCTGAACACAGTGGTAAGAGTTAAAAAAAAGAGAGAAAAGCAGAAATTAAAGTTGAAGAGCGTAACTGGGTAAGTCCTCTAAGAACAGCAAGGGGTCTGCAGAGATTCAAATCTTGAATGAGACTTCTGGTTGCCAGTTTGAAAAACTGGATTCCACTCAGAAAAGAGGGGCAGATTCAAGGAAGGTGAGCACCCAATCAGGAACTGCCCAGACACCAAGCATATAGCAGTAGTCAGGAAATGCCAGCAAATCAGATTGTGAGTTTCTTGGAGGTGAGAGAGTCTCCTTTGAATGTACACATGCAAAACCAGTTTATGAACTATCTGCATGCTTATTGGTAAACAGCTCAACACAAGCACAGGACAGCAGGGCCTCACAAGCGGAAACAAGCCAAACAACGCAAGCTAATCAACTTAGTAATGCAGCATCAACGACTAATATAAAAGAATTAGTGAGGGCTGAAATACAGGCAGGAATTCAGGCAATTCTAGGAAATTGGACTTGGTTACATATAACGAATTTGTTAGGCATGAACAATTTAAATAGTTTTAATAATTTAAATAATTTAATGAATTTGAGCAATTTAATGAATTCATGGGGCAGATTGATTTAAATCCATTGATTAATTGCAGTAGTAATAACTTGGGAATGAATTGCCCAATTGGTTCACATGTTAATGCTTAGGTTAATGGTAATACAAAGACAATTAAATCACTATATTGCAGCAAGCACAGACTGATGAGCCTAGGAAGCAAAAGAATGAGGATGTTGCCGTTGTCTCTTCTGCAAAAGTAGGAAAGTTCAAAAATGATTCTAAGCATTTAGGGACAAATAAGCAGGCAAGGGAAGATAGTATATTAGATAGAATCAGAAGGCATGCAAGAAGAGCAAGATGTAAGTACCTCATCTGAGGCAGATTCTGAGGACAGGTGTTTTACTGTGCCTGTTCAGTGCATCATTTGTAAACTTCTAGAGCTGTTATGCAAGTGTTTTGGCAGTAGTCCCTCCTCCCCTCATCCATTTGACTGGCCTGATTACTGCTCAAACCCTTAGTTCTTTTTCTCCACCGCAGCCACAGGATCAAAGCAGCTGTAGGTGAGCTGTATTGCTCTCAGTGCTTTTGACCTTGAATTTCAGTTTGTTGGGCTTCTCTTTGGTACTGATTTGGTTTTGGCTTCAGACTCATTTTTTTCTCCTTGACCTTGGACTGTTTCTCAGTTATGTTCTCTCTCAGGTTTTCCCCTTGATCCCTTGACCTTGGACTGTAAAGCCACAACTCCTCAGACATGTAAAAACTAGTTGTCAAAGCTAAAGGCTCTTCTGTATGAGCAGGCCCTGACTGTTACCAGTGTCCCTTTTACTTTGGATGGATTGTCGATTCCATGGTGTTCCTGCCTGTTGCTTCAGGGTCTTTCTTCTGGATTGCTCTCGAGATCCTTGCAGGACTTGAGTTACAACGAAGTAGCAAAGCAGCTGGCCTCTGACTAGGCTCTCCTCTCCAATGATCAGTTGGTACCTTACCAACAGGCTAAATCCCAGACAGCATATCCATTGGTATAGTCCTGACAGGTTGAATCCCAGACCACAGCTCTGTCAACACCAAGTTATCCCTTGAACATGAACTTACTTCAGTGCATCATTCTGTGCAACAGCACCATAAGAAAAAGAAGAAAGCCAATGCAGCCTCCAGACCCAGACTTCCGCTACCTTCAGTACAGGCAAAAAATGCTGCTCTGCTGAAGTGGAGCCCTTGCCACCTCATCATTCACCTGTTGCGCATTCCAAACCTACTCCTTCTCAGTATGGGTTGCCAGATGTCTACATAGCTTCTGCTTCAGAAAGATAAATAGTTGAATCCTCCTCACTCACTCCTCCAATATCTTTGGGCCTCCCTATGCCAACATCAGTGTGTCTTTCTCATATTCACTCTGCACAGCCAAAGAAGCAAGGGTTCCCCCCTTTCCACTTTCCCTAGTTTGGCACTGGCGCTTGGAATCATGCTCTTCAGTTTCATCCCATTCATCGAGATCCTCCATTTGCAATTCGACAAATCATTCTCTTTGACATTCATGCAGGCTCACCCATTGCACTGTGCCCCACCAAATTGGACATGATTTAGGGAGCTATGGCCATAGGCGTAGGGATTAGCATCCTCAACACTGTCATCACTTCCCCTATTACCCATACTGAGGCTCTTTCTTTTCTGAGCTCATACTATGAGGAGTATGAATTCAACTTGCACTCCTCAAAGAGGCACCATCCACTTTGCCACTAATGGGGATCATGGTACCACCGTTGCAGTCCTGTAGACTGCTCCTACTATTACAGCTCCTCACTATACCACTCATATAGTATTGTCATTCACCCTGGCTTCCAGACATTCTACAAGTAGAATCAACCAAGTTGCACTCCATGCGCTGTGACTGTGAGGATTTTGTGGGATTCTGAGTCTTGCACAGCTCCTCCTACACAGCCTACATCAGATCACCATGAAGAAACTGGTTGCTCCACAGAAGCTCTTCAGTTCCAAACTCTGCCTTCTCTTTTCCCTTCTTGGGTTCAGCCTTTCACTTCTACAGCTCCTAGGGCACCAAATGCATCACACCATACCAAGGGCCATCCACTGATCCCTGAAATGGTGGCTCTATACTGACAACGTCCAAACCAGCATGCCATTCTTCCTTAGCCCATGGCATCCATGATTATGAATGGAAAAGTGAAAAGCAGACATGGTGAGACTGTCCACCAGAGGACACTGGACAGACATAGAATGTCAAGGTCAGAGACCTGGGTGGCAAGCCAGCCCGGAGAAGAGAGTGGGAGAGCCAGCAAAGTCCAGCCGGGAGGAGACAAGCACTTACTCAAGGAAGTTCATTTACCAGAGCACCAAGCGAAGCTGTAGTCAGAGTTCCAAAGCCAAGGGTCAAGAGTCCAGAGATCAATTCAAGGTATCAGGAACCGGGTGCTGGGAGCAAGGTATAGGCAAGAGGAGGGCTTGTAAGAAGTTTGCCGCAAGCAAAGGGAAGCTTCCAGGCAGGCACTTGTATAGCCCCAGGCACAGGTGTGTCTGGTCACCGCTCTTAAACTTAGCCAAGGAAGCCTCCTTTTGTACAACCCTCTTGAGTCTCCACCTTGATTGGGGGCTTATTGAACCAGGCTCCAGAGCCTCTTCAGAATCGGATCCCTGTTGCTCCAAAGGAGCAGGCACAGAATCGGATCCCTGTTGCTCTAAAGGAACAGGCAGAGGGACGTCCGCGCCAGCTTGGTCCATGGCAGCAGGGGGGCTCTTGAGCTGCAGGACTCATCTCCAGCCAGAGCCACAGGGGCCAACAGCTGCTGCTCGTCATCTCCACCCTGAGCAACAGGGACCAACAGCTGCTGCTCGTCATCAGCAGCTCTGACAGGGGCTTCAGTTATCACATAGAGAGATGTCTCCACATCAACACTCATGAGATGTTGGCTGCGGAGAAGGTGCTTCGAATGTTCGAAGTTCTAGGTGACAAGGTTGTTCAGATAGTATCTGGCAACACCACGGTGGTGTACTACCTGATCAAACAAAGAATGACGTTGAATACACCCTGCTGAACCTGGTACTCAGCATTTTGGATTGGTTTATCAACAGGAACATTTCCCTCTCTGCAATTCATCTGTCAGAACAGAATAATATTGTAGTAGATGCACTCAGCAGGGCCTCTGTCTCCTGCCATGAGTGGAAGATCATCCTGATGTCCTCCATACCTTCTTTGGGGATTTGACAATTCATATGTGGACCTCTTTGTGTCAGTACAGAATAGCCAGCATCCATATGTTCTGCTTCAGGGCAGTGCAGGGAAAGAGCTGTCTTGTTGATGCTGTTCAGTCAGACTGAAATATCAGCCTTACTGTGCCTTCCCAACTGAAGCATGGAAATTGATTGGGCTCAGAATCCAGGTAGGAAAGAGTTGCGCACGCACACACGTACAAATACTTTGGAACTCTGCTTTCAGCCAAGCTGAAAAGCAAGAGATTGGTCAGATGGACAAGCTTTACAAATTCAACAACCATCATTATCAGTTCAGGGCTCTACTTTTTGGGCTAGCTTTAGTTCCAAGGGTTTTTGCCAAGACATTGATGTTATTAGTAGCTCATCTGAGAAAGGAGAGAATATATTTGTTCCCATATTTAAATGATATCTTGATGAAGTCAAACAGTAGGGAGAATGCAGAGTTGAATGCAAGAACAACTTTACAGTGTTTGGAACATCATGGGTTTGTGATGAATTACAAAAAGAGTCATTTGAAACCATCAACAAGGTTTCTCCATCTGGGGGCACAAATAGATACAGAGAAGGGACATGTGTTTCTGTAAGAGGATAGGAAGGACAAAGTAAAACAACCAGTGACACAGTTGTTGTTGAACAAATGAGCAAACTTGGTGCAGTTAGCTTGAGTATTAGGAATTATGGCATCCATGGTTCAAATTGTTCCATGGGCCAGGTTTCATACCATAACTCTACTGCTGTTTCTCAGATTGCATCAAGCTGCACTAATAGGGGAAATGCATTAATTACAATCTAAAATTGCTGCAACGTGTTCTGGAAGATCTGCAGTGATGGATCAAGGACAATTCTTTGAACAAAGGCAATCTGTTCATTCCACAGATAAAGATAAAACTGGCAATAAAGGCCAGTCTCTATGGCTGGGAAGCCCATTGCTGTGGGAAAACAGTTCAAGGAAAATGGTCAGCAGCAGAAAGATAGATGAGTCTCAACTTGTTGGAGATGAGAGTAGTGAGACTGGAGTTACTGCATTTTGCACAGACAGTACATCAAAAGAATGTTCGAGTATGTAGCGACAACATAATAGTCAAGGCTTACTTGTCGTATCAGGGAGTCTCCAGGTCAAAGAAGTTAATAAAAGAATCAGCTATGATTCTGTCATGAGCGGACAAAAATTTAGCCTCTCTTTCAGCAGTATACCTCAAAGGCAAACTGAATTTGGAAGTGGATCTCCTCAGCAGACACAAGATTCTTCTGAGAGAATGGTGTTTGACTGCTCAGAGATTCGATTAGTTGTAGACAAAATGCAGCAATCTTGCAATAGACCTATTTGCCTTTGACATGAATTTCAAATCAAAAAAATATTTTTCCATCAATGGGAGCGTAGGTGCAGCAGCACAAGACACACTTGCAGTGACATGGCCAAGGGGAACTTGCAGGCCATGATTCCCAATGTTGTTGGACATGTGTCTGGAGAATCCACACCAGTTGCCAGAAAGAGATGACCTCTTAAATCAGAGTCCAATTCTGCATCCCAGTCCATCTTGGCTGAAGTTAACTGCCTGCAGATTGAGTGGAGATCATTAAACAAGGTTATTCTGAAGCTGTGACTAACACTATATTGGCATTGAGAAGAAACTCTACTCAGTATATATATGAGAATATTGAAGAGCCTTTAAAAAATGGTGCACAGAGAATAATAGTGAGGCTAAGCCACTGGAGATTAGAACTGTGCTGGCTTTCTTGCAGTCTGGGCTAGCTGAGGGATTGCACCCAAATACTCTGAAGACACAAGTGTCAGCATTAGCTGCTGTGATTGATCTGGGTGGAAAACTTCTAACATCACACCCTCACATAAAAAAAATTCTGAGAGGAGCAACACGTGAGGCGCCACCAGTGATACACAGATTTCCCTCATGGAACTTAAATCTAGTGTTGAATGCTCTGACTAAAGCCTTGGTTGCGCCACTAAAAGAATATTCATTATGGTTGTTGTCTCTTAAAATAGTTTTCCTGGTGGCTATTACATCAGCAAGAAGGATGTTGAAACTTGCCTTTTGTCAGTTAATCCTACCCTCTGCAGATCTGATAAGGAAAAGCTATCCTTGACTTTTGATCCATCTTTCTTGCCAAAGTCAATTGTGAGAAGGGCAGAAACTCAATCATTGGAGTTACCAACGTTTTGCCCTAATCCAGCATGTCCATTAGAGAAGAAGTGGCATTCTTTAGATGTGAGAAGAACAACAAAGATTTACATTAACTGTGCAAAAAGATTGAGACAGACTGAGGCATTGTTTGTTTCATTTCATCCAAGAACTCTAGGACAGAAAGCAAGCAAACAAATGTTGTCCAAATGAACAAAAAGCTGTAGCCACATATGCTATGATTGTGCAAAAATACTAAGGCCACGACATGTCTGGGCACATTCAACAAGATCATTGGCTGCTGCAGTGGCACACTGAGTAGCAGCATTGTTGGACAATGCCTGTAGGGCAGCTGGATGGTGAGAACCGTCCACAATTGTGCAGCACTACCAAATAGACAAATATTAATTGGCACAAGCCACTTTTGGGCAAACAGTGCTCCAGGCAGTACAGCATTAGCCAGAAATGTGAACCTGCCCAGGAAGCGTAAGCTTAGGTATTTCTCAATGGTGATTGTGGATTGCTCCTTCAACCTGTCTGAGAATGAGAGGTTTTTACCTACTGTGAATGATCATTCTAGAGAGGCTGAAGGAGCAATCCACTACCACCACAAAAACAGTATTTCCCAGAGCTTAATACAGCACCTAAAATCTTCTTTGTCTCAAAGTGCTTCTAGCTAGATGGCTGCTAGCAAAACCTATCATAACCATATTGTTTAACTATTCTGTCTTTCCAATCTACAGTTTGGATATGAGCCCAGTTCAGTTTGAATCAACCTAGACCCTGAATTCAAACTGAGATTTTGCAATCTTGATCTCCAGTTCACCCCTACTGACTTTTGTTAGAATATCAAAAATGGCTATAGGTTTTTGCATTGGAAAACCAAAACAATGACTTAAAATTTGGACCTTAAAGAAGAATTTAACTCAAGATTTCAGAAGGCTAACCTCGGAGGTTTTTTTGCTAGACACCTGTAAAACTTGCTGTTTTTCAAAAAGAAAAAAAAGGCACATTTTCAAAGCTGATGATTGTACAATATGGACATGCTGCTTTTGTCTTAGCAATGTCCCCTAGAGCATCAGTAAGATAAATCTATTAAAATTTAGTTAAGCTCATATATGGTAATGAATCAACAGCATACTTGAGGAAAGCTACTTTTGCATTGTACTATCAGTGGTCCAGCTAGTGAGATTCAGTAATACAGCATGTTGGGTGGCAGAATTAATGAGGGGCTGCTTTATTAGCAGTCCAGTAATTGAAATGTCCCTGAAAAATTTTCTTCAAATTCCTTCAGCCATTTGCTGATCCATGCTGACATTGGTGGAAGCATCCCTCTTGTAGCCCGATTCTCACCCATCTCTTGCAGAGTTATCTGCCCAAGACTTGTGTGAGGGGAGACGACAGTCTGAGATCCACCGCTCTGTCCTTGCTGTATAGGTCTTCCTCCTGCTGCTTGGCTGTTTGGACTCTTCTTTGTCACAGCAAAATTGCTTGGCATTGCCTCTTGAGCTATATGACCAGACAGCTGGTGTAACAATGTCCTGGCAGTTGAATTTTTCCCATTTGCTGCTTACCATAAAGGCAGATAGATAATTGTGGGATCTGCTTCCACATCAGAATGCTGTGCCTTTGCTGTAGTGACTTGGCCTGCCTTCCATCTTACACCTAACAATAGCTAGGGACAGTTGGGGGAGCAGAGAAATAAACTTCACTACCTAAAATACCCACACTTGTAAATAAACAAATTAACAAGAAAGACAAGTGGAAGAGTTAGCCAGGCTGTTCAGCAAGACAGAGGGAAATTGACAAGAGGGAGACTGAGAAAGACTAGCTCAGATGCCCATCCCTCATCATATTTTTCATAGTCTGGTACCAGCATAGTTAAATATATCAAATGAATTAAGACATTCCAGAGGAGATAACTGACAATATAACTTCAACAACTTCAAATAATTCTTCCTATAACTACTGTGGAAAAGTACTGATGACTGTTTTGCCCCAGACTGTGTAATACAGCTGTCAATGAGAAGCTCTTCTCCCCCACTTCGAAATCATAACCACGCTTGTGTTTTTCAAATATAATGCTAGGGATACACTGTTGGTCTTTCTCCTGTTTATTTTTAATGTGAAGATCTCTGAACTGGTCCAAAATGCTTCATGCTGTGCTTTTCTGCTCTGCAACAGGATTGGGCCAATGTGATTAATTTTGGAACTGCTAGAAATGGTCCAAATCAGCCCAATTCATTTTTAGTGCAAGATTCAGTTGAATTGATTATGTATACCCAATACAGGCTTTGTTCCAAAGGTGGTATTTTCCTTTCATATTTTCCTGAACATCATCCTACATGTGTTCTTCCTTGCTCCTATTTAGGTCTTGTAATTGTTTGGCAGCCCATTGCCTTCTACTTGGATTTCATGGTTCTGTATCATGCAAATCAGAGGCTCTTTGTCTCATATGAATAGATTCTTAGTCTTTGATGAATCTTCTGCAAAAAGTCTTCATAGACTGACTGACTGGGTTGTATGATTTTTTTTAAAAAAAAATGTTACAAACTTGTTGACTTGTTTCCACTAGCTGCAGTCTATGATCACTTGATTATCTGCTGTTGAGATAACATGTCTTACATTCCTACGGGAGATCCATGAAAACTGTGACTATATCATATATAGGAATGACAGCTGTGGTTATGTTATATATTCTGTAAGAAGGTTTGTCCTGTGCTTTGGCATGAGATTAGTGTTGCTCAGTGTTTAATAAATTAATCCTGGGATATTCCAAAAATGTGTAGATGGTGTTTAATTTTAAATCTGCATTAAAACCATTAATAATTGGTCATTTGCAGACAAATCATAATGTTCCTACTGTCATAAGAGTAGGAAAAGATGCATTAGACAGCTTTTAACTATCATATGTTATCAAATTAAAGAAATTATATACAGATGGGAGTTGTGTTAATGATTCTTTTCTGTTAACAGCTCTGAATGTAGGCTAGTATAGCATTACTTCTTAGAGCCTAAACTCTGAATTTGGAAGTCCTTGGTTCAAATATTACTTCGACATAAAGTTAGCTTCTTGCAAGTCACTCTCTTTCAGCCTCTGTTCTATATCCTTTCAGGCATTCATAATGAATGTGTGAAGAGGGGAAGCATACGAATTCCACTTTCTGCTTTGTCAGTCTCCACAGAAGGGGAGCTGCTGCCTGAAGAGAAGTGTCTCTAATATGTCTGTATGCTTTTCACGCAATCTGCAGTCAAAAAACAAGAGCTGCTGGTCATATGGAAAGTTCTACTCTTCAGATGGCCTGTCTCCACTTTTGAGAGATTATAGGGCCAGTTGAGAGGTTGTGGGGCCAGTACAATACTGTTCCTCACATATTCATTATGAATGCCGGAGTAGGGCTGCTGTGATAGATAGATAGATAGATAGATAGATAGATAGATAGATAGATAGATAGATAGATATAGCATGTTTATAGTATGCGCTGTATCTGTGGATTTTTTTTAAAGTAGTAATTTAAATATGCCTTCCTTCTGTCTTGTTTAGCTGTAACTGCAATTCTCAGCCTCCCAATCCAATAAAAATTGCAATTGCTGGAGCCCAGAATTACCTCAGTGCAGTGTTGAGGCTTTTTGTAGAACAGCTGTCTCACAGAACGCCGGACTGGCTCAGCTACATGAGATTTCTCATTATTCCATTAGGTAAACAACAATCTTCTTTCTTTTTTAAATTTAATTGTTTCTCAGTAGTTTTTAATACTTCAACCACTGTTAGTTTCACTGTGCTCTGCTTTATATTGTATAGTCTTGCATCAGTAACTGTAGCCTCTAGAATATCAGCACTTTACTATCATTTTTTTTTCAGTCTTTGTGTCAAAATGAAACTTCCAGACTAGACTTTCAATAAGCTTTTTCAACACTTAACTAATTCTCACACAAGTTTCTTGGGAATTTTTTTTAAAAAAGAAAATTGTTCCTTTGCTGTAGTCTTTTTATAAATTCTGCAGAATTTCCTTTAAAATAGTTTTTATTAAATACAAAAGTTTTAGATACAATAACAAATACACATAAACATACTGAAAAAAACTCAAAAGGATGTGAAATAGCATACTACAAATTAAAAAAACCTACCTCACTAATTACAAATCTTAAGAAGACTAAAGAATAAAACTATATAAAGATAAGAGAAAAAAGTAAGAAAGAAAGATAGTTGATTTCCCACTTCCTGGAATTTAGTAAAGGATGTTATCAAAAGGAAAAAAATTAGCTTCTACTGTACTTGATTTATTATATCTAAACATAAATATAGTTATAGCAGCCTTAAGCTGTCATCTCCCAGGTTGATAACAGTTATGGATAATAAATTCTTTTCTTACTAGCACAATGCCTTTGGCTTTGGTTAAATTCTCACATTGCAAGACTACCATCCATGTTTTTTATAAATTCAGTAACTCAGTGCTTATGATAATCTTCTAAAGAAACTTCTTTTATCAGAGTAATCAATTTGTCCATCTCTGCTATATCCAGGATCTTCTATAGTCACAGATGGTATATATATTGATATATTATTCTTATTGAGAAATTTGTGAAATATATTAAAAAGTGCAATTATTGTAAAGAAAAAACTGATACAGTAAGAAAAGAAAAGCGGGGGGAACACAGAAAAAAGAGTGATAAAGCACTTGAAATATGGGAAAAGTACATGGAAATAGAAAAATGTCTTCCATCTTTCTTATTGGTGGTTATAAACATAAGTATTATAATGTTATCTTCCCCTTTAAAAGTTACCTGTTACATTTCTTCTGATAAGCCAGTCCTCCTGTTTCCCAAAACCCAATGTTATCACGTCCTTTTCTTTTCTTTTCTTTTCTTTTCTTTTCTTTTCTTTTCTTTTCTTTTCTTTTCTTTTCAAGTCAGTTTGGTTCCCAGTCCTTTAAAAATGTTATTAATGATTATTCTCTAATCAAAGCAGATAATTTATCCATTTCTGCTAAATCTTTCAATTTTAACAGCCGATGCTCTATTGTCAGTAATCTTGAATTCTTCCACATTTATGCATGTAACAGCCTTGCTGCTATAGTCATGTACTGAAGGACTTCTATAAGTTCTAAAAGGAAAATTCTGATTCCTTTGTTTTAAAGTAAATACCATTGTTATAGAATGTGTAAGAAGCAAGAGATCAAAGCAGGGTTCTTGCCAGATGTGTAAAAAGACTTGGGAGATAGAGCGCATGGGCTCGTCTCTAAGAATAATAATGTAAAATTCAGAGGATGGTGACCTCTTCCCTGTTTTGTTGGAGTTCCCCTGTGACTCATCTTCTCTTCCCTCTGCCCAATACATTCATGTATACCCCAGATAGTCCCTTTAGTAGTCAAAAATTAAATGAAAAAACTCTTAGTCTCTTTTTACTTGTGCTCTCAAGGAGTCTCAAATTTAGACAAAATTTCAGATTTAAAAGTGAAAAGATATATAAAAGTCTAGTGTGTCTTTTACAAATTCGTGCTGTAGCAGTTCCTCAGAATTGTCATGTTATTGTTCTTGTAAATTAGAAATTGAATTAACACGTTCACTATAAGTTAAACGCAAGTATTTGGAATCTTACCATAAAATTGAAAAGAAAGAATGCCACATTACAGAGCACCTGAACACTTCCACCAGGAGAATTTTGCTTCACTTGATGAAGTTGCTCTTGAGATATACTGGTTTCTTTCAGCAAAGTTTGAGTTGCCTTATTCTGTGATCTCTTGAAAATGTTTCCCCCTTCTTTGTACAAGTGCTGCTTTTCCATGGTTAATGTAACAGTTAAAAGAACTTTATAAAAATAAACTTTCAAGTTTATTTCATGTTCCCAGGACATATAAATTTCATGACTCCCTTCGTTTCATTCCAATCTTGAACCCACAACATAGGGATATGATACTTTGATGCTTTATTTTCTTCACTTATATACTAGCTACTACCAGTATACTAAATAGTCTTCTGGACAATTTACAGAATTTTAAATAATAAAATACCTAACACTGAACATCAAATAGATTGGAACCCTAATCCTAATATGTGTGTGCATGCATTGTCCTTCAAGTTGCCTGTCAACTTATGGTACCCCTTGAATTTCGTAGGGTTTTCTTAAGAAAAGAGAACTCAGAGCTGATTATGTCAGTTCCTTCCTCCTAAATATAGCCTACAGCACTTGGTATTTATTGGTGGTCTCCTATCCAAGTACTAATGAGAGCTGATCCTGCTTAGCTTCCAAGATCAGATGAGATCTGGTGCCTTTAGAGTATTTAGGCTCCTGCCATAATATGTAAATAGAATAAACATGCTATGAACAGCAGAAAATTAAACATTATTGATCTTAAAAGTTCTTAAAAACAATCTTTAAGTGACCTTTAGAAAATCTTTAGATGCTTGGGATAATAAAAAGATCTGAATCTGATTGAACCTCTTTTTTTTTTTTAAGGAGGATTGCAGGAGGGGTAGTGGAATAAGTGCCTTGTAAAGGGGAGAGGAGCAGAACCATTCACTATTTCTTGTTTTCTACTTTTTGTTTTTCCCTTTAAGAGTTTGACTATTCTTGACCTTCTCTTGCCCTCTGTGTTATCTCTTCCTTCTCTTGTTCTGTAACTACCAGTACTTTTCTCTTCTTTTTTCTCTTTTCAGTATTAGTATTGGCGATATTTTGGATTTATTTTCTCTTTTAGTTGTATTTTTAATTTTTTTTGTTTGTTATACTCACTTGGTAGAGAAGTTCCAACTGAGTGAGATGCCAGCTGTTTGATGGAATTGTATTAATTGCCAGACATTTGTCCTTGAAAATACTGTTCATTGTTGGTATGGGTTATTTGCAAGGATATTTGCTTTAGAAAATTGAAATATGAATGACTAGCTTCCTCCCCCTTATTTATTGCTGTTAAGCCTCCGGAATGTTACTGACATAAACATATATAGGAAGAAATTTTTTCTTTCTTCTTTTCCTTTTCCCTTTCCTTTTTTCCCTTTCCTTTTCCTTTTCTGTTTCTCCTCTTCTTTTGCCTTTTGTTGTGATTGGTTTTTCTATATGTTTTCCCCCTTTTGTTCTCCTCTTTTTGATTTCCACTTATTTTTTTTATATTTTTGAATTTTTGATTTCTTTTTTTCCCCTTTTTTCCCCCTCCTTTTTTCTGGACTGGTATCCTTTGATTTTTGCCCTTTCCTCCTCAGTAAGATCCATCTGCAGCTGAAGAACATACACACACACACACACACACACACACATATATTTCTACCAAGCAGAAGTGGAGCAGGGGCTGAGGTAAGTTATAAAAAAGAGGAAGAAGTAGAAGGAAAAGGAGGGGGAAGAAGAAAGAAAGGAAAGAAGAGGAAAGACTAGTGAAGGAAAGTGGAGTTACAGAAGGTGGAAAAGAAGACTGGGAACACTCCAAAGCTGGATTCAGAAAGTAGATAAAAATGTGAAAAGAAGAAAGAAAAAAAGAAGCTGAAGAGGTGTGTTTTTGAAAAAGTATGCAAGTGTGAAAAGAGGAAAAGTAGAAGAAGAGTTTTGAAAGAAAAGACAAAAGGAAGTTAAACAGTATATTAATAGGGAAAAAGAGAGGAAAGGTGGAAATAATTGATTTGAACTGATAAAATTGAAGAAAGGAAAGAAAAAAGATGAAAAGAAAGTGGCTGAAGGTAAGATGAATTACGGAAGAAAAATGTGTGAAACAGGAGAAAAGAGAAGGAAAACAAATGGCTTCTGGTTTAAGGTATAAAAGAGTTCCTGAGGTACAATAAACACAAAATAGAAGAGGATCAACAGATGAAGGGATTCCCCATTATTTATCAAAATGTATGGATGAAATAAGAGAATTTAGAAAAGAGACTGGAACTTGATTGGATGATATAAATGTTAAATTCAGTGTGTTGTGTAGTTTAATGGAAAAGATGAAGAAAGAAGTGAAAGAAAACAAAGAAGAAATCCAAGCACTGAAAAGACATACCTGAAGTCTAAATGTGGAAACAGAAAAATGACTAGATTGTCTGGCAGTGGTAGGACAAAAAGGAAAGCAGCCTTGCCTAAGATTTAGGGGAGTGAATGAGAGGCCCAATGAGAATTTCAGAAGGAAAAAAGTTCTGGCGAAAATCTGGCGAAAAGTTCAGAAGGGGGAGAAGTTGAGGTACTAATTGCGTATACACAGTAAACTCAGCACTCATCAAGGAAAAGAACCTACTACAATATATTATTGTACAATGTGTAAGAAAAAAAATTATCAGAGACTCCATCATGGATGTACTCCACCACAAAGGCATGATGGTAGATGAAAAAGTAGTAATTATTTTGAAGGAGATACCAATTGATGAAGAGAAAGGATTACTCCTTGGTAGACAAACTAAAACAAGGGAGAATTCCCTTCAGATGGGACAAGCTAAAAGGATTTAATTTTTTTTTAATGGAAAAAGGTATAAAATTAGTTCAATGGACAACGCTAGAGAATTTTTGAAGAAATTAAAGCAAGAACCCAAGAATCCATGAGATGATCAAGAAGGTGAAACCTCTGATAATGGTGCTCCAGGCCAACAAAACAGGACATTTCAAGACTAAGATAGAAAAGATAAGAAAGAGAGGAGGCTCAAAAGAAAGAGATGGATCAACATATAAAAGGAGAGATAAGTCTACTGGACTTGAGCATCTCAGATTAAGAACGGGAGGAGATGAGACATGAACTGTAAATTTATCATGTGGAATGTTAAGGGGATTAATACATTAAGAAAAGAAAGTTAATGTTTCATCATCTGAGGACACTAAATATAGATATCATTTATCTTCAAGAAATAAGGGTTAAAAAGAAATATGCCTGCTTATTAACACAAAAAATGTCTGGGGAAAGAATTTGCCTCTTTGGGTCTAGTTAAAAAAAATACAGTTGTAGTCTATTGATCAAACTTTGCACTGAAATTTAGATGAAAAGGGAAGAAATAGCAAGGGGTTGGACTCGATGGCCCCTGGGGTCTCTTCCAATTCTATGATTCTATGAAATGTAGGTGCGGAAATTGCTGTTAATGATTGTAAGATGTTAGTATTTGGAATGTATGTGCCAGTGAAGGAAAGCACTTTTTTAAAAAAAATAAAAGATATTATAAGTAATTAAAATCAAAATATTATTAATTAAATATTAAATATTAATAAATAATTTATTGTTTTAATATTATTAAAATATGAGAAATTCTTATTTTAGGTGATTTCAATGGGGTGGTATATCCATCTGTGGAGAGGCAGTCGGATAAAAAAATTAAAAGGAAAACTGGCAGGGGAGTTTTTTGATATAATAGAATTTACAGTTGGCTGATGTATGGAGAATTAGGGAGGGAAACAAAGAAGATTTTACCTTTTTTCGGAAATGCATCAGTCACTTTCTAGAGTTGACATGATCTGAGTCTCAAAATCATTAATGCATGGGGAAGTTTGACATTTTGAATAAAACATTGTCTGATTATAATCTGATGGTGATTTCCCTAGTGAGCAAAAAAATCACTCCCTGTTGGAGATTGAATGAATCACTTCTACAAAATGAAGACGGTGTTAGAGACTGTAAGGAAAAGATTAAAGAATATTTTGAATTAAATTTGAGTAAATATGTTGAGGATAGAATGGTTTGGGATGCCAATGGAGTGGTTGTTAGAGGGATCCTTAGCCAAAATAAATAAATAAATGGGGGAAAAGGCAGGACAAAATAAGATTATAGAAGAAAAAAAGCTAAAGGGGGTGGCATTAGAGAAATCCTCCTCTAATAATAAAATTGCAAAACAGATAAAATTATTACTGGAGAAGGTGATGTTGTTGTCAGGAGAGATTAAGAGGTAATTAGAATTTGTTAAGCAAATGAATTTTGAATTGGCTAACAAGCCAGGGAGATGGCTAGCCTATATATAAAGAAATATGAAAAAGAATAATATTAGAGTTGAAGGAAGATAGAATTGTAACAGAAGAAAAAGAAATTAGCAATTTTTAAATAGTTATTTTGGAACTTTATATAAAAAACAGGAGGTATTTGGATATGTTTTTGCAGGATAAGTTTCTACCAAAAGTATCAGAAAGACATAAAGCTATCTTAAACAGGGAAAATATATTAGAATAGATTATAGAAGTGATTAAGAGATCCAAGAAGGTGAAAGTACCAGGTCCTGATGGCTTGCCAGCTGTTTATTACAAAACCTTTAGTGAAGAATTACTAAAACCATTGCAAAGAGTTGTGAATGATATTCTCTGAAAATGTCAGGTCCCCAAGAATAGGAGAGAGGCCAACATTATAATAATACTGAAGATCATGACCCTAATGTAATTATAAATTATAGACCTATATCTATATTGATCAAAATTTTTACACTAGTATGACAAAAAAATTAAAAGCTTGTCTTCAGAGTTTGTACATAAAGGTCAAAATGGTTTTCTCCCAGGAAGGCAAATAAAAGTATTAAAACAGTTTTTTATGTAATAGAGTTTTAAAGTTATCATAATTATATTAAAGGAGCCCTCTTGTTTGTAGATGTTGAAAAAGCTGAATTGGCCAGTTTAATTAAAATTATTGAAGGAAATAGGTGGGGGAGAAAGTTTTACTGTTGGATTAAAGCGGTTTATTTAGTGCAAAAAGCTAAATTAAATATTAATGGGAATGAGGCAGAATATATCCAAATAGAGAAAGGAAGAAGGCAGGGTTACCCAGTTTTTCCATTGTTGTTCATATTAAGCTTAGAAGTTTTGTGTAGAGAGAATAAAATCCAATATGAAGATCAGAGATATGAAAATAAGGAAAGAAGAATTTAAATTACAGTCCTTTGCAGATGAGTAGTTTTTGTATTAGAGGACCCCCAATTAAATGTAGAATATTTGTTGAAAATAATAAAAGGGTATGGAAAATTTGTAGGGTTTAAAGTGAACTATGATAAATCTAAATTTCTAATTATGAATATGCTGGTCCAGAAGTAAAAAAAAACTAGCAGTGAAGACAGGACTTGGAATAATGAAGAAAGTAAAATACTTAGGTATAAATTTAACCACTAATAACCAAAAATTGTATGAAAATAATTGAGGTGTTGGAAAGTATAAAAAAAAGATGTAGGCAGATGGTACAATTTTTCATTGTTATTAGTTGGAATGTTGATAGTCAAAATGAGTGTGTTGCCAAACTTAATGTATTTATTTCAAACTATTCCAATTACTTTTTGAAATATACTATTTAAAAATTGGCAAAAAGAGCTATCAAAATTTATATCGTTGAGAAAGAAGCCAAGAATCAAAGGGAAATTAATGATAGCTGAGAAAGAAAGGGGGACTGGGTCTTTCTGAGATGAAATTATATTTTGAATTCTCATAACTATCCTGGTTGAAGGAATGGATCTCAATAAAGAATAAAAGATTATTGATGCTAGAGGGCTACGAGCTGAAATTTGGGTGGTATGTGAAACTTTGGTATGGAAAAATTAAATTCAGAATTTGCAAATCATATTATCAGGAGAGTGCTGTTGCAAGTGTGGGGAAGATATAAGGACAGATTTGGTTTAAGAATATCAGGTTAGATATCACCACAGGAAGCATTCCATAGAAGGAAATTACGAAACCTACAAAAATGGTTAAGATACTCAGAGTTGTTGGAATTTGATCAAGGAAACTGGAAACTAAAAAGGATCATCAGAAATTGGGAGAAGAAGGGGTTAAGTTACAGTGATTAACTTATTTTCAACTAAGAGAGAGATTCATATCTCCTCTGCTGTCTCCACTGGGGTGGCAGCTCTTTGGGTCATCCCTGCTAGGGCAGGGAGAATAGAAGACATTGGGAGAAGCTGAAAAAAAGCCCTGATCCACTCTGTTTTTTCTGCTGTTGCAGTAGATTTTTCAGGCTTTCCTGCTGAGGCTGAGAGAGTAGAGGGAGTTGATGCTTCTTTTAGGTTCTCCATGGATGACCTAAACTCCTGCCTTAAGAGTTTTGTCTCCGGAGAAGTAAAAGAAGCAATCATCCCCCTACTGTCTCCAAGCGGCCTTTTGCAATACCTGAGCAGGAAAATGGTGGCAGCAGCCAGGGGCAGCTGGCCCCCTTACATGGTGTTTTTGCTATTACCTTTCCATAGAATGGAACCAAGGAGCTCCATGCTGAGCCCCAAAGTTTTACGCTCAACTTATCCATGAGACATATCAAAATCTGTAATTTTGACCCCAAAATCTGCTCTTGACTTATACACAAGATTGATTTATACATGAATATATACATTAGATTTCCTTCCATCTGAAGCATTCTGGATTTAAATCGTTATGTATTGCCTATTTTTCAAGTGATCTAAACTATCTGGATTTTGGTTCTCAGACCACAAGGTCACTGAGTAGCATTTTGACTTTCTATTTTTTATTTCTATTTATATTTTTGATAGGAGTATTGAGCAGTAGTCTTACTCTTCTTAGGTTACTCTGATTTTTCCTCTCTCCACCACTGCTTTGTCTCTGGTTGTGTCCCACTTATGCCTTTATTACTTTTTGTGACCCGTGGAAAAATATTATTATATATTTGTCCTAGAGAGATTATTGCTGCCCTTTGCTTAGCTTTACAGTGTTATTTACGGTGACTTCTTCTTTGTGGTCTCTGTGCCTCATACATTAGGAGCTTTTGCGCCTGCGTGGTAGCATTCGGAAGATTCTAGAGCTTAGTAGCTTGGCGGGAACCCCTCCCCCATGCTGGTTGCAAATACTAGAAGCTATGCATAGTTATAGGAGTACTGATATATGTTTAAGTGTACTCAAAACATTTATGTGTTCATTGTAGGTTGTCATCCAGTAGCAAAATATCTGGGTTCAGTTGATTATCGATACAACAACTTCTTTCAGGATTTATCTTGGAAAGATTTATTTAACAAACTTGAAGCACAAAATGCTGGTAAGTTCTGTTGAGTGCCATGATTCAAACTGCTTGAATTACTAACTCTGAGGAAATGAAACATTAATTTATGTGTTCAGTCTTCTACCTTCCTAGTTTCCTGCAAAAACAGCTTGGGGGCTGCACATGGTACTAAGGCTGCACTTTCCCAACCTTGTTTTAGAAGTATAATACTAAAGCTGTATCATATAGGACTATATCATGTATGATACTAAACAAAGGGTTCACTGTTGCCATTTGGCTATGCTTGTGTGTCTCCAGAGCCAGTGGGTAGGCTTCTGTTGGGAATAAAATGTTGAAGCAGATATGCCATTTGTCTGGGTTTCAGCAAATGTGCTTGTTCTTTTGACAAATGCATGGGTGTTGTTGCTTCTTTTTCACTGTTTGCTTTGTTTCAGCCCAAGAATTGCCTGATATTGTCTCCAGAATAACCCAATACATAGTGGGAGCAAACTGTGCTCATCAGTTACCCATTGCAGAAGCAATGTTGACATACAAGCAGAAAAGGTACATTGTTTTTAAAGCAATTTCTTGATCAGAAGTAAATCCTGTAGATGAGCCAAATGTTTTTATTTATATTGAACCTTAAAAGTCAGAAGTAAACTTCAGGAGAGTCTTGCCCTGGTTACAGTCTCATGGTGTTGATAAGATGAAATGTGCTACATCAGTCAGGTATTACCGAGTGTTAAATAAAACTCTGCCAGCTAAATTTTCATCATAATAATTATGGTTTACAGCTCAGAAGAAAAACTTTGTTGGTCAGATTCAATGCAAACTATAAGTTCTCAAAACATTTTAACTGTAGATACTGCATGCATAGGTTACATGAAGCATGCATAGTTACACCGTGGTTCCTATCCCAGTGGAATAATATGAGTATTCAGCCTTACGGTTTGTTTTATTTTATATCCATGAGTGTAATAATTTATATTTTTTTCCCCTCTTGGTTGCTTCTGAAAAGGAAAAAGACCTTTCAATTTGATTTTAATATAAGGTATTAGTCTTTCTAGATTTCTTTTTCATTCTGTTACCCTGCATTTTTTATTTGCTGGTCTTTCACAGCTTAACAGTATTTCATGCTCAGTTTTGGTATACTGCATACTGATTTGCTGCTTTTGATATTGCCTCAGAGGCAGAATGCATTGTCAAAAGGACCAAGATTTTATGCTTTATAAAGGCATTCTGTAACTGCAGTATAGCTTAGGCAGAAGAACTGATTAGGAAAAAAGTTTGTACAATGTGTTTGAGACCTTAGTGATATAAATATCAAGTCACTTTACAGCTGGCATTCTAACTTTCTTCAGTAAATAATAAGACTGTAATCTTCATTTTGAGTAAGTTTAGCAATTTTCTTCCCACTGCAAGAAAGTCTACACAGAATTTTCATTTGGAAACAGCGCCCTTTCTTGCACAGAAAATTACCTTTACTATGCAAAAACCCCACATGCAAGTTTTGCATGAAATAAGCCCTGAACAAGAAGATTTTTACAGACCAGGGGTTTCCTTGTAATGTTATGAATTTTTTATTAAAATATTCTTTCTATCCTTAATGCATAACGGCTGGAAATTTATTTCACAGTTTCTGGACTAACCTATATATACAACTTTTCCAAGGCATCCCTCAACATCTTTATAGGCAGGAGTAGAGCCTGCCTCTTTATTCACAAAAATAGCAGGTGCAGTTTTTCATATACTTACTGCAGTGATCTCACACAGATATCAACAGGACTGTGTTCACAGTAATTGTAGTTGTCAGGATAAGTATTTCTTCCCATCCACAGCATCACTCTTATTTGTGCATAGGGTATCACAGGAAGCCACACTAAGTTAGATTTTGCTGGAAAGTAAAAGGGAAAACATTGCATCATCAGGCTCTAATTGTATTGTGGAAACAGCCCCAAGTGCCTCAAGTACCAGTTCCATTGGTATCCACCTGCTGCTTCCAGAATCCATTCTCAAAATACTTCAATTCAGCAGTTCCTCTGCTGTCACATTTCCACTACTTCTAAGGGCACTGTGCTTGTTCTGCCTCAGTGCAGAGAAGACATAAGGTGGAGGTTTTATATTGAGTAACAAATCCAAATTTCTGCGGAGTTCAGTGATGGACAATGGAAGACCTGATGGGGACTCTGTATATGGAGCATGTTACTTATTCCCAACACCAGAAGTATTCAGGAGGGACGGTCTCTGGTGCCTTCCCTTTTAAGTTCACAAAGCATGTTTATTTTAATTAATTATTTTAATTAAATATTTTAACCTGGCATTTCAATTCATCTTACATTACTGTGTGAATAATCCCATCCATGATTTCACTCCTTTCTCCATTTGTGGGCTGGGCTATTATATCAGTTACGAACACGCCTCATCTAGGCCAGTCCTGTTTTAGTCAAGTATTATTTATGGAACTTGTGAAGAAGCTGGGAGGGTGGTATGAACATGCGTTTCTGGCTCTGTGAATGTTCCTACTAATACACCTTCTAGATAATAAGATATTGGAGCTTTCTTCTGTGTATCCATGAATCTAGAATGTCTTCAGCCTCTGTGTCTTCTTGTTATTGATGGAGAGGCATAAGTGTGAGGCATAAGTGGTAAAAACTGAATGAATTTTATAGAACTAGGAAAGCAGAGATGGACGGCCTTACATTTAACAACCTGGGTTATAGGAAAATCTATAATCCAGGCATAAGGGAAAATGTTTAGCATTTTGCATAGAGCTAGATGGAATTCCAACATACAAGAGTTGTTCTGCTCACCATTTTTTGCATGGCTGAGCCTTCTATATTTTCTTCACTTGACATAGTTGTTCCTTGAGATTTTTTTTAAAATTGTGTGCAATTATTCTAAAAAGTGGTCTATTACTGCTATTTCCTTATGTGAGGAAATATCAGTGAGGCAATAAACCTGAGTAGAAGCAAGTGTTTGCAACCAAGAGGAGTATATGTGGTGGAAGCAAGAACTGAGGAATTACAACATGTTAACTCAGTGAGAGACCAAATGTGGCTAAGCTGTCACTTTTATAAATAGCAAAGTATCCCAGTTGTTCTTCCAAAACCTGGTTTCTGTTTGCCCATCTTTAAATTAGCACTGAGCAGGGAATACGTGTGTCCCCATGTTTAAGTGAGTGGAATGGCCCTCTCCATCTATTCCATGAACTGTATGGAACTAGTTGAAAATGAGCCTGCCATGGAGGCTATATACTCTGAGAATATGACGTCAGTGGATGCTTGTCAGAGGCCTCAAGAGGACAAGGTAGATCTATGATTGGTTGGTTGGTTGACTGAATGTATATTCTTCTTTTCTGCTGGGGTTGGAACCAATTTGGAATTGCAGAGATTTCATACATGATAGGAACTATTAATTTAACTGCTGGAGGCTTCTGAATCTACCATTGTGCAAGCAGACAGATGTACACCCTTTTGAGAGGCAGAGAGAGTTGTGCCACATGAAACCAATAGTTCTTGAAGGTTTGTTTTTTTTTACTTTCAAAATGCATTATGTTAAGAACAGTACTGCAAAATGGGTATATTATTAGTCAAAACGGCCTACACATATTAGGAAAAATGCACACACACAAAAAGCAACATCTATGTATTTTCATACAAGCTTTAAAAAAAAGGTTCTTCTTCGTGGTCTCTGTGCCTCATACATTAGGAGCTTTCGCGCCTGCGCGGTAGCGTTCGGAAGATTCTAGAGCTCGTTAGCTTTGGCGGGAACCCCTCCCCCACGCCGGTACTGCGCACGCTCCTCCCACCGACTAACGGTCTCTCCTCAGTTCTTTCTTGTCCGCCTCAGCGTACAGAAGGTTCTGCTTGTTGGCTTGCTTTTCGATTCTGCTTTTTGGTGTTTTCGACTTCGGATTTGGCTTTTGACTACCCGACTCCGCCACCCACCCAGCCCGCCGAGGAACCTCTGCTGATGGAGCTCCCCGTGGAGGAGGAGCCTCCAAAAGAGGACGTAATCCTCGAGGTGTCGGACGAGGAGCAGGTCGTGCAGGCCTCACCTCCTCAACCGCCCAAGCTGATCGCGGAGATCACTCCGCCGAGTCGCCGTCCACCCTCGGCAGAACGCCGAGAGGAGGCTGTGGTTAGACAGCGCCCAGCCTCTCGACGCGACGAGTCCCGCTCGCCGGAATGGCGGGCCAGGCCTCCATCTCCGCGATATCGGGAGATGCGCCTGGAGAGGCATCGCTCGGGAGAGAGAGCGTATTCTCCGGCCTACCTAGGAAGGTACGCCCAGGAGCAGGTGTGGCACGAGCCGGCTGGCTCGTACTATTCATACTCGCCGTCCTACAGGGACCGGTACCACCCGGACCCTCGGTACTGGTCGCCTCGTCGCCGGTCTCGTTCGTCACCGCGGGAGGCTCACTACCCCCGCTATGAGAGGTCACCCCTGCATCGCTCGCCGAGTCGCCGTCGGCCCCCAGAGCCCTCAGGGCTACAGCTACAGGGCTGTTTCTCCACCACCGCGGACGACGGCTACAGCGACCCGACTGGCGCCACAGCCACAGCCCACCGTGGCCCAGCTGGCGGTAGCGGCAACTACCACCACGCAGGCGGCACACCGTCCTAGGCCCGCGGTTGTGCCCCTGCAGGTGACTCCGATACCGGTCACGACATCGGCCGTATCGGTACCGACGTAGCCTGCAGCTCCGGCAGTTCCCCTGGCAACTCCGGCCCCTGGGCCGGCCGAGGAGAAGGAGGCAGAGAGGTTCGCCATCACCATCTGGCGGCTCCTACGACTCGGACTCCGATTCTGCCGAGTCCACCCCTTCTTCTCATGAGTCCCCACCACTGGGATTCGAAGAGCCAGCTCCAGAGTCTGCGTCGGAGGACGTCCGCCAGTTCTCGGCGATCCTCCTCCGGATGGCCACAGCCCTTGGCCTGAGGGTGACCGAACCTGCTCCCCAAGCCCAGGATCCGGTCTTCCAGTACTTGGAAGCCCGCCCACCGTCGACCGCACCGCTGCCGTTCCTACCTACCCTAGTGGATGCGATGAAGCAGCCGTGGGCGAAGCCGGCGTCAGCACAGCCTATTCCTCATAGGCTGGAGCATTTGTACAGGACACAGAAAGAGAACGCGGAGTTGCTCTTTCAACACCCTGTACCTAACTCCATAGTGGTCGAGTCGGCTCAGACGAAGGGAGGTAATCGAGCACATACCACCCCTCCGGACCGTGAAGGACGGAAGCTCGATACCTTCGGCCGAAGGTTCTACTCGACATCGTCCCTGGTGGTCAGGACGGTGAACACAATGGCATGCCTCGCGGCATACCATCGGAACCTGTTTGACTGACTCGGCCCGCTCCTCGCTGACTTGCTGGAGGAGTCACGCGCCTCAGCCATGCAGACCTTCGGCGAGGCCGTTGCGGTGGCTACGCAGCAGCTCGCCACCTCGAGGCACGCCACGGAGGCTACCTCGAGGGTGATGGTCGGTGCCGTAGCCCTCCGACGCCATGCGTGGCTCCGGTCCTGTGGGCTCCAGGAGGACAGCCGTCGGCGCATTGAAGACCTGCCGTTCAACGGAGAAGGGCTCTTCCATTGCTCCACTGACGAGGCTATGGATCACCTCGTCAAGGCCCGGCTGACTGCGAAGAAGATGGGCATAAACCAGCCTGCCCAGACTCGCCGCACTTTCCAGCCGAGGCCTACGTGGAGAAGGTCCTCCTCTTCATCAGCGTACCAGCCGCGGTCCCCGCGGTCGACCGCATCGAGGCCGTCGACCTCTTCGGCTTCCAAGAGGCTTCCCAGACGACGCCCATCTTCGTCGTCCAAGAAGTCGTCCTCGGGAGCTAAGTCCCGGTTTTGACGGCCTTCGCAGGACTCCACCCGTGCCATCCTTCGCCCTTCCGGTAGAACTGTTCCATCACCCGAGCCTGGCCAGGCACCTCGACTGCTGGCGGGAGATCACTGCGGACTCCTGGGTATTTACCATCGTCCGCCTGGGGTACGCCATCGAGTTCCAGGCTATTCCACCACGGGGTGTCTACTATTCCACCCCGGCCAGCTCGGCTCTACTGGAAGAGGTCCAGTCCCTCCCGAGAAGGGAGCGATCGAGAGGCTCCCACCTTCAGCCAAGACCACCGGCTTCTACTCGAGGTACTTCATGGTGCCGAAGGCGGACGGATCCCTGCGGCCCATCCTAGACCTCCGAGGGGTGAACGAATACATCCGCCCCAAGAGGTTCAAGATGGTCACGCTGCCGTCGATCCTCCCCTTCCTCCGCCGAGGGGACTGGTTTGCGTCCATAGACCTCAAAGACGCCTATTTCCACATCTCGATCTGCCCGCAACACAGGAGATACCTTCGGTTCACGATCGACGGCACCAGCTACCAGTACCGGGTGCTGCCATTCGGGCTTTCCACCGCACCGAGGGTGTTCACCAAGTGCATGGCTCCGGTTGTGTCCTTCCTGCGGACGAAAGGCGTCTCCGTCTACCCTTACCTGGACGATTGGCTATTGGTGGCGTCCTGCAGACAGAAACTGTACAGGGACATTCATCGGACTTTGTTCCTTCTCACTCGGCTCGGACTCAGGGTCAACCCCAAGAAGTCCCATCTCGAGCCTACCCGGGTTCTCGACTTCATCGGGGCGACCCTTGACTCGGTATCGGCGAGGGCCTTCCTCCCAGACGAGAGGGCGCGGACGCTTCGTCGGGCGGCGTCCGCTGCCTTCGAGGCCTCGAGGCTGTCAGCGAGGAGGATCCAACAGCTCCTCGGCTACATGGCCTCGACCACCGCCGTAACCTACCTCTCCAGGTTACGCGCTCGGCCGCTCCAGCACTGGTTCGTCAGGGCCTTCGATCCACTCACGGACGACCAGCACCGCCGATACTGCCTGCCACAACAGGTACGCCGATCGCTCCTGTGGTGGCAGTCGTACAGGAACCTCCTGTCAGGCATGCCGTTCCGCGAACCCAGGCCGTCGGTCATGGTAACAACGGATGCCTCGCTCTTCGGCTGGGAAGCGCACACCGGGGATCTCCAGGTCCGAGGCCGGTGAATGGACGACGAGTTGTTCCTCCACATCAACTCTCTCGAACTGCTGGCGATCCACAAGGCCCTGAGAGCGTTCCGCCACCTGGTCACGGGCCGCACGGTGTTGGTCCTCACCGAAAACACGACGGCGGTCTGCCCACGTGAACAGGCAAGGGGGGCGCACTCCACCACGCTGCTGTGCATTGTACTCGAACTTTGGAACTGGTGCGTCCCCCCCCGGATACACCCTGTGGCGGTTCACCTGGTGGGGCAGGAGAACACCACGGCGGACGCCCTCAGCAGGGACACCACCTCCCATCACGAGTGGTCCCTGTCCGACGAGGCCTTCCGGATGCTTCGGGACCGATGGGGCGAGCTGACCATCGACCTCTTCGCGACCAGCCAGAACACGAAGTGCCGCCTGTTCTGTTCAAGGGCCGGTCACGATCGTCGCTCCATCGGCGACGCCTTCCAGTTCCCGTGGGACGAAGGGCTGAGCTACACCTTTCCTCCGTTCCCGCTCCTGGGCCGCGTGATCGCGAAGATCATCGCGGACCAGGCGGACGCAATCCTGGTGGCGCCATACTGGCCGAGGCAGCACTGGTTCGGACCCCATCGAGGCCACCCGGGGCAGGACTCTCAGGTTTCCAACGGTACCGGACCTGCTGTCTCACTCCGACGGACTGGTGTTGCACCCGGACCTGCCGCTGTTGGCCCTCCATGCCTGGAGGATATCGCCATAGACGATCCAGCCATCGGGAACATCTTGACCGTGGCCAGGAAGGAGTCCACGCGAAGGAACTACCACTACAAGTGGCAGCGCTTCGTGGCCTTCGCCGAGGAACGTCGAGAGCCGGTATCGCCTGTCACCCTGCGTACCGTGCTCCACTTCCTCCTCCATCTCCGGCAACGGGGCCTGGCCTTCCCGTCGCTTAAGGTCTACCTCGCCGCGATCATGGCATACCAGCCGCCACGATCTCCGTCGGCCGCTCTCTTCAGGGACGGTACCGTCAAGCAGTTCCTGAAGGGCCTGCAGCACCTTTACCCGCCGGTATCGCCGCCGCTACCGCCGTGGTCGCTGTCATTGGTGCTGTCCCAGCTGACGAAGCCGCCCTTCGAGCCCATGGCCACGTCGGACGACAGGCTGCTTGCGATGATGACCGCGTTCCTAGTGGCCGTCACCTCTGCCAGGCGGGCGGGAGAGTTGACGGCGCTACGGTGCGATGAGCCATACTTAGTTTTTCATCGCGATAAGGTGGTCCTCCAGCCTGACATTGCCTTCCTGCCGAAGTTGGTGTCCAACTTCCACCTCAGCCAGGACATCATCCTGCTGGCCTTCTACCCGGACCCGACGACACCTCTAGAGCGTTCCCTCCACTCCCTTGATGTGCGTCAGGCGCTGGCCTTCTATAAGGACAGAACTGCAGCCTACAGACAGACACCCCATCTGTTTGTCTTTTATGGCAGGCGTCGGAGAGGCCACAAGAGTATCCACCCAGCGTTTCTCTAAGTGGGTGATACAGACTGTTCAACTGGCGTATGAGCTTGCCAGGAAGCCTCCGCCAGACCTGCTTCGGGCCCACTCTACCAGGGCCGTGGTGACATCTGCTGCCCTCCTGCGAGGCGTCGACCTGTCGGAACTCTGCCGTGTGGCGACCTGGTCACAGCCGTCGACCTTCGTGCGCCACTACGGGCTCGACTGCCGTTCCAGGAGAGATGCCGGTTCGGCCGTGCTGTGCTGTCTTCTGTGCTCTAGGATCTGGGACCTGACCCACCATCCTACTGGTAAGCTACACAGTCTCCTAATGTATGAGGCACAGAGACCACGAAGAAGAAGAACAGGTTGCTTACCTGTAACTGTGGTTCTTCGAGTGGTCATCTGTGCCCTCATACATCCCCGCCCTGCCTTCCCCTCTTTTTCAGGTCCCATCTGCTTCGGCGGACCAGAACTGAGGAGAGACCGTTAGTCGGCGGGAGGAGCATGCGCAGTACCGGCGTGGGGGAGGGCTTCCCGCCAAAGCTAACGAGCTCTAGAATCTTCCGAACGCTACTGCGCAGGCGCGAAAGCTCCTAATGTATGAGGGCACAGATGACCACTCGAAGAACCACAGTTACAGGTAAGCAACCTGTTCTTTGGGATGAACCTAACCTGAGATTGGAAACATTCTCAAAGCCTGGGATGAACCAAAAATGCAAAATTGTGTTAAATAGAAACAGATAGGTTCATTCATCCCTGCACAGCAGCCCAACTGCAGGGCAGGAAATGGGAATTTATCTGTAGACAGAGACGTCAGCATACAGGACAATCCAGGACAATTTGGGAACATTTTGTTCCAGTAAGGTCCAGGGGCAGGCCGAGTTCTTTTAACTCCATTGGCACTCTTACCTACCAAAAGTTCTATCACTCTGAAGAGTGGACATCTTGAAGGGGGGTTGAAAAAAGATAATTCTTTCCCATGTGGTAGGGATGTAAACGTATACGAAAATTTTGGAATAATAGACATGATCTAATTATGAGGACACTACAAATCAAATACGCAGTGCAGCCACAATTCTATTTATTAAATATGATTGATGAGACTCCACAAATACAGAGATTAAAAAAGTACCAGAAGAAAATCCTGTTGTATTTGATAACAGCTGCCTGCCTAACAGTAGCTCAACACTGGAAATCAGAAATTAAACCAAATATCGAAGAATGGCTGCTAAAGTTTTATGACTTAGCAGAACTGGACAAAGTTCTGGACAGAACTTACTATGATGATGTCAGACAAAAAGAACGAGCAATTCTGTGACTCATGGAAGATAGTGGCCCACCCATGGGAGAAGCAGTGGGGTGAAGTACCTACAGTGGGAGTATTGTAACTTTAAATATATCTGATATGGGTTAAGACTGTGTTATACCCCGATCTTTAATAATGCAAAATTTAGTAAAATTTATGTTAAGCATAGATATGTATTTCTCATTGGGTTAAAAACTTTATAAAATATATAGGAAAAAAGATATACTTAAAGGTATATATAAAGGTAAAAATAAGGGATACTAAAGTGTTTTTTGTGGATAGATAAATTTATAAAAGACAAAGAACGTATGCGGAAGCAAAATAAAAGAGAAAAAAACACCCAAAATGTTTAGAGATGGAAGTTGGAAAATGATAAAGGAGAGAGACGTTAGATTTGCACATAATGTTACTATAGATGTAGTAACTTTAGAATTATATGTGATGTTCCAAACTTTAGAGTGTAACACGTTTGGATTTAACAATTTTAATGTTTTGGATTTAATAAAAATGTTCTTTTAAAAAAAGATAGGACCCTCTGTACAGGCCATCAGGTCCTATAAGCCAACCCATTTGCCCATAAAATACTACACTTTCAACTGAACCGCTGTTCCCTCCTTGCAAAGTTGTCAGTGGACCCTTCGGAAATAATGGAATGATAGAGCATAAAGACTCCAAATAGTTCCTGAAGGTGTTTTAAGATTGGTTTTCACTGTTGTGAAGAAAACAGTCATAAAAATACTTCTTTTTCCACCCTAATTTCACCACCACCGTAGAAAATGGGCTACAAAGTCATCTTTCTCTTTCTCCTCTCTGCAGTTGATCTGTATCTTTGCACTTTTTCTGTAGTTACTTCACAGTGAAGAAGATAGAGTGCTATTTCCCTAACACAGGAAAAGTGTAGTAATTGGGAAAGGCTCCTGCTTTTAAAATCTAACCATAATTGCATTCTATAAAAAATATAAGTTTTGAGTATAGCTTACCAGTGGCTGACCCGTGTCACTTAAAGAATACTAGTTTCAGATAAACAATTTCGGAGAGGTATCCAATGTATGAAGCAAAGTCACTGCACTTTTAGTGATACATGTGCTTCTGAGAGTGATTCAAATATTTTTTTTCCCAAAAATGTCCAGGATTTGGATGATTTTCTAATTTTTTTCTAAAGGGTAAGGTTGGTTGTACCATTGAAAAATCTGAAGAATAAGAAGAAAGACCTTTTTACTACAGAGGGGAAGGAGCTATCTACCCATGGTGATATATTTGTCTGTATTCTTGGATTCTGTATGCACTTTAATGAAAGTTGACAGAAAAACAAACATGTGTTTCAAAAGATGCTAAGAGGTGTTAAGAATTACTTTAAAGGGCTTTGCATTCTGCCTCAAACAACTGCTTTATATGAGCTGATCTTCATGAGCATTTTAGCTATTCTTTTAATCTGTACCCTTGGACATTTCTAACCTTATGCAACCAAGGAATTGTGGGCTGTATGGGGAATCTGTAAATGTATAGAATGTTAGAGGTCTTCAGAATTGTTTAGTACATTTTAGCATTAAGCTCTGGTGACCTGAGGATTTGAGAAAGAGAAATGGCTTTACCCTGTATGTGTGACCTCTTTCCCAAGTTGTCTCTTACTATTTAATTTGTGTATTGCTGACAGACTGTATCTCTATCCTCTTTCCTTCCTTTTGCTTCTTTAGTCTTTGCTTTAACTCCTGATGCATGCAATATTTGTGAGGTGATGTTGTGTGGAAGCTTCATTTTTGTCTTTGTGACAATGTATGGTGATAAACACAGGAGCCTGGGGAGGAAGAGTTTCTGGAAAATCTATTGAGGACATTACTTGGAACCTTCATCCGTCTTACATAGGCTATATTGGCTCTCTCCAGTTCTTGCTTTATACTTCTTTCTGTTTGGAGAATCATAATTTCTGTTTTTATGAGCTGTTTCTTGCAGGATTCTTGTTACTTTCTCATTCTCTTGAACTTGAACAGATATTTTGGTGGGTATCTGTTGAATTTTTATAACTTCACCTATCCCATGTTGAATTTCTCTTGTCACTCACTCTAAAATCATGAAGCTTATTTTCAGTGGAGACTTTAAATTGCCTGAATTCTTCCAGGAATCTCACAGAATATTCAAGCACATTTTTCTCCTCAACTATGTCTTTTCTAATTTGTCATTTTCCAAAGTTAGAGCCATAATTAAACAGCACTAAACCTCCTTTTTCTCTAATGTTATTGCTTCATAGCCATCTACTGTTCAGTATGTTCTCAAACAGGATGAATTGTGTTCCCAAATGTAGATAAGAACAGTTCTTGCATAAACGTCCTCAGGACAGGAAAAACTGGCACAATACCAACCAGCACACTGACTGACAAGATTGCCTTAAAGTCCAATCTTCATAATTCCACATGATGATCTTACAAATGACAGCAAAATTTTATTCAGTTAAATATATGAACCATTTAAATAAATTGTAGTCTATGAGTGTAAAAATCCAAATGACCAAGCAAAATGAAACAGTTTGTTCAGAAAGAAAGGGGAGGAAAAAAGCATCATTGCTCAAAAAGTCCAAAATCAAAGCCCATACGTATAAAAACAACTATAAAACTAGTAATTAGATACTTTAAAAATCCAAAAGTAAATTCCAAAGTTAAAAAAAGAAAAGAAAAACCAAGGCTTGAATTATTTAACTTGTTCAGCTTATCATTGCCATAGTAGTCAAAAAGAAGTACTGTCTCCTTAAATCCCCAATTCATAAGAAGGCTCTTAAACATTAGGGAAACAGTTTCTAGGCTTCTTGTCTTCTATTAGTAACAATGTTAATAACATCAAAGTATTTACATATAAGAGGTTTGGACGAAAGTTAATGTATTGTCCTTATGGGGGGTGGAAAGCGATCACCTCACCCAGCTCCACTGAAGCATGCAATTGCCTCCTCAGCCTTGAGGTCTGCTGCATCCTGCTGATCCCTATCTCAGCTGGTTTAGAGTCTTCGGGACTCTCCATGTATTGGAGAGTCCACAAGTTTGACAGGAAGAGCCCTCCCTGGCAAGCATGAGGCTTCAGGGCTTGCAATCTAGCGCGTGTTGCTAGATCACATCCTCTATCAGCTTGACCAGAACCAGAACCCTCTACCTGTGTTTACTTTCTAAAGACACACATATCGCATGGTTTGGCTGCTGCCTTGTGATCTGTTAAAAAATACAATGAGATGGAAGGGAGGAGAGTTTGTTTTGTATTACACACCAGCTGTTTGGATCATTCAGGTTTTTTTGTTTTTTAAAAAAATAATTAAATGTAACAATTTTAGTTACTTTTGAGATAGCATGGAGAAATATAAATGCACATTTAAAGTTCTACTGTAGTAACAAATAACTGCTTTTGGGCCTATCTATCTCAAATACTTGTTTTTTTTTAAAAAAAATAATTTTCCAAGCTTTTAAGACACAAGTCTTTGCAGCACCATGAAAGTTAAAATATTTAAATTGTATAATTTTTACTGTAGCCATAAAATAATTACACTACTCATTGCAATATTTTTCAAACAGCAAGTTCCAATGTATTTGCTGTATATGGTGTAAAGAAATAATGGAATAATGTATATGCTGTATATGGTATAATGATAACCATGTTAACATTTTGAATAACAATTAAAAATAATGCTCCCAAGTTGTGGCTTCTTTTAACATGTATAAATGGGAGTAGGTCAGTTAACTTTTGATAGGACAACACTGTTGAATTTATATGAGGCCCAATTCTGGTTGTTTTAATTATTATTTATTTATTTTGCTTTAGAGGAAAAGGAAAGAAAGGAGAAAAGACTGGAAAATGGTTGTAAAATAATGTCCTGTATGTTAACTGAGAAAAGGTTGATGATGACCTGACTATAGGCAAACTTCTCCTTATAGTCTTCCTACCTAGTTTTCAGGATTTTAATGAGTGAAGTGGACATTTATGAAAACATATTTGCATCAAATTAGTTATAATCACAATCTGGACAGCAAATACTGATTATAATTAAGTAATGGTATTTCTCAGGGGATGTAAAATTCCACTCTCATGGGTCATCAGTGGACTTGTTGGCTGAAGATACTTTACAATAACTCTAGGCAGGACAGGGGTGAGCTGCATGTGGCTCCCAGGCCTCCCAGGAGTCAGCATTTTTTTAAAAATTTGTTTGTTACCCCAAATGGTCTCCAGGGGACACAGGACGTATTTTGCCAAATCTTGTCCTCCCTTTCCCGTTTGAGGCCTAGAGTCCTATTTTAAAACAGGAAGTAAAGAGGTCCATTAAGAAGGACCTCTCCTGGGCTCACCCAGGCCTCACCCAGGAGGCCAAAAATGTGGTAAAATGCCCCCACCCCCAAGTGGCTGCTTGGATCTTGTTGGGGCAAAAAAAAAAAAAAAAAAATTGAGGCAGTTACACTGTCCATGGGCTCCTAGAGGGCTAAGGTGGCCCCATGCCCGCACATAGATCAAGTTATAGGATCTTAAAAAGAGAAAATTTGTTAACCCTCATTGAGGCAAATGTGAAATTTCTGGTCTCTCAGAATTACATTTAAGAATTCACACAGAACTAGACAAAGAAGATAGCAATTTTTAAAAACTCAAGAGTTCTTACCAGTGTTCTGAGTTTCAGATACCTGCCATGTAGTTTGGTGTTTTTTTTTAAGGACAAAAGTTGATTTATTGCATTTTGTCATTGTGATACTTTTTTGTCCCAGAAAATGCAATGTATTAGTACAAAAAAAGTGTCGCATTCCATTTTGTAATAGAAACAGCTTATCTTTCTGCCCATACAGAGAGAACTGGAAGATATCTGTAATCTGAAATTCCACAAAGTCCATAAACAACTTGTTATTTATTCTGACAGTGAAGTGCCGTGTTCATGAAGCTGAAATTATACAGTTAGTTTCTTTGTACCCCAGGTGGTGATAGTAGTCAGGATTCACTTGAGATACAGATGAAAGAGATGGGCCCCATACTCTGGCCATTCATGGGGCAGGAGACCTAGATAGAGGCAAACTTAGATAGAGGTAGAGGTAGACGCTTTGTGGATGTTGGCACTTGCTGCCATCCACAAAGACCAAGTGGAGATGCTCATGTAATGAGGCCCAAGGATGGAAGGGCCTATTGCAGACCACAACAGACAGGTCATCATAAAACTGGCAAAGACATAATTTGACAAAGGACATGGAAATCAACAGATAGTCATAGGAATCTTTTACCAGATAGTCCATGAAGCAAATAGAGAGACATGATAAATGTTTGGGGCATGAAACCCCATCGAAATCAAAATTTGGAAGCCCTTTCTCATCTGTTAGCTGAAGGCATATATTATCTCCTGGTGGGGCTTTATTATGAGCAGCTTGAAGACTTGGAGGAACTGTGACATCTATTCACAAACACACTGAAACTTTAGGCCAATGATGAGCTTGAAGAGATTTTGTGAACTCATAAGGAACTTGAGATTTCAGTACAAGAAGGATGATGCACTCATAAACTAGCTGCCTGGACATGTGGGCTGTGTTTGCTGAATACTTTTGAAAGTAGTATATACCAAGATTGGACCAAAACACTGATAAACAGTCTGTGAAATTCAGAGGTCAATGTGTCCATTGTGGCAGCATGGTGCCAACTAAAGCAGGGAAATGTGATATAATGCTGTTGCAGTGCTAAGGCATGGTATTCTCTGAATTTGACATATATCTGGACCAGAAGCTTAGCCTGGTTACAATGTGGTTGAGCCATATTTCAGCACTAGACAAATTTTTCACTGTTTTAGTACTGGCAGCAGTACTTTCTGCTAACAAAAGTTGTAATGTACATTGGCATTCAGTGGGATTAGCCACCTGCCTGCCCCCCCGACACACACACTTATTTCAGCAATAGAGTAGTGAATGTAACAGCCTGCGAATGGTCTGTCATATGTGGGAAATTTGTTTGCAAAGACCACTAAAACATTGAACTGACATTCTCTGGTTTTCTGTAGGATGGATGACACAAAGAATGGCTCTTCATTAGGAGCAGTTTCCCCCAGCAGGGACTGTTTTGTCATTGGGTTAGAAAATGGTCTCATGATAATCAGTCTTTCTGGAGATAAAAGAAGTCTGTTTTACTTTAGAACTTATGTTTGTTTCTTAATTGGGGAGAGAAAAAAGCAAGTTGTTCTTTTAAAAAGTGGAAATAACAGTATTATTTTTAAGACACAGAAATTATAATAGTGACTTTTTTGCAGAAAAGGAGGGTTAGCAGCTAATCAAAACAAATGTTCAACCTCATGTGAACATGATTTCCAACTCTAGATGTTTTGGTATTATGCAGTACGGTTCATTCTTCACTCACAAAAACTTCTGTGCCCATTGGGCATTTTTATCTCCTCCCATACAATGGAATTCCTGTGCTGTCAAAAAATACCCTGGAAGTCACTCAATGAAGGTTTTTTAATCTAAGAATGGATTCTGTTTTTGGCAGAATGTCTTGCATTCTAGCACTGAAGCAGTGCCTCTGTTTAGCAATAATTTCCTGCAGATTTTGGAAATAATTAATTGATTGGCTGATTAAATGTTCATCATATTTTCTCTAGCAGTGTCACTCAAGTTGGTAAATTGCCTAATTAAAGATTAGGTTAATCCTGTGCTTTAACAAGTTACTTAGTTTTAAAATACTGAGAATTAATTGGAGTAGGTGTTTCTTTCTCTGTTGAATTCAGCAAGAAGGAAGATGTAAGGAAAAACTGTCTCTACCCTGTCTTTTTGGGGAATGCAGAGCATGTTGTTACTCTGTTATCCTCCTTTGTTGATTTTAGCCTGGTGCCTATTGTATATTATTGTATAATATATAATATTGTTTATTTGAAGTGAACTGTGTTGATCCCCTTTGTAATCCTTATGTTTATTGTTGCTTACACAGTGCTAGGTTAAGTGAAAAGTTTTCTTTAACTCTACCCCCATTTCTTTGTCTTTTGCCCCCCCCCCATTCTGTTTTCCACCCACCCATGATTCAGTGGGTCACAGACTTTAAGGGGTTTGGTGAGGCTGAAGTTAATAGTTTGGAACACAAATATTGGTTTAGGTAAATCCATGCAAACCCCATGCCTGGCCAGGGGTAAATCCTATGGAACTATTTGAAGTTCTTTAGTGTGTCTACTAATGGTCATATCATGCTGGGCACTTTGACAAATAAGTAGAATGTTTTCCTCATTCCATCCCAATTTATTTCTCTCTTGGCCCTTCTCTCTCTCCTTACTCCACCCCTCCTATTCTGTCTTTTACCCACTCTCTTCTTCATTGGATCACACTCTTTGAGGGGTTTGGTATGGCTGAAACATGGAACTAAAATATATATTTAGCTAAATTTCATGTCCCTATGAATATCTTTCTTTAAAAAAAATTACTTAATGGTAAGTTCCATTGAGTTAAATGGATGGAATCTGTGCTCTACTACTGATTTTTCAAGATCAGATCAAATTTTATTTGCATCAAGCCAGTGACCATTACAGTTGTAACAAATGTAGTACATACCAGCAGACGTGATCATTATAAAAACTTACTGGTACTAACACTAAAATAATTTTATATCTAAAATATGTCTCTGGTATTAAAACAAATAGAAACAACTATATACTTCGTGATAGGGAGTATGGAAACAGAGAGCATGAACTGATTCATTTGTACAGGAAAAATCTGCATATGCTTAAGAGGCACTCAAAAGGTTCCCAATTAAGAATATTCCATCGTTGATTCACTGACTGATCTTTGTAGCCAGCCACTTACTGGTCCCACCATCCTCAGGCAGCACTTGTGTTATAGGCTTTGTAGTCTAGGGGAAAAAAATCCAAGTTGTGGAAAGTTAACTTTACAAAGAGGAAGAGAGAACTTGTGAAGGGGCCAATAACAAAAAATTCCCCTACAGTCAACAGAGACAACCTCCATCCAATTCGTAAATTCCATAGTCTGACCAAAAAATAATGTTTTAAATAATAAGTTAATTAACAATAACTCAGCTAATCAGTGATTTCATTTATTAGAGTTGTTGCTAATGGGTTGTTGTTGTTGTTGTTGTGTGCCTTCAAGTTGTTTGAACTTATGGTGACCCTCAGGCAAACCTATCATGGGGTTTTCTGGGGCTGAACGTGTATGACGCACCCAAGGTCACCCAGTAGGTTTCCATGGCCAAGCAGGGAATCAGACCCTGGTCTTCAGGATCGTAGTCCAACATTCAATCCATTACACCACACTGACTCGCTGCGAATGGATTAATTCCCCATGTTCTAGAATGTAACATTATTATTTTAATTTTCAAAATTAATGTTCCAAGCTCTGCAAATCACTTCAGTTTGGAGAGGAATTCTGAGAAAGAATTCCGCTTCTAAGTTCTTAGACTGGCAAAGTAACTGCTTTTAGTGGCACATTACAGGCAGAAGACATCAAAATATTTAGTAAATGATTTGCAAGCAGTTACTATATATTTCAAGCATTTTAAATCATTCATTATCAAATCATTTAAGTCATTCTCATGGATGCAAAGGCAACTTACAAGTATAATTAAAATTCTATTTAATATAACAAAAAAAGCAAAAACATTCTCATCATAAAACATGGGAGGCATAAAATGCAATAGAACAGACAAAATCAACCAAGTCTTCGAGCAAACAAAAATGGTTTTCAGCTGTGTTGGAAGAAGTCATCTCCTGTGTTTGCATTTAACTTACCCGCTTGAGGAGGAGCTTCCACTGATGATCACCCTCTTTGTCACCTCTCTAAAACTGAAATTATCTGTATATATTTTCTTCAGTGTTAAGTCATTTTCTTCTAAATAGGTCAAAGTAAGGGCAGGTGTGCTGCGTGTGAACAAGAGCGTGTGTGTGTGTGTGTATGTGCATACATACTTGCATGCACATGCACGTGTGCTCACTAATATCTATTTTGCATGGATTTTTAATAGAAGAATATTCAGGACATATAGAGAATCCATAATTGCATGTTTTTATGGTGCTGATGCATGTTTTAGGATAGCTACTTGCTTCTGTAGTTTGTAATGATAATAATTCTCTGATCTCTTTAGCCCAGATGAAGAATCAGCCCAGAAGTTCATCCCTTTTGTTGGAGTAAGTAATGTGGATGATTTTACAGGGCTTTCTCTGCATATCAAGCCCATTTTACAAGAGAGAATGATTAATCTGAAGACCTTTTTGTTGCCAGGATTTCTCAGATTTGTAGCCTACATTACAATAGTGGACTGCATGTTTTCTGTTACTTGCATGCATTTGAACACCCTATCTCATCAGATAATGTGTAACTAGCCGCTTTCTCTCACTCACACACCACCCAGCGTGCAACACCACACCAGGTTCCTTGGTTATACTGATACCATTCAGATATCGGTATAAATTTCCCAAGTACTGAAATATAATTTGATGCTGATGTAATTGCTAAAAGAAAGCACTGATTTCCTTTTCTCCTTCATTATTTCTTGCTCCTTGGGAGACCTCTTAGTTGCCACTTTTTATACATTTTTGTACACAGTGGTCTCCATCTCAAGGACTGGTAGAAAATTCTGCAATGTTTTGTCAGTAAATACGCAGCTAACTCCAGTTAATTCCCTCAGTGTTGTTTGTGGGGAGCCCAATTGGTTAAAGACATTCCTATTCTGATCCAAATTAATTTATTTAGGGTTCATTTTGTGTTTAGTTATTGAAATACTATATTTTGTGCATCTTTTGGCAGTTATAGGTATCCCACACAAAAAAAAATTAAAATAAATATTTAAAGCTGAGCTTGAATTCCATGGGGCTGTGGAATACCTTTGTTATTTCTTCGTGATCTCTGTGACTTACACAAATAGGTCATCTGTTCTTGTGCAGTGTGCTGTTCGGAACCTTCCAGAGCTTGGAGAGAAGTGTTTTGGTGGGAACCCTGCCCCATCCCGAGGCTGTATAAGCCACCTTCCCACCCAAACCCTCAATTCCTTTTTGTACACTACAGCAGCAGCACCATTAAGAGCCTTCTTCAGAGTTTCTTTCATGGTCTATATCTAATGGTTTTTTAATCTTCTTGGCTTTCATTTATGGTTTTGGGCTCCTCTAGAGTTTTGGCTTTGTTTTTTGCCTTTCAGATTGTTTTCAGCGCCTACTCATGGTCTGGTTACCAACTTACAGTTTGTCTCTCCAGTTTATGGTCTCATCAGGTTTTTCAAACACTGCTTCTCTTCTGGAGGCAAGATCCCTGATAAAGATGGCTGTGCTAAGTGCCTTCCCTGCTTGCGTGAGGGCCATAATGTGGGATCTTGCTCACACTGTCAAATCTTCTCCCTGCAAATGAGGCATAAGAGAGCAGCCAGCTTAAGGCCTTGCTCTGGGAGAAGGTGCTAAGTGCTTCCAACACAGCTTCTCAAAGTAGGCCTCCTGCAACTGGCTTTTCATCAGCAGTGAGGTCTTCTTCTCAGCCTTTGGGATCAAGAGATTCCCGAACAGACGATCCTCCTTTGGTTCCAACTTTTGCACCGGTTGCAGCTACACCCCAGCACCCTTTGGTGCTGAGAGAAGCCCACATTGACCAAAGAGAATGAGGATGGTCTTCCTCGAAAGTGACTTTGTCTAAGGATAGGAAACATGTTCCTTTGCCACTGGGAAAGTCTGTCTTGCATGCAGCTTCTAAAAAGCACAAGAAGATGACCAAGGATACCCCTTCTCAGTGCCATTCACATGAAAGTCACCTGTAGCAATCCTTGCCAGTACAGGAGACTTCGGAGCCCATCGAACTCAAGTCATCGCCTCAAGAGACTATGGCTCCAGTCCCACCAACAACCTCACCATAGGCGTTGCAAGGCCCTGTTCTCTCCTCAGACCTAGTCAAGTCCAGGGCACCTTCTGACAGTGAGATAATCAACTCCTGACTGGATCAACCTGCAGAATTTTCACAGGAATGCTCCCCTTCCTAATCTTTGCTGCAGGAGGGCTTGGTGTCAACTCCCAAAGTGCAGAATAGGCCTCAACCTCCACCTCTTCCTCATTGTCATCACCACCATGCGTCACTTTCTTGTACTTCAATGTCAAGGTCAGTGTCGAGTGCCCACATGGCCCAGCCATTCCATGGACACTGTAACCCTAGTCCTTTCCTCACTGGAGACATAGAGACCATTTGTACACCTCTTTCTCCTTATGATTTGGCTGATTTCTCCTCTTCATCCGATGAATACTATGGGGGCCATCATCACCACGGACAGTATTATTACAAGGAAGAAGTGTACTATCTGCCACATGGTTGCAAGTACTCAACACCACCTTCTCGGCACCACTCCTGTCCATCTCTCCTTCAAGGTCAATGAGATCCACCTGCTACTTTGTCTACTCCTCAAAGTTTTCTCACCATGACCATGCAGCCTGTTACTGAGTTTGCCCATAATACCAGGCTTGTTACCACCACTGCAACTGCTGCTTACCAGCAGCTGTTGTCTCCATCCTGCTCGAGCTCATCTGCCTCTAGTCAGGAACTGGAATTAGACCCAGCTCAAGCCCTTCCTGATGGCTGGGTTGCAGAATACAATCCTATCTCTCTCTCAGATGACATAAGGTTGTTTGCTGACCAAATGCTCTGTATGGCCAGATCCCTGAACCTGCAGATGGAGCAGCAGAGGGAAAAATCCAAGATATCATTTACCAGCAGCTGACCAGGCATCTATTCCAGCTTTGCTCTCTCTGCTGTCTTACCTCGTCCTTGTGTTCAATAAGTCCTGGGAGTTCTCCTCTTCCATCCCTTTGACACTGAAGAAACTCAAATCCTTTTATAAGGTTGTTGGGTCAGGGGCAGAGTAGTTGGTGCAACATCCCAAACACAACTCCATTATTATAGACACAGCTCAATCCAGGACATCTCAGAGGCTGCACCCTACCCCTGCTGATAAAAAAGAAAAAATCAGACTCAGTGGGTAGTTAAATTTATTCCAGTGCAGCTCTTTTGTTTAGAATCCCTAACTATAGTGTGTGCATGGGAGCATATCAACAGTTTATTTGGAATAAAGTGAAGCCCTATCTGGGTTGCCTGCCAGAGAAGGACAGGTGAGTAGTAACAGTGCTGTATAGCAAGGCCCACTGCTTCACCCCCCAGCAGATCACAACAGCCTATTACCTTGTGGATTCTAGTGAGAAGGCCTTGGCTGGGGCAGTGTCCCTTCTACAGCATGCTTGGCTTCACTTCTCAGGTCTCTCGCAACAACCTAGAACCAAGACTGAAGATCTATCGTTTGATGAAGCCGACTTGTTCAATTCATCCAGCAACAACAAAGTAGAACATACTCCAAAAATGAGGAACATGGCAAAAAATTTTGGACCACAGTTGCAACATCATTTCTCTAGGTTAGAGCTTTCCAAACTTTTCATGTTGGTGACACACTTTTTTAGACATACATCATTTCGTGACACAGTAATTCAGTTTTATTGGCAAACTGGAGGTTAAACTAACCCCTTATAAGAGATACATAATTTGTAATAACAAAATATATGGGGATACAACATATCTCATGAAAACCTTTCATATATTTTTAAGAATATATGATTTATAAATAATAACATACATTTCCATGATTGTAGGTGACACACCTACACACTTCAGGCAATACACTAACGTGTCACAGCACACCGTTTGGAAAACCCTGCTCTAGGTATAGATGCCAGCATTTCTTCCCACCAGCTCACCATACTTACAGTCTGATGCCGACAAGACAACAAAGATAATCTTAGATGCTACCTCAATCCTCTCCCTGCAGGGTGCCGACGGCCCACTGTAGGTCTTCACAGTACAAGAAAGACAAGCTGAGGGCTCCAAATGCTGTGTTTGTCAGTCCCTCTGATGATACTTCTGTTTACGATACCATGTTTGCTACCACCCTTTCTGTTTCCAACAAGTTTGTCATTCTAGCATCTCCTACCACCTTGGATGCTGGTCAACTCTACACTGTTGACCTTTGTTACCATCACTCTCCCCTCAGTACTGCCTCCATATCATCCCTTCTTGGACAGACAAAGCAAATACCACCTTACCTGGGCCTCTATCGCATCAGATGCTTGGGTCCTGGATTTTATCGCCAGACTTTCTCCCACAGGCTGCATCTGTGTTACTCACCCCTTGCCAGTGCTGAAGGAAGAGGTCAACACATTGCTTCAAAAAAGGCAATATAGCTTATTGCCTTCTCATCTCTACGCCACAGTTTCTCTTTCGGGTAATTTTTCATATCCAAGGACAAAGGACTGCATCCCATTCTCATCTTTCGGAAAGTGAACTACATCAGGCGTAGGCGGTTCATAATGGTGAACCTCCCCACCATACTGCTGCTGTTGCAGAGAGATTGGTTTGCCATGCTGGATTTGTAAAACGCGTACTTCCGTGTTTCCATCAGACCATCACACACAAGGTTCTTTCCTTCATGGTAGGACAGAAAATGTAGCAGTTTTGAGTCTTTCCCTTTGGCCTGAGCATAGCTCCTTGAGTGTTTACCAAGTGTATGGTGGTGGTAGCAGCTGCGCTGCATCAACAAGGTATCATCCTCTTCCCTTATATAGATGAATAGTTCATAGTCATTCCTTGTTGAGCTCACCTCCTCCATGACATTGAGTCCGCTATAAACCTACTTGTCCTTCTTGGACTTGTGATCAACTACCAGAAGTCTCACCTCATCTCCTGCTGACAGATCAAATTCATATGAGTGCTTCTAGACTCTAAGTCTGAAGCTGTCTTTGTCCCAGACAATAGATGGTTGAAACTACTCTGAGCAGTGTCCCATTTCCAACACTATAGATGCATCAGGACAAGGTTGGTACAGGTCCTTCTCAGCCTTGTGGTGGTGACTCTATTTGCCAAGCTGCACATGCAAGCTTGGTTTCTTAGAAGCTTTGATCCACTTCAGTACTGTCCATCCAGGTTCCTCACGGTACTGAGGTCGGTCATCCAATGCTTGACGTGGTGCAGGACAATAGGAATGCCAGAATGCCCTTTCTATCTCATCCACATTCAATAGTGGTAATGATGGATGCCTCTCAGGACAGAGGGGAGTACACACTAATGGTCTGATGGTCAGGGGTTGATTGCCAAGGTCAGAGAAAGCACACTCCTCATAAACACTCCGGAATTTCTTGCTGTCATCAAAGCATCCAGGGCATTCAAGGATCACTTCCAAGACAGAGCAGTACAGGAGGTGACTGAGAACACTACTGTTAGGTATTATCTAAAGGAACAAGGGGTCACTCAATCAGCCACTCTTCAACCTAATGATTTGATTCTGGGATTGGTGCAGAGATGGACAAATAAGCCATGTAGCAGTTTCTGGCGAAGATTTGGCAGGACGGCACCAGGGCCATTCTGATCACCTGTGGTAGCCCAGGGAACCAGGGTTCACTCCTCTATTGCTGCTCTCACTGGGTTTGTTTTGGAGGCTTCCATCCACACCTAACCTACTCACTGTCCACGACAGTGTGGTGCAGCATCCAAACACCCCAGCTTCAAGCTCATGGCATAGAACATCCTCTACTGAACTATTTGTCCCAAGGAGTGAGACAGATCATTGAGGCTGCTCACAAGCCTTCTACCAGGCACTCATATTCATATACAGTGGCACCTCCACATTCACAAGGGTTTGGGATACAGAACCCTTTTGAAAGTTGAAAAATTGCAAATAACTCCCTGCTCCCTCCCCCGTGAGCCCTCTCCCATTTCCTTCCAGAGCTCTGGCACGGGAGCCTTCCTTCTCAGCACCAGAGCAGAGGCAACACAATGGAAGGGGATTGTTGTCAAGGGCATAAGGAAAACACATGCACATGTCTTCCCCCACCCCATTGCCTTACCTTTTGCCTCCACATGAGTTCTCCGCACCAGGACAAAGGCAAAGCAATGAGAGGAGAGACCTCGGGGGGGGCACAAGGAAAGTGCACACATGTATCTTTCCCCACCCCATTGCCTTATCTTTTGCTTCAGCAAAAGTTCTTAGCACTGAGGCAGAGGCAAAGCAATGGAAGGGAGAGCTCCGGAGGATACAAGGAAACCATCCGCGTGTGTCTTCTCTTGCCACATTGCCTTACCTTTTTCCTTGGCACCAGTTCTCAGCGCTGGTCCAGAGGCAAGCGGATAAGATGGGGAGCTCTTGAAGGCAGAAGGAAAGGGCATGCTGCCTTCCTCCCCACCCCAAATCCTCCTTATTTTTTGCCTTGTGTGAGTTCTCAGCACTGGGTCCAGAGGAGGAGCCCTGGAGGGCAGAAGAAAAGCATGCACTGCCCCCCCCGGCCATCTCCTTACCTTTTGCCTCTGTGACTTCTCAGTGCTGGGTCCAGAGGCAAAGAAATGGGAGGGGGAGCTCTCAAGGGCAGAAGGAAAGCATGTGTGTGCATCTCTCCCATGCCCCATTGCCTTACATTTTGCCTTTTTTTAATGGTTTTTATTTAATTATAAAGAAAAAAGAACAATACATAACAGAATAAAACAAAACCACCACATGAATAACATAAATGTGAAAAAGGGAAAAATTACAATACAAATAACTTACATTACTATTTCTCTCCATTTCCTTTTTCATCATATGCTTATTCAACATATTATGTATCATGTTCATCATATATTTTTATTTCATGTATGTAAATCTTATTTTCCTTGTACTCATTATTGCTATAATAATTTCATTCTTAAATCTATTATTTTCAACTGTATTTAACCTATTGCTAATACTATATATGATCCAGTTATTAACCATAAGCTCTACCCTAAATGTGAGCCCGTTCCCAGAGCCAATTATATTTCAGCTTACTCTGCTTTCCAAAATTGTAATTCTTGTGGAGGTGTGACACTTCCCTCTTTTGTTAAAGCCTTTTCCACAAATATTTTCCATATTGCTTCAAAGTCATTCCTTTTCATTATCCCTTTTTTAACCTTAATTAGACATGTTAACTTATCATTAATCGCAATTTTCCACACTTCTTTATACCAATCCTTTATTTGAAAGTCTTCTTGAGTTTTTCATTTTCTCGATATAATTAACCTTGCTGCAGTTAATAAATTTGTAATTAACTCCATCATTGTCCGGGTACAATTAACCTTATCAGATATAGATAATAACACTATACTCGGACATATTTGTAAATCAATTCCTGTTATCTCTTTTATCTCTTTAAACACTGCCTGACATTTTGCCTTGGCAAGTTTGTCTTCTTCTCCATACCAGCAAATTGCAAGGGAATCGGAAAAGGGGAATGAGGAGGGAGAGGGATAGGCACTTCACGAGTAAGCAAATGCATGAGAATCACACTTGCAAATGTGGAGGGAGAAATGTAAGTGGACCAAGTTTGTGCACTTCCTTCATGCAAAACCTTTTGTGTCATTGACTTGCTGGACTTTTTCGGATTGCTGGCAGATAAAGAAATTTCTCTTTTTTTCTACAAAATGCTTTTACTCAGCAATATTCTAGCATATACAGAGAAAAGGGAAGTTGTCCTACTTTTTGGACCCTGTCATCAAAAGATTTTTGAAGGGTTACAAGAATCTCCATCAGATTCAGCCCCCATACTTGTGTGGAACCTGCAGCTTGAACCCTTTGAATCCATGGCCACCTGTGACGTCCGACTGCTTTTATGGAAACAGCCTTTCTAGTGGCTGTTGCATCGGTGGTGCTTCTTCCAGATATCTCCTTCATTCCCCAAACATACCATACTATCTGCCTTCATGCAGAATCCATTCTCAGACCTGGAATGTAATCTTCACTGTCTGGACATCCACTGTGCTCTGGCCTTTTATGTGTAGTGCAGTGCTGTGTTCAGAATTTCTCAAAGATTTTTCCTTTGCTGCTGCTCTGTCAAGAAAGAAGGGACTGCCAATGTCATTGCAGAGACTGTCCAAATGGATGGCATCCATCATTCAACTTGCCTCCTGCACAACTGAGAAGCCATGCCACCAAGGCTTTGGCTGCCTCAACAGCATTTCTACGTGGAGTGCCTCTACATGAGATCTGCAGAGTTGCTACATGGGCAGAGCCTTCATCCTTCATCTCTCATTATAGACTGAACAATAGATCAAGAGATGATGCTGTGTTTGGGAAATGGTGTTGTTTTCCTTGGTTGCATGACACTCCCTCCTCCTGTGGTTAGTAGCTTACTAGTCTTCCATTTGTGTGGGTCACAGAGATCATGAAGAAGAATGCCTGTAACTGTGATTCTTCATGTAGTCATCAGAACTCACACAACCCTGCCCTATCTCCTATCTTTGTGTCCTGCTCTCACCTTTAGTCCTTTGACTGCTGCCTCCAAGCAGCCATGGAACTGATGGTTCTGGTGGGAAGGTGGCTTATATAGCTTCAGGGGACAGGGCAGGGTTCCCGCCAAAACACTTGTCTTCAAGCTCTGGAAGGTTCTGAACAGTACACTGCACAGGCACAGATGAATCATTTGTGTGAGTTCCCAGATGACCACTTGAAGAACCACAGTTACAGGTGAGCAACCTGTTCATCTTTTGTGATATCTTGCCTACTTTTAATACTTCTCCTGGAAGCATAATTATTCCTCTTTCAAAGACTTGAGTCTCTTCTCCAAGCTGTCTGGTTAGGAACCTGTTGGTTATTAAGGTCTAATACAAACCACAAGGACATGGCTGCTCACAGAGCACCAGCTAAAACAATGAGTTTTAACAGGAATAAATGTAAGTTACTACATCTAGGTAGGTAAAATGACACGCACAAATATAGGATGAGTGACACTTGGCTTGAAAGCAGTACATCTGAAAAGGACCTAAGGGTCTTAGTATAACACAAAGTAAACATGAGTCAACAGCATGATGCAGCGACCAAAGCAGCCTTGCTGTTCTTGGCTGCATCACCAGGAGTATAGTGACCTGATAAAGGAAAGTGCTACTCTGTTCTGCTTTGGTCAGACTTCCCCTGGAATACTGTGTCCAGTCCTGAGTTCCAAAAGTCTGGAAATCAAACCATGTGGAGACCTACTTGGGGAGCTGGAGATGTTTAGCTTGGAGAAGAGAAGACTGAGAGGTGACAGGATGTCTATTTATCTATTTATCTGAAGGGATGTGATGTAGAAGATGGAGCCAGCTTGTTTTTTCGCAGTGCCAGAGACTAGACCATGAACCAGTGGATTCAAATTACAAGAAAAGAAATTCCACCTACACATTAGGAAGATTTTTTTAAAACTGTAAGAGATGTTCAACAGTGGACTAGATTTGCCTTGAAGGGTGGTAGACACTCCATCTTTGGAGGTCTTTAAACAGAGGTTAGATAGGCCTGCTTCAGAAATGCTTTAGTGGTGCATTCCAGCATGGTAGGGGGTTGGACTAGATTTCTCAGATACATGGGAAAGTTTTCTCCTCTGTTGCTCCCTCCAAGGTTGTGGAGTTCACTCCCTCCAAAACCCTCCGTTCAGGAAAGCTGTTACAACTCATCTTTTTAACCTGGTTTTTTACATTGTTTTGAACATTCATAGCACTGTTGCTTACAGCATGTGTAAAGAAACACCTTTCAGATCCAAACCTTTTACTGTTCCTCATAGTTTATTTGTCCCCCTTTGCAGCTTATTCACCAGTGACCTGATGTGTTATTAACGTTTTAAAAATAATTTTGGAGGTCATTTTCTCTCTATATTGATAACAGATAACGTAATTATAATGATGATCTCATGCAGCTGCATCATATTTGCTGACATTATCTTTTCAGTGAGCACAAAGCTCCCTCTGAAACTCTGATCTAGCTCTACTTGTGACAAAGGATACATGCAAGATCCTCAGTAGAATGGATGTATCCCATTGAGAGCAATTGGAATATATGCTAGTGCTTCCTGTTTTCTGGGCTGCCAGTGCATCCTGTGCTTTCATTGCTTCACTTCAGACAACACACAGAATATTAACCTGATGACCAAAGCAGTGGGAGTAATTTTCATTTCCCTTCCACTAATACCTTTGAATACTCCTCCTCTAAAATAATAAAAACAAAGCAAAGCAAAAAGTTAGCTGTTGTTCAGGAAGTATAACAATTAGCCCCTGGTTCAGTTCTGCTTTTTTCATGTTATGGCACAGCTAGTAATTCCATGTGAAATCAGTCTCTTTTTCTTTTGTCAGGTAGTAAAGGTTGGAATTGTTGAACAGTCCTCTGCAACTTCAGGTAATACTATATTTCCACAGTGTTATTATTTCTCATGAATGCATATATGGCTTTTGGGAGCATGTAGCCTTTAGGTTCTCTGAGATGCTTGTTTTTTTAATTGTGTTTTGTAAAGTTAAAAAATAGGATGCAATGCAGCTGTAATTAAATCCATATGTTATGTGATTGCACTTTATCAAGAAATTATGGTCACACTAGAAGAAATACCCAAGGGGTAACAAAACTGCATTCGTAACACATTTTCCTCCTTAGACTATATTAATCACTGCTGTAACAATGCTGCTGATGTGATTAATGTGATGAAATGTGAATAAAAGGCAGACAGGTCATTAAAATCTGGTGATTTTACACTCAGACATAATACCTTTTCTCCTGAATGTTTGGATCATATTGCCATATTGATTTTTTTTATTTCATCTAAATAAAGCCTTGTGTGAGTTCTCAGCACTGTCATCTGTTTACAAATGCATCCTATGATTTTTATAGGTTTGACTTAAAAATGAACATTTTGAATTAAAATAATGAGCCTAAATCCAACTGCATTGAATCCATTGCTAAATCAGCCCTTATGTAAATCTTGTTGTTTCAAAGGATCTGCTGTTGTTAGGAGTAGCAGTTGAATTTAAGCCATAGAAGTTGAATTATGTACTTGTGGATGATGAAGAAGGCTTCTAATATTTATTTAATTGTAAAAGGCCCAGGGGCCCAAATTATTAATACAATCCGAATATAATGTAGAGAAAACTCATAAGCATGGGCCAGAGTATTTTCCCATACCTCTTTTGGAAACCAGTACTGTTTTGACAGAGAGGAATTCTTGGAGACCTTTATGGTCATTTTGTCCTCATTAGGGATATCATGCTAGGCCAGAATTTGGAAATGGACTGGATTCAGTTTTCACTGCTCTTTATGAATCATGTATTATGCTGTACTATGAATTTGGTAACAAATGGTCTAGGTTGTCAGCTAAAGCCCTGAAAAAGAGAAAATACAGAATGTATATTTGTTGTATAAAAACAAATTTGATTAAATAGGAACTCAGCCTAAAATGGTTAATGAAAGATTTCAAAAAATGTTTTGCAATCCTTCATGCCTGAAAAAATCCTGAAGCCTCCATTGTGAAACCCTGGATTCTCCAGGGAGAGAGAGTGTGTAGTAGGTCAGTTAAAGCTGTGATAGTTAGCTTAACTAGATAGTTTATTAGTCAGAGACCAGCATAAATTAAAGTTGTGAAAAATGGGAAGTCTGTTGGAAATTCTGTTGAATCTTTAAAAAAATCTTGTAACTTCCCTAGTAAAATTACGTAATGACATATTATAAAGTAATGATACCCCAGAGATCTTACTTACTTACTTATTTATTTATTTTATTCATTTCAATCCACCTTTTTTTCAATAGTGAGACTCAAAGTGGCTAACAACTTAATTTGGGCCCTCTGTATATGCGGGGGTTCCATTCTAGGAACCCCCGTGAATAGCAAAATTTATGAATGCTTGTGTCCAATTATATTCAGTTGTGGCAATGTACGTGTGGACACTTCTGCACATCCAGGTGCACATCACTCCCATTTTAGATATAGAGACAAAGTACTTCACATGACCTGGAAAGTGGATGTGCGGAGATCGTGGGTAAGGAGGGATCACAGTATGTAAAACAATTTAATCTGTACAAAACATTTCAATAGAAGTGCAAATATAAAACCTTAACATTAAAAACACTAAATATCAAAAACAAAAATTCATTGAAAAATAGTGTAGAAACATTAAAAGGAGCATCACACATGGAAGTGTGCTGGATGGGTACTTATTCTTTTACCTGGGAATAATCCCCTCTCTCAGGAACATGTTACACAGTTGGTCTTTTGAATCAAAATACAAAATTGTTCATGGCACTTTTAGCCAGAAGAATGGGTTCTTATATCACATTGTTTATTTTCGAGGTCAAACTCAATTTATGCTTAGCAGATGACTCAGTCCATACAAAGTGTATTGAATATTGTAGTGTAAATTACAGCACTACACACAAATTCCTCATATCCAAACTTTCCAAAGATGCTTTTAAAGCTATCTAATAGATTGCAGTGATCTCATTTATATCAGCTCCTTTCTAAACAGGGATTTGGAGATTGCTTTATTTCGGTAATTTTTAAATTGTACAGCATTTCAAACTGGTAAGCATACTAAAGGCTGGGATTCCCTACCTTTTAGGAAAGGTAGAAGAACAAGACAGAAGTGCCCATTGTAACGCCTACTCTTTCCAGTAGCACTTGAACCACTAGCACAACTTAAACAGCGCTGATCTAAGGAATTCAAATAGGTAAAACAGTCATTTGTTGGGTTTTTTGAGAAGATAATCTTTTTTTGGTAACTTTGCAAGCCCACAATTATTAAGTTATGGCAGCATTCAACACTGAAAACTATAAAGAGACAGAGAATATGTACCCTAAAATTCCTGTAAATACATAAAAATATATTGCAGAGAGCATCAAGACTGGATTTCAAGTATCCTTCTTTAAAATATCTGAACCTGTAGTTTCCAGAAGAATTTCCCCAATGTGTATTGGTAGAATTGTTCACCTCTAACTGAGTGGCAAGCATTAAGTTAAAGCTTGGGCAAAGCTTGAACTGACTTCTGGGCATGATAAGCCACAATATCAATGATAACTCTTCTAAAATTTCTGTTATCTTCTTCTGATAGTTACAATTGCTCCATTGTTGGCATTTAAAACATGACAAAAATGTTTGAATGTCTCATCAATCAGAATAAAGATCTAAAATTTCAAAAACATCTCTTTACCAAGAGGTTTTGCCATTCCAAACTATGTTATACAAACTGTCAATTAAGAAAGTGGATTAATCTTACCAGGAATGAGGATGATGTGGCTCAGTGACAGCTGAACTGCCACCGACTGCCCAGTTGCACATGGTGGTCCCTTTGGCAGTGTGTGCGCTTTAACTTTAGAAAGGATTTTTCAGCATTTCTGTACATAGGGTCTTAGGATTTGCAGAGCTGCACAAAATTTTTAGCTCTTCTTATATTCCCTGTTTTTCCAGTCTTAGACCATCTTATTGTCATACTGGTTTAACTTCCAGCCCCCCAAGACTGGCTCCTGCCCTTGAACAGGAGCAGGAAATTCCCCAATGTTCATTAATTCTCGCACTGCCACCACCCACTAAATTCTGAATTAACTGAACAATACAGTGGGACCCTGCTCAGTGGATTGCCTATGCTTAAGGACCTTTCCCTTCCATCACCTCCCCCTTCTGAGTGAGAGAAGTCCTATCTAAGCATGTGCTGAAGAATGGTGTGGGAATGGAGAGGAAACAGAGGTTCTAAAGACAAGTATTTATTTTAAGGCATGCAAGTAAACAAGACAATAATACTCATAAGAGGCTCCCCCCTCTCAGGTACGCTTAAGTTACAAGTAGTTATAAAAAAACTAGATACATTCTTAAGATCAGCCAACTTCCAAAGTAACAAAAGTCCTACATGACTAATTAATATTCTAGCTACTCACATTGGGGTTCACAGGCTTAGATGGTCTAAGAGAAGAGTGAGGCCAGGAGGCGAGACCTGGGGCCCGCAGCCTACTACTGGCACAGATTTCATCTCCAGGATGCTTCTTTGTTGTCTCCCTACCGCATGGTCTCTCAATCGAAGCATCTCGAAGATTCTCATCTTTTTCCCCTTGATTGGGCAATTCTCTCCCCGTGACCTGTGAGGCTGACCCACAATAAAAGTGTAACTTAACCCCAACACCCCATTAACCCTTAGGTTACCTGAAGAGGGAAGTATCCCTCTTCAGCTAAGTCTAGATAATGGGAAGCCCCATTATCACACCTATGTTTGTAAATCAACAAAAGTATTCTCACAATTGCAATTAGGCAGAAACATTTTTTTATATTTAAGACATTTTTAATAGAGGCAGAGAGCCAGCATTGTGTAGTGGTTTGAGCATTAGATTACAAACCTGGAGACCAGGGTTCAGTTTCCCACTTGGCCACCCACTAGGTGACACTGGGCACATCACATACTCTCAGCCCCAGAAAACTTCATGATAAGTTCAGCTTAGGGTTTCCATAAGTCAGGAACAACTTGAAGGTATACAACAACAAAACTGATTGAATGGGAAGGCTTGATATTTAAGCTGCACTTAGCTCCAAATAATGCAAACAGTCACTTTTGCAAAAACTTGCTGCATGAGGAAAGAGGGACTATGACTCCTTCCTTCCTTTGAAGATCATGTGTGTGAAACTCACAATGCAACCAGAGGTCAAGTTTTGTACATATAGTGATGGTTAATCAAGAAGATGTTTCAGTCCCTGCAAGTCCAAAAATGGTACAAGAGAGTAACTGACACTCAGTGAGGCCAGTATTGGTTTACTCCACTGATTATCTCTGCCCAGTATAAAGAGATGTCTCTCAGAGTACTTTATATATTTGTACAGAAGCTTATAATTTACCAGTCTAATTTTTTCACAAAACTCAAGGTGTTTAGCAACAACTGAAACAGTCATAAAATATGGTAAAATGTATAAAACACAATAAAATTACAACAGTATAATAAAATCGAAAAGAACAATAAATATTAAAATCATTCAGCAAATGCCTGTCTAATCAGGAAGGTCTTTACTGTTCCAGATAATATATACAGAGTGTGTGCCAACCTGGTCTTTGCAATAAAGAGTTCCATAGTTTGGGTGCAGTGGCTAAAGTCTTCTTTCTTGCCTCCATCTATCACAGTGGTTCTCAACCTTCCTAATGCCATGACCCTTTAATACAGTTCGTCATGTTGTGGTGACCCCCAACCATAAAATTATTTATTTATTATTTACAATGCCTCCCCCCCCCGGCAAAGGCCGCCTTGCCAGCCAGGAATGGGGGGCGGGCAGGGAGGGAAAGAGGAGCCGCGCATCTCCCCCAGGGAAAAACTCCGAGAACCCCCCCGGGCTCTGCTTCTGCCTTGCTCTCGTTTCCGCTGGGGGGGCAGTGTGGGAAGAGTTTCCAGAGTGTCAACACTGGCCGGGGGGGAGGAATCCCAATGCCTTTGTCTTTTGCGCCGGGCGCAGCTCCCCCCCGAAAAAGCGCCACCTTGTGGCCCCCTGGCCCTTCCGCAGCGCCCCCCTCCGTGGCAAGTGGACAAGTGTACTGACAAGTGTAGTCTTTCTAAAGTACAAATCATGAAATGGCTTCTAACAAAAGCCTCACACATGTCAGGTTTTTATAGTCTCCCTCTGGCAGTCAGAACTGGGGAAGAAGCCCTTTCAACATACATAAACTATAATGGACTTGGAAATGTTACTATTTTTTGGATTACATCTCCCAGAATCCACAGGTAGTGGATGAGTACCAAGCAGAGTCTATTCTTAACTTGATACTCACTGCCAGAAATTTCTTTTTCAAACAATGAGAAGTCGTCACAGCTGGAAATGGTACACATTCAAGTGAAAATTCTCTCACAGTATGTCTTTGTCTTATTCTCTCCAACTCCACAAATCCAGTATAAAATATACTGTGACAGACAAACATGACAGGCACTGGAAACCATAAGCCCAGCTAGGCCAAAGTTTTAAGGAAACTGGCACCTTTAAAAGGGGTAAGAACCATTGTACAGAATTTAATTCAGCCACTGGCAAAAAGAGAGAGAAAGAAATCTTGCAGGGAAATGCGGGATAAGGTTTTTCCATGGTGTCCAATTACAGTCTCGAGTTTCAGTTTTAAGTGCAAAAAAAAAAAATTCCTTTCATTTAGCTTACTGGGGATGAAGAGAAGTCTGGTTTAAAAGACTTAGGCTATTGGAAAGCTCAAGGTCCATTAAGCAGACTGGGCAGGGCTATGGGTCCCCCCCAGCCCTTTATAAGCAGCAGTGTGCTCCTGTAAAAACGCTTAGGGCCAGCACACGTGGGGAGAACGCTCCCCGTCGAACAGCTGATCACAGCCAGGCAAGAAAATAACCGGCAGGAAATGTCCTGCAACAACTTTGGCTCCAGACGTCCCGCTGCAGCACCATAAACACTGAATGGGAAGCCCTGTGTGTGTGTGTGTGTGTGTGTGTGTGTGTGTGTGTGTTGCAAGCGTCCAAGCAGCACCCGGCTGCTCACTCACCCCAGGAAGCAACTCTGACTCTGCAAGCCGGCATGAAGGGAAAGGGGAACACTGAAGGGGAAGCCCTCTCTCTCTCTCTGTGTGTGTGTGTGTGTGTGGTGTGTGTGGAGAAGAGACGGGGGACAGGTAGGGCTCAAAGGCCTCGCACGCTCCTCAGAGAAGGAGAAGAGAGCTCCCTCCCCAAGCAAGAGGAGAGGAGAGCTCCCGCCCCTGCAAGCATCCTCCCTCCCGACCCCGTGCGCCCTCCCACACAATGGCCACAAGCAGCAGCAGCAGCTGGAGGAGGCGGTCGGGCAGCCATGGGGGGCTCCCGCCCAGAGCATCCATGGCTGGCGAGGGACAGAGAGGAGGCGGCGATGGGCAGGGTGCGCAGGCTGTGGCTCCTTCCGCTCCTCCTCCTCCTCCGCACCCGGATCGGGCCCAGCGCTGCCCCCACCCGAAAAAGATGGCGCAAGGAGGGCCTGAGGGGGCTCCAGCCCTGAATGGGAAGCCCTCCGTGTGTGTCTCTCTGTGTGTGTGTGTGTGGTGCATGCACAAGCATCCATGCAGCGCTTGGCTGCGCCCGGCTGCACGCCTCCTCTCCCCTCCTGCCAGCGCGAGGTCTCCTCTCCTCACCTCTGTCTTCACACTCAGGCTCCAGCTCTCTCCTCTCACTCTCCCCACCTCCGGCTCCACCTCAGGCTTTTCCAACACTTTCCCACCCGGCAGGGGAAGACAGGGAAACGCCCAGCACGCCTCCTCTCCCCTCCTCCCAGCGCGGGGTCTCAGAAGCAGCGCTCCCATTGGCTGTGAGACCACCTTCTTTTAAAAGGGGGCGGGGAGGGATAGAGGAGCGGCGCCCCTGTGAAATGGTCATTCAGCCCCCAAAGGGGTCGCGACCCACAGATTGAGAACCGCTGATCTATCATATCATTGTGTAATAGTTTCTGTTTTCTGAGTTCAGGCACTATATTTTGCATTTTGAATTACAAACCACCCTGTAAACAAAATGAAACACTACTCATGTTCCTGTTTGATGGGAAAAATGGAAATCTACATTTTAATTTTAATTCCTAATTCAGCATTGGAGAAATCCTTGAGGTCCTTAATAAGTAGAATGCGGGTTGATAAGAAACAAAAGCTTGCTTTTTCAAACCTGTCCACAATAAGAAAATAGAGGCTATGTATACAATGATACCTTTCTAAAGTAAGAGATTCATTTCATTACATACCCCTATGGCACTTCATCTCCTCATAGCCCTCCTATAGTGAAGTTTGGTAAAATGAATGTTCAAGTTTCTTGGAGACATCCTGTTGTGATAGATATGAATTAATGTTCTTATTGTATTAATTTTGGTTGTGTCATATTGTTTTTTCCTATATTAAAGAAAAAAATTGTCAACAATGTGGAAGTAGTGGTGAAACTGACCACATCCTCCTCATGTTCTTTATATAGAAGAAGGGAAAGCCAAGGGTAGTAGGATGGGCACTGTAGGCTTTACAAAACCAACTTCAGTACTTTTTAAAAAATTTTTGTTGTTGTTGAGATTCTATGGTTCATGGTGGCTAGGAATTTCTTAAAAGTGAGGTACTGAATGCACAATTGCAAACAATTCCAATGAGAAAGAAAGGGAAATCAGAATGGATGCACAAAGAGATTTTGGATGATCTGACATTTAAAAGGAACACATGTAAGAAACTGAGGTAAGGACAGATCAACAGGGAAGAGTACAAAGAGATAACCAATATTTGTAGAGGGACAGTCAGGAGGACTAGCACTCAGAATGAGCCCAGGCTTTCAAGAGATGGTAAAAAGAAAAAAGAAAAAGATTTTTTTAAAGCTGTGTTTAGGGTAAAAGGAAAAACAAGGAAACAGTAGGTCTAGTATGTAAAAAAGTTGGAAAACTGCTTATGGCTGACATAGAGAAAGGAGAATTATTTAATATTTACTTTGCCTCTGTTTTCTCTCACCAGGAAAGAGTGTTTAAGTCAGTAGAAATAAGTGAACAGTTCTATGTGAGTTTATTGTAGTATTGTATTGTAGAGTTCATTGTAGTACAGGAACACCCCGCTCCTTTAAATGAATTCAAATCTTTAGGACAATCATTTAGGATGAATCACATCTGACAGGTACTAAAAGAACTTGTAAATGTAATCACAGAGTCTCTGTCCATAAATTTTGGGAATTCTTACAGAATGGTTGATATCTCTGCAGACTGGAAGCAAACAAATGTCTGCATCTTCAAAAAGGGGGAAAGAGGACCAGGCAGCCAGCAACCTGTCCGTTTGATGTCAATGCCAGGAAAGGTTCTAGAACAGATCATTAAACAGACATCTTTGAGTGCTTAAAGGAATGTTGTGATTTCAAACAGCTAGCTTGTGGTTCTCAAAAAAGTCATGCCAGACTAAACTTAACTTTTTATAAAATGAGAGGAGTTGCAAGCTTGGTAGATCAGAGGAATGCTGTGGATGTAATACAGTATTTGTTGGCATATAAGACTTCCTTTTTTCCCAAAAAATGCTGTTTGAAAATGGGCCACATTTTATATGCCAGAGTGTCTTATAAACTGGCAAATAGTATTTGCTGGCATATAAATGAAGTGCATCTTATATGCTGGTGCACTGGCAAATATGGTATATCTTGATTTCACTTAGGCTTTTGACAAGATCCTCCATCATATTCTTGCAGGCAAGCTAGTAACATCTGGACTACACTCTTCTTGGGTGGATTTTTAACTGGTTGATAAAAACCCAAAGAGTGCTTGCTAATGGTTAATCTTCATGCTTCGTATGTTCAGCCCAGAGAAGAGAAGATTAATATAATAGCCATCTTTAAATATCTGAAGGGCTGTCATGTGACATATGAAGTGAGCTTGCTTTCTACTGCTTCGGAAAACAGGACCTAAACCAATGGATTCCAATTACAGAACAGGACATTCTAGCTAAACTTTATGAAGATCCTCCCAATGGAATTCAATGGGACTAGCTTAGAAGGTGGGGACCTCTCCTTCCTTTGAGGCTTTTAAGCAGAGGTTGGATGCTTACCTTTCAGGGGTATTTTGGAATGAATTCCTACACTGGCAGGTCATTGGAATGTATGGCCCTCGAGCTCATTATAACTGCGATTTTATGAGATTTGTATAAGGACAGAATGACTATGTCCAATGTGGAATTTACCTTTTTTAAGTAGCTGCTTTCATCCAGCGATCTGCCATAATCACAACATCCCATTCTTGGTAAACTGTCACCAGCTCCCATGTGAGGTTGAGATTTCATTGTTCAGATACACACTACATGCTTTTAGTATATTGATTCTCATTTTCAGTTGTAATGCCTACTTCACCGGATGAAAGATTCTTGTAGAGGTTTTTGCAATTCTTTATTGTTTTATTTAATCCAAATAATTTGTTATCATCTGGAATCTCAGTAACCTCATTGTGAACCCGTAACTTTAGGTCACTAATTAACAAATTTAAAAGCACTGGGTCTTACAGAGATTCTTGGAAGACCCCTTTGCTTACATCCTCCATTATAAGAACTGAACATTTATACCCATGCTCCACCTAGTGTCATAGAATCTTAGAGTTGGAAGAGACCTCGAAGGCCATCTAGTCCAACTTCCTACCATGAAGAAATAAAAAACTAAAGCATTTCTGAATGATGCCTATCCAACCTCTATTGAAAGACGTCCAGTGATGGAGTCCACCACCCTCTGAGGCAATGTATTCCATTAATGAACAGCTCTTATGGTACAAAAGTTCTTCCTAATGTGTAGGCAGAATTTCTTCTCTCATAATTTGAATCCATTGGTGGCTGCATCTTCTACATAACATTCCTTCAGATATTTAAAGATAGCTATCATGTCACCTTTCAGCCTTTTCCTAGCTAAACATACCTGGCTCCCCAAGTTATTCCTCATAAGGCTTTGTTTCCAGACTTTTGAACATCTTGATTTCCCTTCTTGGCACATATTCCAGCATGTCAGTATTCTTGAACTGTAGTGCTCAGAACTGGACACAGTATTCCAGGTGAGGCCTGGCCAAAGCAAAATAGAGAATACCACCCTTGATCAGGACACTAAACATCTGTTGATGAAGCCCAGAATTGCACAGGCTGTTTTGACTGCCCTATCACAGTACTGATATATGTTAGCTTGTGTTCTTCTAAGTCCCCTACATCATTTTCACATGTACTGTTTTCAGGCCAGGTGGCACCCATCCTGCATTTGTGCATTTCATTTTTTCTGCCTAGATGTATCTTACATTTACCTCTGTTGAAATTCATTTTGTTAGTTTGGAGCCTTGTTATCCAGGGCATTTTGAATTCTAATTAGCCACTCTCTCTACTACAGCGGACTGGGTCTGCTGCTGGTGGGGTCACCTCCTTCCCCTTTGGGGGAGCCATTTTGGAGGAGCACAACAGCAAGAATCTGTCCCCCTGTTTGGGGGAAGAGGGATGAGTCTGTACTTGTTAACTGTGGGGAGGCCTTTGAGATCAGCTTGTGTTTTGGGAGTTAATGTTTACTGTTTCTTGGAGCTGTTTAGAGGCATGCATTGGGGTTTTGTTTGTTTTTGGCTGTGGACTCTCCCTGAGCACATAGTTTGAGAAGGGAAAAGAGAAGAACAGGCATTTCAGGGGACTTTAAGGAAGAGTTCTAGACAGCAGTGATATATGCATGTAGGATGACAAACATGGATGGAGGAAGAGTTGTTGCAGTGCCATGTTTGTTTTCTTGCCAGATGATTTTACCTGCTATACTTGCAGGAAGTGCAAGCTAGTTGTCCTGTTGGTGGAAAAAGTGCAGTGCCTTGAGGTCCATGTGTCTACACTTTGATTTATCAGAGAGAGTGAAGTTTTCTTAGAAAAAGTGGAGTGGACATTTCTAGAAAAACAAGAAATGGGGGATGCCTCTAGAGAGGGCAGCAATTCTGGGAGGGAGGGAGGGAGGGAGGGAGGGAAAAAATGACATTGTGGAACATTGCTCCAAGTTGCTAAAGAGGGGACAACCGTCAGGCAAGGTGATAACGCCAGCCAGAATAGGTTAATCTGGGTAAATTCACAGCTTTGGAGAAAGAGGTGTTGTTGGGGCTTGAATTGGACTGATCATCAGCACCAGTGCCCAAAAATTAAGGAAGAAACAGTAAAGGTTCATATTGGGATGCAGACAGAGCTGAGAAGGTTGAAAAGCCACTGCCACCTCATCTGTGCAGCCACATTAAATGGCATGAACATTGCCTTTCCAAACTAAGATTGTGCTGGACCGACACATCGAGGGGAGATTAGATGTATTAACAGATTAGATGTATTAACATTTTGTCAACTTGGGAAAGCTAAGCTATAGAATCATCTGATGAGATCATATAAAGACAATTAATCAAGGGAAGGGGAAAGCAAGAGACAGCAGAGTGGGAGAGAAAGACAGCTGAGCATGGGAGCTGAATGGAGCAGGGTGGAGATCAGAACTCAGAGTGAAGGAAAAAAGATTTTAAAAGGACTTCAAAAACACTAACTTTACATGAAGCATGAATGTAACAACAAGAGAAAGAAGCAATAAGTAATAACAAGTAACTCAAAGCAACATTAAAAGACTGAGTTTAGCTGGGAAAAAAGCAATCTTAGATCGTGGGCTGTCAAAGTGATACAGTGTTATAGTATCAAAGTGTTAGAGTGGAGAAACAGGAAATAAAGTGGAGAAGAGTGCAGAATACAATAGACTGTAAAAAATTAAATATAAAATAAAGAACTAAGAACATAATTGAAAATTGTCAAGCTGCAAGGAAAATTGCCAAGTCAAGAAGCTCCGGAGAGATATTGCCCTGCCTGATTTAGGTGGACATTGACTGATCTGGAGTAACAGTTGTATTTGGGAAACAGAGACAGTGCTTTGAAATAGCAAAGCCAATAAACAAATTAAAAGATTGCAGATGAACTTGATTCAACACCCTAACCTGTTGAAGTCCTATTGAAGACAATACATTATATTACTATTTTCTTTTCTTTTCCCCTTATTCATCCCCTTCTCTTCTATTTAAGCCTTTTCTTGCTTATTTTTACAGTGTCTTCAACTGAACAATTGTCTTAAAGTTATTAGATATTTTGATAGCATTTGATATTATTTGATACTTATTAGATATCATTATTTGATACTTCATAGCTGGTTCACTGATATATTTCTTTCTTGTTTTAATAGTAACAAGAGACTAAAGAGAAAAACTAGTGGTAGTAATATAATATAGTATATTAAATAGCATAATATAGAGAGTGATAATTCTTTGTTAAGGACATGGGGTCTTTCCTGCTCTTCTTTTAAGTCAGCTATTAAGATTAGAATCTGTTCTCCCTACGTTAAGATAAAGTATATATTAGAAATCAGGTTGTCAAGAAGAACCGGGGCTGGAAGTACGCACCACTGATAACTTGAAGGACTGATTTCCGAGAAGACAATCAAGGTCAAACTTAGATAAGTACAAAGCAAAGAAAAACATTGGACTTTACAGCACAGGTGGTATTATACTGACGAACAGAGGGAGAATTTCTGACATACTTGAAATACTGAACTCAATTGAATTTAAGGAATTACCACATTTGTGACAATGAATAATAGGTGAACAACTGTCTATATAAAGAGCTATCAAGGGAGGGTAATAATGGAGAAATTATTAATAGAAAGGGAAGTCTACATTGAAATAACTATGTCATAATAAGAGATTAAGCATTAATATTAACTGTATTTCTAATACTTCAAATAGAGCAGTACTTGCTCTTTGTAAGTTTGTGCAGAATTACCTATTTTTATATATATATATATATATATATATATATGAGAAAATAAAATTGAACTTGTCACAGGAAAGTCAAACTAATTAAAAACCAGTGAATAATTTAAGCAAAAAGAGGGGTAACTATAAAGAAAACAGAAAGAAACAGAGGACAAATATCATAGTATAAAACTATAAAAAGCTTGAATATGGCATCTGGAACCAGAAAATAAATGCAGACGCAGCTAACTATTCAAAAAAGACCAATAACAGGGGGAAGACCAACCTTGTCATCTTAATATACCAATATTAGAAGAAATTAAAAAATTTAAATCAGAAATAAAGGAGGATTTAAAGATCAACAGAGAAAAAATAATAGCTGACTTTAAGAAAAGCATGGCTAGAAAACAGGAGATGTGATGGACATGCAAAGAAAACTGAAAATTTAGAATTAAAAACACAAAACCTGGAAATAGCTACTGCAAATTTCTCAGCCAAAGTGAACAGTCAGAGAGTATGTTGGAAATAACCTACAGAGAGAAGTGTTTAAAATATGAACAGCTAAGTCCTTCACTGGCGAAGTATATAGATTGGACAACATAACCTGGAAATAGACAAAGTCTTCGGAGTCAATGCTCAGTTAGCAAAAGGAAAAAAAATCAACCAACGGACATAGTCATATATTTTGTCCGGGAAAGGGTGAAACAATTAATATTACAACAGAACCACTTAAAAGATTATATATTTGAAGGCAAAGTGGTCCAAATTCTCTGAAAAATACCTCATAAGATATTGAAAAAAAGAAAATAATGCAATTTTCTCGCACAATACTTACAATAAACTAGCTTAAACTACAAATGGTGGAGATTATATGGAATATCTTTGTATTCCAAAAGAAAATAATTTTATCAGCAAGAAGTTCTGAACTGGATAAAGGAATGAGGGAAAGAATAAGAAAGAGTGTTGAAAAAAATGGTAATGAAAATTAAAGATGTTATAGAATAAGTATAAGCTGAATGTAATAAGGCTAAAAGTAATAATGTGTTAATCTTAGAATAGAAAAAATGTATAAATGGGATGTAAACACAAACTCAACTGGCAAAATGATGCTTGGAAGCAGGGAGGGGGGTTATTTTGAGTAAAACTTTAATAAAAATATATATATATAAAAAGAAAATAATTTTCTTGAAGTCATTGGAAGAAGTGCAAATATCCTGGGAAGAAGAGGCCAAAGATACACAAAAACAAAAAAATGGAGGAAAGAACTGCTCCAGGAAGAGGAAGAGAATGAAGAAACTGAAGAACCCCTAAAAAACTGAATCAGACAAGAGAGACAAAACCCAGGGATAGTCCAGATAGAAGACAAATTCCTAAAAAACAAAAAATAAAAATGAAACCACCCCACAATGAATACCAAACTCCTTTCTTGGAACATACATGGATTGAATTCAATTTCCAAGAAAAGACAAATTGTTCATTGTATGGAAAAACAGAAATGTGATGTCATGTGTTTACGGGAAAGACACATAAAGATTACAGATAAAAAATAATGAATTTGAAATTAGGCAAGGAATTCATTTCAGCAACTGATAAGAAGAAAAGAGTTGTAATATATGTGAATCAAAATATACCTGCTAAAGAAGTATTTAATGACCCAAATGGTTTCTTTATTGGACTAGAAATTTGTCCTCAAAATTACAAAACTTTGTTAATAGGAATTTCCAATAGAAAACAGACATTTCTCCCCTAAACTGTTCGACAAAATAGCAGAATGCAACTATGATAGCCATATAATAATGGGGGATTGGAATGGAGTCATGAATGCAATAAAAAATAAAACATTGACCAAAACAACAAAAAAGAAAAGAGGAAATTACCAAAAAATTTGTTAGAATAATTGGAAAACTGGTCTTTGATAGATATTTGGTGTTTAAAAAATGGCAATAGTAAAGAATTTATCTATTACTCTGATAGACATTATTCTTGGTTGAGGATACGTTTTTCATCTTCCAAAATCAAACAAAATTGTAAAAAGCATAGAAATCATGAGCAGAACAATCTCTTACCACAATCCAATTGCACTGACTTAGAAAAACATAGTGTAGATTTTAATTGTAGACTGAAAGAAATGTTATTGAAAGATGAAAGTATTATAACGAATGTGAAAAAATTAAAATCTTATTTTGACGTTAACCTAGGTAAAGAAACAGATATTAATATTTTCTGAGACGCAAGTAAAGCTGTCCTATGGTTTTTTAAAAAATTCAACAGGCTATTGGAAAGAGAAGAAAAAGACAAGAACATAAAGTATTAGAAGAACTTTAAAAAGAAATGGAATTGAAACTCCACCTTACAAACACCAAAATCATAAATGAAATGAACATACTACAGAAACAATTTTCAATAGAGATGATACCAGAAATTGAAAAAAAAATCAAACGTACAGAACAAAAACACTTTGAACACTTTGGTTGGCCTACAAATTAAGAGAGAGGGGAAAAGGATAATATTCGAGGTAAAAGATAAGCAACAACTAGATAACAAAAAAAGATTTTTTAAAAAAACTTAAAAAAAATTTCAATTATTAATCTGAATTGCTTTTAAAAAGTTTCAAACAAAAAATAGTAATGATAAACTTCATAGATATTTAGATAATCAAGAAATTGTCCAAATACTAGAAGAACAAAGAAAAGATTTAACTGACCTATCACAATAGAGGAAATTTTAGATGCAATCAAGAAAGCAAAAATTGGTAAAGACCCCAGACCAAACAGTTTCATCACCACTTTCTACAAAATATTTGAAGAAGAACTAATTGTTCTATTACAGAAAACAAATAACCAGATCAAAGAAGGCAAAAACCTGGAATCCTTGAACACATACATCACTCTAATTCCATACTAAAGTAAAGATCCTACAGATGTAAAGAACTATAGACTCATATCCTTACTAAGTACTGATTACAAGATTTTTACAATTATTTTAGCAGATTAAAAAAGTCTGAGAGGATGGATACATAGTGACTAATCAGGTTTTTTTTCCCTAAAAGAGTGTTAAGAACCAATATTAGAACTATAATAAACATAATTAAATATGATGAAAAATACCAGAATTACTAGTTAGGATTACTATTCATTGACGCAAAAAAGGCGTTTGATGACATCAACTGGCAATTTATGTTTGAAATTGTAAAAGAATGAACATAGTCAAAATCACTACAATTGGATTAAAATTCTGTATGAATATCAATATGCACAAATTCTGATTAATGGAGAAAACCCCCCAAAGCATTCTCTATTTATAAAGGCACCTGTCAAGGATGCCCACTTTCTCTCTTTCTTGATAACGTTAGAAATTTTAAATATCAAGAAATGATACAGGGGTAAAATAAGTATATGTTAAAGGACAGACATACGAAGTCCAAGGTTTTGCTGCTGATCTAGTAATTTCACTGGAAGATGCTTTGAAAAGTATAGAAAAATTAAAAGAAACAATCAAAGAATATGGTGAACTGGTAGGATTTAAAATAAATAGGAGCAGTGATGATAACAAAAAATATAACAAGAATTGGAATTGATTCAAAAATCCAAATTTAAAATAGAAAAAAAAAGTAAGATATTTGAACATATAGCTGACCAAGAAAAATTCAGAATTATTTGACCACAATTATTAAGAAAGCTTGGAAGGAAATTAAAAGAGATCTACAAAGATGGGAAAAATTAATTCTTCTTCGTGGTCTCTGTGCCTTACACACTAGGAGCTTTCACACATGCGCGACCGTTCGGAAAATTCTAGAGCTTAGTAGCTTGGCGGGAACCCTTCCCCCATGTATCCACTGAGCATGCTCAGCCCACCAAGTAACGGTCTCTCCTCAGTTCTTTCTCGTCCGCCATCACATACGGAGGTTCGGAACTTAGAGCGTTTTCCTTGGCTTTTCTTAGCAAGTCTTTACGGTTTTCTGACTTGGATTTGGTATTTTTGGACTTCTCTTTTAAGGATTATGGATTGGCTTTGTCGTTTTGGTGCTTTGCGCCCTTTTCTCGGGACTTCTGACTCGACTTGCCATCCCCCCTCGTCTTCGTCGTCGTCTACGTTTTGTCTGCTTTGACTTCTTTCCTCTACTCCCGTCGGACTTCTATGTCGACCCTTTTTAAACCCTGCAAAAAGTGTGGTTGTAAGGTCGCTTCTTTGGACGGGCACAGCGAGTGTCTCCTTTGTTTGAGTGAGGCTCACAACATCAGAGCCTGGCCCATTTGCAAGGACTTCACTTCGCAGACCTTGAGGAACTGGCTGGCATGCCTCAAGTCCTTCTGTTGGGAGCAGTCTTTGTCACCTCAAGACCCTACCCCAGTAAGGAGCCCGACGAAGATGTCAAAGACTCGACCAATGACCGCACTCGCCCCAGCCTCGGCAGCTGCCGACCCTGCCGCACCGACGGTACTGGGCTCGGTACCGGTACACAAGTTACCAAGGATTCCGAAAGTTTCCACGGCTTCCTTGTCTGCGACTCCTGCAGAGGCCCCTGCGGGCTTGCAGGGTGCCCAGCCTTCTAAGGCGCTTACGGTAGCTCAACGTAAGCGCCCAGTGACTTCGGAGTCCGATAAAGAGAGGGAGAAGAGAAGAAGAAGAGGAGGAGGAAGGAGAAGCGCGACTCTCTGGCTAGACCAGCTCTCCCTACTCCACCCTCTACTTCAACTCAACCTGTGGTTGACTCTGGTGATGTCTCGGAACCGCAAGAAATTTTGGAGGTTTCTGATGTGGACGACCCCGTGGCCTCTCCAACATTCTCGGAGCCGCCAGTGCTTGAGGAAGAGGCCTCTCCGTCCGGATGCCCTGTTCTGGCAGCCCGCCCGGAGGACATCCCACCAGCTCCCCAGACCTCGTTAACACCACGAGGCTCTGCTGGTAGAAGCACCTCGCCTGTTAGGCGCCCTTCCTCACACCACCAGGAGCTCTTCCCCGAATATCGGGACCGCCCCGATTATCTGGAACGTAGGATCAGGCAGCTCTCCCCACGCCATCGGGAGGCATATCCTGAGCAGCGAGGCCGTGACGAATGAGGAGACCGTCCAGAATATAGACGATCTCCTCCTCGACATCGGGAGGACTACCCAGAATGGTTGCAGCCACCCCGGGATTCACCCTATTCGTCGGTGTCCTATGCTCTATGATACGGTCGGGAGAATGTTTGGAGGAGTATCCAGGGTGTTACAGATAATACTCCCCTTCTTACCGAGACCGTTATCATCCCGATGTTGGATGTTGGTCCCCTTATCGCCATCCCAGGTCACCATCCAGAGGAGCTGAACATCGCCCTCGCTGTGAGCGCTCTCCATCGTGCTCTCCCAGATGGCCCCCTCAATGCCGTTGGTCCCGAGAGGCTTCCCCTCGCCACCGGCCAGTTTCTCCACCTCCACGGGTGACGTCCACAGTGTCCCGTCCGACGTCTGAGGCTGTCTTCACCCAAGCCTCTACTGCGGTCATCACAGTTACTCAAGCGATTCCGCATTCGGTATCTACCGTGGTTCCTCCCACAACTGCTGCTGCCGCCCCACTGTTGGCTGTACAACAAATACCAGCGCCGAAGACGGTCTCGCTGCCGGTACCGTCTCGCACCCAGTCACCTGAACGCCGGTCGGATCGATCCCCAGACAGGTCCTCTACGGTGTCGTCACAGGATTATGAGTCTGAATCAAAAGACTCTACACCTGTCTCACACGAGTTGCCTCCTCTGGCATTTGGGGACCCAGCTCCTGAGTCGGCGCCTGAGGATGTTAGACAATTCTTGGACATCCTCCTTCGGATGTCGAAAGCCCTAGGTCTGAAAATGGCGGAACCAGCCCCGGCGGTGCAGGACCCGGTGTTTCATTACATGGACACCCGGCCTCCTTCCATGGTCCCACTACCGTTCCTGCCTGCCTTGATGGAGGCTCTCAAACATCCGTGGCCCCAGCCGGCTTCTGCCCAGCCAATACCACACAGGCAGGAACACCTATATCAGACCGAAAAGGAGGATGCCGAGTTCCTGTTTAATCATCCTCAGCCCAACTCAGTGGTCGTGGAATCAGCGCAGACTAAGGGTGGTACCAGGCTCCACACGACACCACCGGATAGAGAGGGACGTCGTCTGGATACTGTCAGGAGGAGGTTCTATTCTGCCTCCTCCTTGGTGGTGAGGGTATCCAACACGCAGTCTTGTATGGCAGCCTACTTGCGTAACCTGCTCGACTAGTTTGCACCTATTCTCTCCATTGTTCTGGAGGAGAATAGAGCTAGCGCTAACCAATTCTATAATGAAGCAGTAGCGCTCGCGAATCAGCAGATCATCTCTTGGAGACGTTCTGTGGAGGTGGCTTTTCGAGTCATGGTCGGCTCAGTTGCCTTACAGAGATACGCGTGGCTACAGTCCTCGGGTCTGCAGGAAGATACGCGGAAGCGCATTGAGGATCTTCCATTTGATGGTAAGGGACTCTTCAATGCGTCAACTGATGAGGCAATGGACCACATCGTCAAGGCCGTCTAACGGCCAAGAAGATGGGGATCCGTCAGCCTCAGCAGTCCCGTCGCGGCCCTCGACCTGCGTGGCGCCGTTCGTCCTCCGCGAGCTTCCAACCTCGCTCGCCCAGGTCCGGATCTTCCAGGACTCCCGCCACGTCTTCCTCCAGGCGTCCTCCTCGGAGCCGACAAACGACTTCGAAGAAGTCTTCATCGGGATCTAAGTCCCGTTTTTGATGGGATTTGCAGGATTCTACCTCAGCCAACCTTCCACCTACCATCAGCCCTAAGAGATCATCCCACCCTGGCCAAACACCTCGACTCGTGGCATTCGATCACTTCGGACTCTTGGGTGCTCACCATTGTCCGGCTTGGTTACGCCATCGAATTTGCAAGTATTCCACCGCGAGGCGTTTTTTACTCCACCCGGGCCAGCCCGGCTCTAACGGAAGAGATCCAGCCCCTCCTACACAAGGGAGCGATCAAACAGGTCCCATCCTCAGCCACTACCACCGGCTTCTACTCCCGGTACTTCACTGTACCGAAGCCCAACAGGACCCTGCGACCCATTCTGGATCTCCGAGGGGTGAACAAATACATCCGCCCCAGGAGGTTCAAGATGGTCACGCTGTCCACGATCCTACCCTTCCTTCAGCGGGGAGACTGGTTCACATCCATCGACCTGCGGGATGCTTATTTCCACATTTCCACCCGTCCGCAGCACAGAAGATACCTTCGGTTCGCGATTGATGGCACCTCCTACCAGTACCAAGTGCTGCCGTTCGGCCTCTCCACCGCACCGAGGGTCTTCACGAAGTGCATGGCCCCTGTGGTCTCTTATCTACGGACGAAGGGCATCACCGTCTTCCCTTACCTAGACGATTGGCTGTTGGTAGCGTCCTGCAAGATCAAACTTTACTTGGATATTCATCTGATCCTGTCGCTTCTGACCCGCCTGGGTCTCCGGGTAAATCCAAAGAAGTCCCACCTCGAGCCGAAGAGAGTGTTGGATTTCATTGGAGCCACCCTGGACTTGATCTCAGCCAGAGCCTACCTGCTTCTCGAGTGAGCTCACACCCTCCGCTGGGCCACTGCGGCCGCCTTTGATGCCTCAATGATATCGGCGAGGAGGATACAACAGCTCCTGGGCTACATGGCTTCCACCACGGCCGTCACGTAGCTGTCGAGACTTTGATCGCGCCCCCTCCAACATTGGTTTGTCCGGGCCTTCAACCCTCTCCGAGATGACCAGGGCCTGCGACTTCGACTGCCGACACAAGTACGTCACTCTCTGCTGTGGTGGCTCTCATATCGTCATCTCCTGCCTTTCAGACAACCGACTCATCGGCTCACGGTTACGACTGATGCCTCCCCCTTCGGATGGGGAGCGCACTGCGAAGACCTCAGAGTCCGGGGACACTGGACAGGTGACAAGACCGCTCTCCATATCAACGCCCTCAAGCTCCTAGCCATCGGGAAGGCTCTGAGAGCGTTCCGCAACCTGGTCGCGGGGCAGGCGGTGCTGATCCTGACCGACAACACCACGGCGGTGTGCTATGTCAACAGCAGGAGGGACCCATGCCACCACGCTCCTTACCATCGCCCTCGAGCTCTGGGAGTGGTGCATGTCCCTCCGGGTCCACCCCATTGCCGTCCACCTGGCAGGTCAGGAGAACACAACAGCGGACTCCCTGAGCAGGGACACTTCTACCAACCACGAGTGGTCCCTCTCGGAGGACATGTTCCGCTTGATACAGTGCCGCTGGGGCAATCCCGACATCGATCTCTTCGCCACCGTGTCGAACGCCAAGTGTCGCTGGTACTGTTAGAGAGCCGGCCGGGGACCAAACTCCCTCGGCGACACGTTCCAGTATTGGTGGACAGAAGGTCTCCTCTACATTTTTCCACCGTTTCCTCTACTGGGCCGGGTGGTCATCAAGATCCTGGCGGACCGAGCCAACGTCATTCTGGTCGCCCTGTATTGGCCGAGGCAGCACTGGTTCGTGCCCCTGCTCGAGGCCTCCCGGGGACGGCTGGTCAGGCTCCCGACAGCACCTGACCTGCTGTCCCACTCCGGCGGTCGCGTTCTCCACCCCGACCTGCCGCTCCTGGCCCTGCACGCGTGGAGGATAATGCCCTAGACGATCTCGCTATTCAGGATGTCCTTACCATGGCCAGAAATGAATCGACCCGCCGCAACTATGCCTACAAGTGGCGGCGGTTCATTACCTTCACGGAGGACATGGAGACACGGTGTCGCCTGTTAGTCTCGGTACCGTGCTCTGCTTCCTGCTCCATTTAAAACAAGAGGGACTCTCCTTCTCTTCATTGAAGGTGTACCTGTCTGCCATCGTGGCCTACCAACCCCGAGGCTCCCCATCGGCAGCGCTCTTCCAAGATGCCACCGTGAAGCAATTCATGAAGGGTCTTCAACACCTTTACCCGCCAGTATCGCCGCCGCTGCCTCCATGGTCCTTTTCTTGGTGCTCTCTCAGCTTACGAGACCACCCTTTGAGCCTGTGGCCACTACGGATGATAGGCTCCTGACTCTGAAGACTGCTTTCCTGGTGGCCGTCACCTCTGCGAGGCGTGCCAGCGAGTTGACAGCTCTGCGAGTCGACGAGCCTTTTTTGGTCTTTCATCGGGACAAGGTGGTTCTTCGCCCGGACATTTCTTTCCTGCTGAAGGTGGTCTCCAGCTTCCACCTTAACCAGGACATTATCCTCCCAACTTTTTATCCTGATCCCATGACACCTCTTGAGAGATCTCTACATTCTCTTGACATTCGAAGGGCCCTTGCCTTCTATACCCAGCGGACTGCGACCTACAGACACACGCCACATCTCTTTGTCTGCCACGGTTGGCGTCGCAGGGGCCGCAAGGTATCCACCCAGAGATTCTCCAAGTGGGTGGCCCAGACAATTCTCCCTGCTTATGAGATGGCCAAGCAGCCTCCACTGGACTTGCTTCGGCCACACTCCACCAGAGCTGTGGCATCCTCAGCAGCCCTTTTACAAGGTGTGGACCTACAGGAACTTTGTTGAGTGGCAACCCGGTCCAGGCCATCGACTTTTGTCTGCCATTATCAACTGGACTGTTGATCCAGGAGGATGCCCGGTTTGGACGAGCGGTGCTGGCCTCCGTACTCTAGGAACCTGACCCACCATCCTCATGGTAAGCTACAAAGTCTCCTAGTGTGTAAGACACAGAGACCACGAAGAAGAAGAACAAGTTGCTTACCTATAACTGTGGTTCTTCGAGTGGTCATCTGTCCCTTTCACACACCCGCCCAACCATCCCCTCACTCACAGGTCCCCCTTTTTTCGACGGATTTATAGAACTGAGGAGAGACCGTTGCTCGGCGGGCTGAGCATGCTCAGTGGATACATGGGGGGAGGGGTTCCCGCCAAGCTACTAAGCTCTAGAATTTTCCGAATGGTACCGCGCATGCGCGAAAGCTCCTAGTGTGTAAGGGCACAGATGACCACTCGAAGAACCACAGTTACAGGTAAGCAACCTGTTCATTTGTCACTTCTAGGAAGAATTTTAGCAATCAAAATGAATGTGTTGCCCAAAATGATGTTTTTGTTCCAAAATATCACAGTGATTACAAACAAGTCTCCCTTCAAAATTTGGGATGAAGATCAATCTAAATTTACCTGGGCTGGCAGAAACCCAGAGTAAGATGGAAATTGATTTGAGATGCCAAAGAAAGAGGTGGACTAGGACTTCCTGATTTTAAATTATACCACCATGCACGCGCCCTATTGTGGGTATTAGATTGGATATCACTTCAAAATAAGAGAATATTGCCTCTTCAAACTTCTGATTTGTAATTGGGATGGCATGCATATTTATGGTATCAAAAAAATAAAATAAATGAAAGAGTTTACTAATCATCAAATAAGAAGACTCCCTCCTCAAGATTTAGCCAAGGTACAAGAATAAAATATATATTAGAATACCGCTCTGGGCATTCAATGCCTCTAATAAACAATTCTGGATTTTGTTTGTTTAAGCATATGTTTGTTGTTATTGTGTGGCTTCTGATTATTTCTGACTTATGGTGACCCTAAGGCGAACCTATCGTGTGGTTTTCTGGAGTTCAGAGTGTGTGACAGAGCCAACGTCACCCAGTGGTTTTCCATTGCTGAGCAGGGAACTGAACCCTGGTCTCCAGGATTGTAGTCTAATGCTCAAACCATTATCCCATGCTGGTTCTGCTGTGCACGTATATGTGTGTAGGAATATGTCTATTGACTTCTGAACTTGTTTTACCTGTTGTCTTAGTCCTATTCCTTACTGGAGTGTTTCTCTTCTGCCATTCCTTTGGAATTTTGATTTTGCATTTTTTCTTTGTGTTGCAAATTATGTTTACATTTGATTCTTCCTTGACTGTCTTCTTTCATTTTTATTTTTTGTTAATTTTGTTTATTTTTTGTAGGTCAAAACTTTCCTAGAAATCCCTGCTGTAACTAAAGTTATGTTCCCCTTGTAGTAGTAGTTCTAGCTGATCTAGGATACTGTAAAAATAATGGATCTGGCCTTTAGTACTTCTCCCTTCTTTAGCAAGTGAAATCTAAATGTACTTATACACATTCATTACCATGAGAATGTCCTGCTCTTTTGGTGTGCTAGTTTGGATAGAGACATTTTCTACAGTGCTTTAAAGTTTCCTGCAACTTCTCACTGTAACCAGATGTTTTGGGTTATAGTAGCTTTGTCTTTTCTGTATCTCTTGCTCTACTGATAATATCTTTGACTTCTGATTTGTCTAATTTCAGTCCTTTCTAGTTCATTATTTATCATACTTGCTACTTAAAATAATCTTTATTATCTCTACATATAGCACATTTGCAACTACTGATATGTTAGAACTATACATAGTTCAGCATGAAGTGGAGAAGGGGAATGAAGGAATCAAGTTGCACCTTTGAGACTTTGAAACTATCCAAAGTTCAAAGACTGCTTATAAGGATGGAAGCTGTTATAACAGTAATATTTGTTTTGAATTTCTGACACCTGTATGCATTTTATATCTTCTGGTTGAGAGATATAAAAATGTTATTCTTCTTCGTGGTCTCTGTGCCTCATACATTAGGAGCTTTCGCACCTGCGCGGTAGCGTTCGGAAGATTCTAGAGCTCGTTAGCTTTGGCAGGAACCCCTCCCCCATGCCGGTGCTGCGCATGCTCCTCCCGCCGACTAACGGTCTCTCCTCAGTTCTTTCTTGTCCGCCTCAGCGTACAGAAGGTTCTACTTGTTGGCTTGCTTTTTGATTCTGCTTTTGGTGTTTTTCGACTTCAGATTTGGCTTTTGACTACCCCTCACGGATTTCGGACTTGGCTTTGGTACTTTCTCGATCGGTTTTGACCTTTTTCTGGCTTTGACGACGATTTTGGATCTCGGACTGTGTTTGGCGTTCTTGGACTCTTGTTTTCTTTGCCTTGCCTCCAGTTTATGTCGGCTCTCTTCAAACACTGCGCCTCCTGTGGAAGGAAGGTCGCTCTCTCTGACCGACACTCTAAGTGCCTGATTTGTTTGGGTGAGGGGCACAACGTTCAGGCCTGCCCTATTTGCAGAGAGTTTACACACCAGACTCTCCGTAACAGGGCAGCAAGGCTTAAATCCCATTGTTGGGAGGAATCTCTTCGCGTCCAGAGACCCGAGATGATGGCCGAGAAACGCCCGTCTTCTTCTTCTTCGGCAGCAGCGGCGGCTGCCGTGCCCTCGACCTCGTCGGTATCGGTACCGGGCTCGGTACCGATAATGAAGTTGCCGAGGATACCGAAGATCTCGGCAACTCGGGCACATGAGGACCCTGCGGGCTCGCAGGCCTCAACCTCCTCCTCCAGGCCGCTGACCCCGGCCCAGAAGAAGCGCCCCACCACCGAGGGCATGGGGGAGAAGAAGAAGAAGAAGAGAAAGGAGAAGCGGCGCTCTTCACCGATGGTGGTGCGACCCCCGACTCCACCACCCACCCAGCCCACCGAGGAACCTCAACCGATGGAGCTCCCTGAGGAAGAGGAGCCTCCAGAGGAAGAGGAAGTCCTCGAGGTGTCGGACGAGGAGCAGGCCGTGCAGGCCTCGCCTCTTCAACCGCCCGAGCTGATCGCGGAGATCACTCCGCCGAGTCGCCATCCACCCTCGGCAGAACGCCGAGAGGAGGCTGTGGTCAGGCAGCGCCCAGCCTCTCGATGCAACGAGTCCCGCTCACCGGAGCAGCGGGCCAGGCCTCCATCCCCGCGATATCGGGAGATGCGCCTGGAGAGGCGTCGCTCGGGTGAGAGCGCCTACTCTCCTGCCTACCTAGGAAGGTACGCCCAGGAGCAGGTGTGGCACGAGCTGGCCGGCTCATACTATTCGTATTCGCCGACAGACAGACACCCCACCTGTTTGTCTGTTATGGTAGGCGCCAGAGAGGCCACAAGGTATCCACCCAGCGCTTCTCTCTAAGTGGGTGGTACAGACTATTCAACTGGCGTACGAGCTTGCCAGGAAGCCTCCGCCAGACCTGCTTCGGGCCCACTCCACCAGGGCCGTGGCGACATCTGCTGCCCTCCTGCGAGGCGTCGACCTGTCGGAACTCTGCCGTGTGGCGACCTGGTCCCAGCCGTCGACCTTTGTGCGCCACTACAGGCTCGACTGCCGGTCCAGGAGAGATGCTCAGTTTGGAAGTGCTGTGCTGTCTTCTGTGCTCTAGGATCTGGGACCTGACCCACCATCCTACTGGTAAGCTACACAGTCTCCTAATGTATGAGGCACAGAGACCACGAAGAAGAAGAACAGGTTGCTTACCTGTAACTGTGGTTCTTCGAGTGGTCATCTGTGCCCTCATCATCCCCGCCCTGCCTTCCCCTCTTTTTCAGGTCCCATCTGCTTCGGCGGACCAGAACTGAGGAGAGACCGTTAGTCGGCGGGAGGAGCATGCGCAGCACCGGCGTGGGGGAGGGGTTCCCGCCAAAGCTAACGAGCTCTAGAATCTTCCGAACGCTACCGCGCAGGCGCGAAAGCTCCTAATGTATGAGGGCACAGATGACCACTCGAAGAACCACAGTTACAGGTAAGCAACCTGTTCATTTCCTGCCTATTCCACCCTTCCCCCCTAAAAAAAAAAGTATCATGAGGCATGCATAAAAAAACATTATATATGTTTGCAGTAGCTGGCTGTTAAAAAATACTGGAGCCACTCAACTCATAAAAGTGGCAGCACTCTGGGAATGCTGTGTAAAAGGTACAACCTTGTAGACGTAAATCCCCTCTATAACATGAAGGATATTTTCATATTTTATACAGATCAAAAAACTACTTTTTCTTGCAAAGTAGGATTAGAAAATTCTGATGCCAATCTAGAAATGTTCTCTTGAGGTGTGCAGCTGGTACTTTTGGTTATTGCTAGGCTGCAGACCAACCATTTGAATCATTCTTTTCAAGGTGACTCCGATGACGCCACTCCCTGTAGTTCCAGTATCCTTTCCTCTACCCCGCCTTCTGTGTCTCCTGCTGTGAAGGAATCTTCCCCCACTCCGCCTTCCTCACCATCAGTCACAGGCAGTTTTGCTTCCTCCAGGTAAAGCACTTTCTGCCTTTTCTCTGACTTGTGAACTTGAGCTAAAAAATGACACCTACTTATATGATCAAAAAGCAATGCTTTTTTCAGCTCTCCTTTTTCAAGTCATGTTCAGATGTTCATCTTTATTAAATCCTCCTGACTACCATTGGCTTAATCATGGGCATTGTTTCCTTTAGGGGAAAAAAATTGCATTGGAGTTCTGCTAACAACAGTTGGACATCAACATCCTTTTCCCCAGAGCAACTTAGGCAACTCCTTTTAGAAACCCTCAAAATGAATCCAAATATAGAAGAAAGATAATATTTGTTGGAGTATTATGTATGAAAAATGTCACTGCAAGGGGTGTCCCTACAAATTACAGATAGTTCACTTTGTGTAAATTAATATTAGAAATTTAAAAACTAGTTTTTAATTTGTGTTTGCAAGAGTCATTTGAAATAGTTCTTAATAAGCCTATGCATAAAAAATAGCAATAACACCACAAATTGTTATGCTTTATCTGAGAGGAAACTAAGAGGTAACTTACTGGGATCCTACTGGTGACATCCACGTAAGTAACTAGCAGTTACATGTGCATGTCTTCTTCTGGAGTGTGCTCAAGGAGTTCTTCACTAGATTTTTGCATGCTGTCTGAAATATCTTCCCTCCCCCTGACCACTGTCAGGTCTTGGGGGAAGCACTGATATAGCTTATTATTAACTGTCTGATGGGAGGAGGAGACTCAGGTACCAAGAAGTGACCTGTCTCAGCTGCAGTTGATCATAATGGGAGGAAAAAAAAGGGTTGCTCTCTCAGATGGAGATGATAAAAGTTTTTCTTCAGTTGAGGCATCTGTGAAGAAGGACTGCTTTACAATGTATTTTGTGCTTTTCTCAGAATTTCTAAGGTGCATTATCTGAACTGGTGATTTGGAAGAATCAGATAAAATTTTCCTATATTTTTCAATAGTGCAATTGTAACAGAGTCCATAGTTACCTTTCTGGATCGCAATAATTATAATGACCTGTTATATTTTCAGAGTAATGAGCAAAAAAAACTAGTCCATTTTACAAAGTAACATTTCAGGCTCTGTTAATTATTTCATGGAAGCTTCCTTAAAGAGCATGTTGAAAAAAATGGCCTATGAGAACTAGATCTATAAAAACTAGCTCTTAGAGTTATATAGGACAACTAATCAAGGTTGAGTAATATAAGATGAGTACTAGTGAGAGCCAACATGCTGTAGTGGTTTGAGCATTGAACTATGACCCTAGAGACCAGGGTTCCATTCCCTGCCCAGCCATGGAAACCCACTGAGTGACCTTCGGTGTGTCACACATGTCATTACGCAGAAAAGCAAGTGCGAAAGGTATCCAAGCCTTGCACTCAAGGCCTCCCTAGCCTGACACCTCTTTGTGTTCAGGTCTGAACAGCCTGGGAGATCTCTGAACCAAGCCAGGGCCAGGACAAACAGGTCTGCCTCAGTTCTTCCTCTCTGAGAACGCAGTCTCTTCCTCACTCTTGTCCCCGCTTGGCTTCTTCCTTTCAGGACTCTCCCCCTTTACTGCCTTCCCTAAATCTGCCCTTCTCCCAGATGTAAGGATCAGCAGTGATTTATATTTTCCAAGACTGTGGTACTGTTGGCACTAAGGTCAAGAGGATATTATTGGTAGCGTGTATATCCCAGGATTCAGAATGAGACTCTGTGACGCCGTTTTAAGGAACACAGAACTTCAAAAATTTATTGTAAGATTGTTGCTTTAAATGTGTTTTGTATCTAAATGTTTATAAACAGCACACCATTCTTCTCTCTCTCTCTCTATCAATTCATTCACTATCTTTCATACACCTGATTTCTCAGTTCTCTCCTCCACAGTGCTATTCAAATCTCCAACCTCTCCCAAACACACCACAAATCACATTGTCCTCTTCAAACACACACCAGGCAGTTAAAATCCTTATTTTTCCTCTTTCCACCAGCCCCTCCCCTCGGCTATCCAGGGTCCCGTTTCACCATCCAGTCAGCTTAAATACTATCAGTTGCCAAGGAGGCTCTGTTGTCAAGACCCCTTCCCATCAGGTTCATCACAACACACTCTCAGCCCCAGAAAAGCCGATGATAGGTTTGTCTTAGGGTTGCATAAGTCTTGAAGGCACACAACAACAGCAACAAACTAGTGCTAGAGATGAAGCTGAAGATCTTTGTATTTAACATGAAAGTTTTCAAAATGTACACAGAATAGTTGTTGAGATTTCAACAATTATGGAGGAGAAATTTAATATTTTCCCTTCTCTTCTTCAGCTCTAAGGACAATCCCTTTCTGAAGTCATTTCATGCATTGGAAGGGAAATCCCCATTGGTACCAATATGAGATCCCTACTCCCCAAGGCAAATGCCGTAGTTTTCAGTAATATGAAGCAGGTGGCATGTAAAATCATTTAAATGTGAAATCAGTGACTTTCACTCAGATAATGTTCTGAGATTGGGGCTGGCAACTGTGGAAGACTAGAGGGTTACATTAGCATTCCAGGGACACCTGGAGGGCTGCACCGGCTCCTCCTCCCCCAAAAGCCCCTAAAGGCCGTCTATGGGAAATGGGAACATATTTTTGAGCCTTCTTTGGCTCCTAGAGGGCATTTTGGGCTATCTTGAGACACAAAACAAAACAAAATAGGTTTTTCAAAAAAATTGCAAAATTTCATTTCGCCTTGGTGAGTCCAAACATGTCGAAATGCCTTCTACAGTCCCTAGAGAGCATTCGGGTGCATTTTGGAGCATGCATAAATAAATAAATAAATAAATATAAAATAAAATAAAATAAATGATGCCAAAAAAAATAAATACCTGAGGGCCACAGAAACAAGCACAGGGCTGCACTTTTGAGTATTGTTTATTTGAACCTGCAGTTCTTCTGTGTGGTCTCTTTGCCTCACACAAGCGTACTGTACCTGTATAGAACCTCCAATGGAATGTTCTAGAGCTGAGTAGCTTGGTGGGAAGCCCTATCCCCTCCCTGGTACTGTGCATTATCGGGCCTGCCAAGCTACTCTCCCCTCAGTTTCTTTTTGTCCACCGTTCAAGTCATTTCTCCCTGTCTGTTCTGGAGCTTGGTAGCTATTTTTGCTGACTTTTTTTGTTAATTCCCTCCCATTTCTTAACTTTCTTCCTTCTTCTTGCAAAACAAAAACAAAAGAAAAAAATCTTTCTCTTTACTTCATTACCTCTTCTCCCTCTCTTCTTCTCCTATTTTCCACTATCTTTTTCGTTCTATGGCCTCCACTTCTCTTTTTAAGTACTACTCTACCTGTAAGCAGAAACTCTCTCTTTCCAACACTAACGAGCAATGCCTTTTTTCCTTGGGGGAGAAACACAGTGTTGCCTGCTGTAAAATCTGCTGTCAGTTTACCTCCCAAACCCTCAAAATGCAGGTGTCTCAGATCTGGTTGTACTTCTGGGAGCAGTCCCTGATGGCCCCTCAGCAGGCAGCACAGAACGTTCCTCTCTTCACTGCTTCTACAACAATGTCAAAGATTCCCGTTTCTCAACCAGGACCAACTTTAGTACTGACCGTCTCAAGACCAATGGCTGCGGTATCAGCATTGACACCACCCAGCTGTTCCTCGATAACAGTGACTGCTTCAGTGGCGTCTTCGGTACCTAGCTCATCTCCGACTACATCAGTGGCTACTGCTTCACCTGCTACTTCAGCTCCTTCAGTATGGCCTCGGTACCGACTTTGGAGTCCCTGCCTCTACCTCGTCACAAGGCCAAGACTTCCAAGAAAAAGTGATTGGCAGAACAAAAGTAAGCATGGCCATGCTCCTTCATCTGGACCTGCATCTACAGCACTGTCTACTGAGCCTTCCAGTATGCCACAATCAACACTGCAGACTGAGCCTTCCTCTCCCTCGAAACTGGCCTTGGTACTGTTCGTTCCACAAGTTGAGTCCTGCCAGGCCAACGCTCCTTCAGAGCAATGTCTGCTGATCCAACAGCCCATGACCAGACTATCAGAATCATCACACCAACTGGCACCATCTTGCCGCTTGGCCTCTTGGTCCCATGCCCTTTGATTTCAATCAAGAGGATGCCCATCATGGTCTCGATCTCGGTCCCGGCATTCCGCATCCCAGTCCTAGCCCTCACCAGCTCAGTCTCAAATTGGTCGATTTGAACCTGTCATGCTCTTAGTCTCAAAGTTCGGACTATGTTCTCAACACCCATGCTCTCGCTCACGTCATCGTTCCTGCTATCAACATTGATACTGTCATCTCAGTAGGGAGCTGTCCTTCACTGGTGGCAACCAGTGACAAGAGAAATGGTTGCTCCTCCAGAGGACATTAGGAGGTTTTCAGACATTGTCCTCCGCATGGTGAAGGCTATTGGCCTGGAAGTTTCCACTCCACAAATACCTTTGGTAGACCCAGTGGAGGAATGAGTGTCCATAATCTGAAATACTGGGTCTACCTCATACCTTTTTTGCCTACTCTTCAGGATGTTAGCCTGAAGGATGAAGCAGCCTTGGATACAACCTCCCTTCCTCCTTCTCACTGACACCTCGTCACCCGGAGCAACTGTACCAGATACACCAGATTGACATTGTTTACCTCTTTACACACTCGACCCTCAGTTCCATGATTGTGGAGGCTGCACAGGTGAAAGAATGGAAGAAACCTCATTCAACTCCTCCTGATCAAGAAGGCAAGCACCTCAACATCTTTGGCTGGTGTTCTGATTTGGCAGCAGCCCTCTCAGCCAGGGTTTCCAACATGGAAGCATGCATGGCTGCCTGTCAGAAGCATCTTTGGGATGACATGCTTTCCTTTATCCCATATCTTTTGGAACACCAGAGACTGGTGGCCCTTTGTCTTCATCAGGTGGCCCAGGAGCTTGTCATGGAGCAGATTCAATCATCCTGCCATTCAATAGAATGTGCTGCACATATCATGGCTGGAACTGTGTCTCTCTGTCACTTCGCCTGGCTGAGGTTGGCTGGGCTCACAGAGGATACCAGGAAGCACACTGAAGACCTGCTATTTGACCCGCAAGGACTGTTTAATGTTTCTATGGACAAATCAATGGAACACTTTTCTAAGGCTCATCTAATGGCCAAGAAGATGGGGATCCATCAGCAACAGTCCCAGAAGCACTCTTGCCAGCCTCGATCTTCCTGGCAGTAGCACTCCCCCTTGTCCTACTGCTCAAGATCTCTGGCTAAGTCAGCACATACAGGATCTATAAGATCCTCCTCAGTGCGCCATTTTTTCAAGCAACAGCTTGAAACAGCCTCATCTTCTACTAAATCTCAGTTTGGATGGATTTTACAGGACTGCACCACCCAGATTGCTCAGCCCACCTCATTTAACCTATTTTAACATCCTAGATCTCTCCGCTCATTATTCTGCCTCACAGACCATCACCTTGGACTCTTGGGTTCTCACAGTAGTTCACTTGGGATACGCTTGTTAGGAGTATTCTGATCAACTTCCCCTGACCCTACTCTACTGGAAGAGATTGACACACTACTCTCCAAAGGTCCAATAGAGGCTTCCTCAGAAGTGTGTGAAGACAGACAACTTCTCAAGGCATTTCACCATACCAAAGTGAGATGGCATCCTTCGACCCATTCTAGATCCCACATACATCTGCCTCTGCAAATTCAAGATGCTCACTTTAGCCATCATCCTTGCCTTTCTTCGCAGGTATGTCTGGTTCACATCCATAGATCTCTGTGATGCATATTTTCACATAGCGATCAAGCCTCACCGCAAGAAATTTCTGCAATTTGCAGTTGGGGATGAGATCTTCCAATATAGAGTACTTCTATTTGGCCTTTCCACCACCCTCAGAGTTTTCACAAAGCGTAAGGCGGTAGTCATTGCTCACCTGAGGACCCAGGGCATTGTTGTCTATCCTTACCTAGACAACTGGTTGCTGGCAGCATCCTGCAGAACCGCACTCTACCAAGACCTCCACCTCACTCTCTTGCTCCTCAGCTATCTCAGTCTCCAAGTCAACCCTATGAAGTCCATCCTCCGTCCATCCCATCAGATAGACTCCATTGGGCCATCCCTTGACTCCTATAGGAAGGCCTTTCCCCCTTTGAGCAGAGCCCTCACTCTACACCAAGCAGTTCATTGAGTTCTTGCTCAGTGCAGAGCGACTGCTCACCAGGTTCAACAATTTCTGGGCTTTATGGCTGCACCACTACAGTAATTCCAATCTCTTATCTGCAAATGCATCCACTACAGTGGTGGTTCATCCAGAAATTCAGGCCTTGTATGACAGCCAACACCATCTGCTAACTGTTCCGTCTACAGTCAAGGCCACCCTACTGTGGTGGACCTCTCTCCACCATCTCACCATCAGGATTGTGTCTGCGGCAAGCAGGCAGTAAATCTTAAGCAGCACAGCTCCTACTTATGAGGCGAGAGCCAAAGAATGTCCAAATGGAAAGGAAGCCTAGAGCAAATAAATCTGAAGGGGCAAATCCAAGCCATAGTCCAAACAGACAACCAGATCCAAGAGCACAGCACAGGGTTTCAGGGCCAAAAAGACCAGTTGCTGACCCTGGGAGGAAAGGCCAGCTGGAGCCCTCTTTTATCTATGGCTACTGTCACCACAGGTATTCCCTCATTAGGGCTCGCTTACTACTTAAACAGGGCGAGGTAGGTGTGTCAGCTATGTCTTCCTCTATTTGTTCCCCTGGCTCAGGCCCTTGTTGTTGTTGTGTATTATCTCCCTCGGGACCAGCTTCTGATGACACTTCAGCCTCTGGGGAAGCCTCTGCTTCAGAGTCAGAATCCTCCTTCTCACCACCAGACTCCAAGACAGTGCATGACAGGGATACCCTTCAGACTGCCACAGCAATCCATCATGGTCACCACAGGTGCAGGCTGGGGAGCCCACTGCAGGTCTCTCTGAGCACATAGTCATTGGTCAGATGAGGAGAAGCTCCTGCACATCAACACTCTAGAACTCCTTGCAGTCCTGAAGGCTCTCAAATAATTTGAGAGGGTGCTCTCTGGCAGAGTGGTCCGGGTGGTTTTGGTCAATACTACAACTGTGGCCTATATAAATCGTCAGGGCAGGACAGGATCTATGACCTTTCTAGACCTTGCTCTCTGTTTTTGGTCTTGGTGCCTCCCGAGGTCAGTTTGTCCTATGGCCATTCACCTAGCCAGGACCAACAACACCCTCACAGACAACCTCAGCAGGAACAGAGAGCAACAATGCAAATGGTCTCTCTCCTCAAGCTTGCCCTCTCATCACTGAACATTGGGGGATTCTTCAGATAGATCTTTTTGCTTCTGCCAGCAACTCCAAATGCCATTGCTTCTGTTCTAGAAGGGATGGCCAGGGAGTCTGTAAGGAACACATTCCTCTTTGAAAGGATAGAGTGCCTCCTCTGCTTATTCCTTCCCTTTCCTTTTCTGGCCCGGGCAGTGGCCATGATAGCGGTGGATTGATACGATGCCAGTTTGGTCACTCCCTACTGGCTCCACCAACCATAGTTCAGACCCCTGCTGTTGATCTCCCAAGGCTGTTGCATGCCTCTTCTGGCCATGAAGACCCTCTTCTCACACTCAGACGGCCAAGTCCTGCATCCCAACATTTCCCCTGGTTCACCTCATGGCATGGAGGATCACCACATAGATTCTCTGACCCTTCGGGCTATTCTCAATGCCTTTCTTAAGCCTTCAACCAAGAAGTCTTACTAGTACAAGTAGAAGCGGTTCTCCAGTTTTGGAGTCTTCCTTGCCAGCTTCTGTTTCAGCTGTACTTCATTTTTTGCTGATTTTGAAGAACCAAGGACTGGCTTTCTCCTCCTTGAATCTTGCTGCCATAGTAGCACACCAGCCTATCACTAATTCTAGGAAGACCCTCTTTACCAATTCAGTTGTCAAACAATTCCTCAAGGGTTGGCATATCTATACCCACCAGTTGCTATGCCTTTGAACCCATGGTCACTACTGCTAATTGTGTTGCAACTTTTGCATCACCCATTTGAGCCCCTTGCAACAGTTGATGAGAGACTTCTAACCCTCAAGATCATCTCCTTTGTGGCCATCATCTTGGCTCACCACTCCTTGGAACTAGCAGCTCTCCAGATTGATGAACCCTTCGTGGTATTTCATAGAGATAAAGTTGTCCTTCAACTAGATCTTTCGTTCCTGCTGATGGTGGTTTCTGAGTTTCACTTTAACCAGGACATAATCTTACCTCCCTTTTATCCAGACCCTTCCACTCTTTTAAAAAGGTCCCTCCATATGCTTTATGTTCATCGTGCCTTGGAATTCTACCGGCAGCGCTCAGCCTGTTATCGCTGCTCCTCTGCACTTTATGTTTGATATGGGGGTAGACACAAGGGTGAGAAAATTTCTGCTCAACAGATTTCAAAATGTGTGGTAGAAACCGTACACCTTGTTTATCAGCTAGCAAAGAGACCAGTGCTTGATTCCTTATGTGCTCACTCCACTCGAGCGGTGTCCTTGTGAACGGCTGCCCTCTGAGTACTCTCTCTTCAAGAACTCTGTTGCATTGCCACCTGATCTCAACCGTTAACCTTCATTTGTCATTACCGTTTCAATTGTAGAGCCAGGAAAGATGCTAGTTTTGGCAAGGCGGTCCTGTCTTCTATTCTACAGTGACCTGGTTCTCCTTCCTCGGGTAAGCTTTGTAATCCCCCATCGTGTGACGTACAGAGACCATGAAGAAGAACAACAGGTTGCTTACCTGTAACTGTGGTTCTTCAAGTGGTCATTTGTGCCCTCACACAAACCCATCTTTCCTCCCCTCTACTCCAGGTCCCTGTTGCATGGACTGGAAACTGAGGGTAGAGTAGCTTGGCAGGCCTGAGCATGCGCGGTACCAGGGAGGGGATGGGGCTTCTTGCCAAGCTTACTCAGCTCTAGAACATTCCATTGAAGGCTCTGCACAGGCACAGTACCCATTGTGTGAGGGCAGAGATGACCACTCAAAGAACCACAATTACAGGTAAGCAACCTGTTCTTCTCATTCTTCACCTACAAATAATACAGGTATCATCCCTCCAAACTGTGTTTCTGTCACAATAAAACTGCTCTTTGAACATTCAGATTGCAAATTATAGCTCTTCCCTTGATGGTGCTCCCATTAACTTTTGCGATTGGGTGAAGTTGAACTCTTCTCTCTCTCTCTCTCTCTCTCTCTCTCTCTCCGTATATTTTTGGGAGCTGTATTTTTCTCTGTATACGTGTGGAACCTGTAACATCATGGTTGAGAGAAGATACAGCAACCTTCTGTAATCAATTTTTGTTCTTTTGTACTTTTAAAATTTTTCCTTAACTAGATTGTTTACTTTGGAAGCACTGTCTGGCAGTGTTTGAGATCTTTTTTTATTTTTGACATTTATTTAAAGATAAACGTGTGTGTGTGTGTGTGTGTGTGAGTGAGAGAGAGAAGGTTCCCTCCCCATTATGTTTGTCATTTTAAATATAATCATATTTAAGTATTACAGTACGGGGCAGTTGCATCCATTATTCCTGCCCCTCCCCGCTAAAGAAACCTGCAAAAAATCATGCCCTAGCAAAAGTGGAGAATTTCCTAGACAGTACTGCCAGTTTTAAGGCATTGTGGGAGTTGTCATTCAAAAGATCGGGAATGTTAGCAGTTTCCCACCTGGGTCCTAACCCATTTCAGTAGACACTTGTAAAATGCAATAATTAAAATGAGCAGTAAATTCAATGATCCAAAAGCCCATAGTGACAGTTTTTGTGGGGAAAAAGTTATTGTTGTAGAACAGAATTCAAACAGGAAATGTGTAGAAATAAACATGGTCTAATAGAAAATGTAGGATTTGTTTATAATAGAAAAGTTAAATTCTGCCCTGGCATTCTTGCAAGTACTTTCTGATCTGTCTTATAGTGTGTTCTTTTAATGGTGATAGTTGTGCATTCAAGCTACATGAATTGTTTAATGAGATGTTAAGTCACTGAAAACTTTTGCCGGGATTGCATCATATATTTATATAAAATTTTAGAGAGATTTAAAGAACAATGCAGGTGTGGGGCATATGAACTCTGTTTCATGTCTTTATTTCTTAGTTTTCTACAAGCATTCTTAGTCCACCCTGTTTCTGTACTAGGCTTTGAAAGGGTTTTTAATGGATATTTTTTATGCATTTTTTTCACAGTGTATGAATTTTGTGCGCATTTTTCTAATGTAACCGTTTGGGAATGCATTTCTTAGATTAATTAAACCTGCTTACTATTTTTTCAAATGTATTCACTTAGTCATGTACATTTTTAAAATGGCTTCTTCTCCAAAAGGCGTTGCAACCCTAGCATATTTATTAATTTCTGAACTGTGGTTTTATTTCAATCCCCAGGCAGTCTTAAAAGATGTGAACTAGGTATTTCTGAAGGGAAATGTAAATCCAGTGAAATCCTTTTTCTGCTCTAGTGTTAAGGGAAAGGGAGATAAACCCTTCTTCTATGGATGTTTGTGTGTATGTGTTTTGTGTGTGTGTGCATATGTGTGTGTGTACTTTCAAGTCACCTGCTGACTTCTGTTATTGAACAATAACATAAGAAATCTAGTGTCTCTAACTGTGCAGCTAAGAATCCTGAGAATTCAAGACCTTAGTGGAGAATGCTAAGAGTGCTTCTAATGTATCTTGTCACTTTTGTAATTTCCTCTTCTCCTAAAAATCTGGACCTGTAACAACTTAAAAATTGAAATGTTTTCTTACATCTTACAGCCATAGTCTTGGTATGGAACTGATGGGACTTCAGGTAGATTACTGGATTGCAGCTCATCCTATGGATAAGAAGAGAGACTCTGAGAAAAGGGATCCCTCAACTGCCAAAAACACACTGAAATGCACTTTCCGGTCTCTCCAGGTCAGCCGGCTGCCCATGAGTGGAGAAACCACTTCCACTCCTACTATGTCAATGACAATTGTGACAAAAGAAAAAAACAAAAAAGGTGCGGAAAGAGAAAGTAATTTGGCCATTTATTTTCTGCTGACACTAGTAAGTTAAGCTAATGTTTCAATAGTAGAAGATTCCTGTAACGTCTTTTGCGTTCTGGGAATTTATTAATATGTAAGATGCTTTAAGTGCAACAGTTTCCAGCTAATTTTAGCACATTTTTTTTTTTAAAAAATCTGTCTTGCTGGGCTGTGTTGGATATCCTAATGACAAAGTGGGGGCAATTCTTTCACACATGAAAGCTGACAATGTTGTAAATTTAATTCTCTCATGTTGGATAAGCTTCTTAACATTTTTTCTCCCTATCTAACTGCCACTGATCATAGAAATTCACTTTGCAGCTGGATTTTTTTCTGTGATCAGAGTGAAAATAAAACTGTAAAAAGCAACTTGCACCTCCATTCCTGATTAGTCTTGATCCATAAGGTCCCTACTTTGCTGCTTGCATTGATGGAAACTTAGCTGATCTGTATTCTTGAAAAATTAGTATTTGCAGATGTACTAGTTTTTGAAAAGCTTGATCTAAGATTCAGGTATAAGAAAAAAGTAGAAGGTAAGGCTTGCTGATTTTAATATCAAGCCAGACCAGGCAGTTGTAATTACGCAGTGGAATGGCCTTATATAAAACATTCTTGGAACTTAAAAATATATATATATAGATGAATTGTGTAGCACCTTTGAGACAAAACAAGAAAACAAAATATCAGGTATGAGCTTTTGTGGGCTCCAGTCCACTTCATCAGCATCTAGAGTCCATGAAATCTTATGCTAGGTATTTCATTTTTCTCATTTACAGAGGTGCTATAATATTCCTTTATATATTTTTATGTCAAAGCAGACTAGTATGATTGCGTCTTTTAGAACTATGAAAGTACAGTTCCCCAGCTGATGACAGATTGCTGCAGAGACATCTTTAACAGACATAATGGATTTTGATTGGTTGCTTGCAGTTTTATCATACCTGCTTCTTCGGTCTGAAGATTCTCAGAGTGACTTGTAATTTTTTAAAGGAAGTTTTAAAATCCAGTTTTTACAAAACGTAGTAACATCAGCAAACTCAGCAGAAAACATTATAAAATACTGGAAATAAGTATTTAACTAGTTTCAAAGAGATGTCAGGTCTCTTTTGAGAGTGCAGAATGTAACAGTGGGAAAGGTCTTATCCTTAGTCACTGCTGGCCTGATTATGAAAGTTTGAGAGACCTGAAGAAAGACCTTTGTGGAAGATTTTAATACTTGAGCAGGTTCATGAAGGAGAAGGTAGTCCTCTAGATATTAGATCTTCTGCCTTAAAGAAAGAAGCACTCTGGGTAGCTACTGCAGATGTTTCAAAACAGAAGAGATGTTCCCTGCACCAAGTCTCTGTATTTGATACTAAGGTTTTCAAATTGTTTTCATGGCAACTCATGGAAAAGATCCATCATATGTTTTCTAAAGATGATATTACAAGAGTATAGATAGTGGCCAGATTTCATAGGAAAGTCACATCAGTCTTACCTAGTTACAAGAGAGTTTATTCTATAGAAGCCACTTAGGCCTCCATGAAGAGGCAAATGATTCAGTTTTCACCTTATCAGTCTGGACTCACCAACAGTGAGTCATATGGGTGCAGCTTAGGAGTGAGGACAGAACTCCAGTCAGCACAACTGCCAGTTCTTAACACCACTACCAGGTAGCCCATAGGAATGGCAGTAGTGACTGCTTATATTATATTTTGTGCTGCTTGTCAGTTGGCTTGGTAACTTTTTGCCCTGTCAGCGTATTTTGGACTGCATGCATGTGCTGCTTGCAAATTCTGTCAGTCAGCTTGGCGTGTTTCCCCCTTTTCAGCTTATTTTGAACTGTGCACATGCACAGTGTGCCTGCAAAGCAAGCTCAGAGGGAGGAATAGGCGTCAAGCTAATTGGCAGACTTTGTAAGCAGCACGCACACTCTGTCCAGAGCAAGGGAAGACGGGAAAACAGTGCCAAGCCAACTGACAGACTTTGCAAACAGTGTATGGGTGCTCAGTCGCAAACTAGCCTCCATAATTTCATCATGTTCCCCACAAGAGGAAGACTGGTTTCCATTTTTCAGTCAGTTCCACTTTCTGTCAGTCCTCTGGTCCCTAACCCATCAGTAAGTGGGGGATGCTTGTATTAACTTCACTCTTTTTTGGCCATGGCCCTGCCTACTGCTGGCATAGTAACCTCAACATCCAGAGCTAGTTTGGCTTTCAAGCCAAAGTCAATTTCTACCACTCAATTAATATTCAAATGCTCTATGCACCAAGAAACTCTGTCAGGTAAACAGGTACAAAATAACTCAGCTCAAGTGGTTAAATATCTGCTCAATTTCTTTTAGTGATGTTTCTGCCTAAGAAAGCAAAAGACAAAGAGTTTGATTCTAAGAGCCAGTGTATTGATGGCATCAGCCGTCTGATTTGCACAGCAAAGAATCAGCAGAATATGCTACGTGGTAAGTCCAGTAGTCCCAATCTTCATTTGAATGTCTGTTCACCATCTTATTATGTTTATGTTATAGTTCCTTTGCAGAGTAGGGTTGTATCTATTAAATTGGAATAATATAGTTGTGGGATGAGGGTCTACTCCACAGTTTCTCCACAGGTGAAGTGACATAACTGTGTCATTTTAGTTGTTGCACAGTCAACATGGGCTGAAACTAGTCTATGAGTAGCTATTAAACTACATTGGCCTGGAAACCTTTAAGGTTTTTAAAGGTGTTTTTGTTTGTTTGTATGGGAGTGGGGACACATAATTGATCAAGGACTTGATAATCCTTAGATTTCCTCTAGAAAGCTGGATGCCATTTTCTCAGCAGTTGGCCAGCATTCATCTGTCTGCACTGTCTAATATTGGTAGTCCAGTTGCCAAGGGGACCAGACAAGGCTGAATTTTATCACTTGTATCTGTTTAATTTATATGTAAAACATCAAGCAGAAAGAGGGAATACACTCAGAGAAAGGAGATGTGAAAATTGGGGGAAGGAACATCAATAGTTAAAATATCCAGATGTAAACATACTACTAGCAAAAAATAGCAGACTTGGAATGACTGTTGGCAATTGTCAAGGAAGAAAGTATAGAAGTAGAATTACAGCAGAGCACTAAGAAAACAAAAATAAATGACCATACTTAACTTTAAAGTGGCTGATGAAGACATTCATATGATTAGACCTTGGCTGCTTCATAAGTAAAAATTGAGACTGTAGGTAAGAAATCAGAAGACTGGGACAGGAAGGGTAGCTGTGAAGGAACTAGGAAAAAATCTCAAGTGTAAAGATATATGGCATGGATGATTCTGATTTTGGTATTTAATGATATATCTTTATACTTGAGATTTTTTTCTAGTTCTTTCATAACTGCCCTTCCTGGTGCAATTTGTATGTGTGGTTTTGAAACCTGAATAGTAAAGAAAGCTGACAGGAAGAGAGCCAAAACATTTGAAATGTGGTACTGAAAGAGAGTTCTACACATACTATGGACAGCCAAAAGGACAGATAAATGAGCGTAAGAGTGACTCAAGACCAATGCTGTCTAGAAGTCAGAATCACTACACTGAGGCTATCACACTTCAGACATATCATGAAATAACACAATTCATTAGAAAAGGCAATAATGCTTGGTAAAGTGGGAAGTGGCAGGAGGAGAGGAAGGCCACATTACATATGAATAGATTCAATAAAGAAAGCCCTGAACCATTTCCTCACTAGACTGTCATAGCGCTATTATTCCACTTTTAACATCCTATGGAATCCTAGGGTTTGCAGTTTCAGGAGGGGCCACCCAGGATTCCATAGAATGTTGGAAGTGGAATAATAGTGCTATGACAGTCTAGTGCGGAAATGGCTCTGGCCCTGAATTTGCAGGAACTGAATAGGGCTCAGTTCTGACTTACAGTGATTCTAAGGCAAACCTACTGTGGGCTTTTTTAGATTCGCCTTTCCCTTCCTTGGATGCTGAAAGAGTGTGACTTGCCCAGGGTCATCCAGTAGATTTCCGTGCTTGAGCAGGGATTCGAACTCTAGTCTTCAGGATCATAGTCCAACACTCAAACCACTGCGTCACACTAAAAAACACTGCATCACTGCTGCTGAATTCATTACAAAAAGGGAGGCTTGTGAATTGCACAAAAGAAATGGGGAAGATGGAACAGGAGCAAGGAACTTTATTCAAACTGGGTTTGAAATAGTCTGCATCGTTATTAGTTACAGCTTTCATGACTTTGACTACACCAGAGGAAGAAACCCATAATATGCTAGCCCTTCTATGGCAGGAAGGGTCCCAGCTTATCTCCTAGAAGAACTTGAAATGGTGGCTGTCCCAGGGGCAGATAATGTGGAACATCTGTAGGCACCATTGGGTTTCTCCCAAAAAAAAGAACTATGTGCTTCCATGAATCAGCAGAGACTTTGACAAGGGATCAGTACTACAAATCAAAATTGACAAGGAGATAGTTAGGAATCACCTAGTTAACCTAAATAAGCTCAGATCTGCAGGGCTAGACAAACTGCATCCCAGAGTACCAGAAGAATTTGCTGATGTCCTTTATGAACCACTTGCTATTATTTTTGAGAATTCTGGGGAACAGGTGAAGTGCATGAGGACTGGAGAAAAGCACTGTCCTTCTCTGAAACAAGAGCCAAAACAAAAACCCTACAGACCAGTCAACCTGAGCTCAGTACCAGGAAAAATATTAGAACAGGTTATAAATGAGTCAGCTTGCAACCATCTAGATGACAGCATGGGTTTGTCCTAGACAAATCCCGCCAAACTAATCTTGCTTTTTTAAAAAATTGGGTTACTAATTCAGCATGTGGTAATGCGATAGACATCCTTTCTCTGGATTCCAGCAAAACCTTTGATAAAGTCATAGAATGATAGAGTTGGAAGAGACCACAATGGCCATTGAATTCAACCCCCTTCCATGCAGGAAGACACACTCAAAGCACCCTCAGGAAATAGCCATCCAGCCTCTGTTTAAAAACCTTCAAAGAAAATGACTCCACTACACTCCGAGGCAGCATATTCCACTGCTGAACAGCTCTTACCATCAAGAAGTTCTTCCTGATATTTAGGTGAAACATCAGTTCCCCATGATATTATTAAATGTGGAACGGATGGGAACACTGTCAGATGAATCCATAATTAGTTGGAAAACTCTGTTCAAAAACTCATCATCAATGGCTGCACTTCAAACTGGAGACAATTCTTGAATACTGAGGGTTCTGTTCTGGAGCTAATACTCTTCAATATTTCTACCAATGACTTAGATGATGGTTTAGAGGAAATCCTTCCAGGTGATATAAATTTGGGAGGGACAGCTAACACATTAGAAGATAGGAACAGAATTCAGAAGGACTAAACTGGAAAATTAAGCCTAAACTCACAGTATTAAATTCAACAGAGAATTCAAAAGGACCTTGGTAAACTAGAAAATTAGGCCTAAACAGACAGAATTAAATTCAACAGAGACAAATGCAAAATTCTACATTTAGGCCACAAAAATCAAATGTACAGTGATAGAATGGGAGATAGTTGGCTTAGCAAGAGTACTTAAGAAAAAGACCATGAGATTATTGTTAGTCATAAGTAGAACAAGTGTGTGATGCTGCAGCAAATAAGGCAAATAATATTTTAGCATTAACGGAACCATAGTTTTCAAGACGAAGTAATAGCCCCACTGTATTCCGGTCAGGCCTCATCTGGGTTCAGTTCAGTTCTGGGCATCTTATTTTAGGAAGGATATAGACAAATTGGATCAGATTCAGAGAAGGGAAGCAAGGAACAAAACATCAGGAAAGGTTGAGGGGGTTTGGCATGTTCAATCTGGTGAAGAGAACACTGAGAGGTGACATGATTGTACTCCTTAAATATTTAAAAGGCTATCGCAGTTTTGTTCTCTGTAGGCCCGGAGAGTAGGACCAGGTCTAGTGGTTTTAAGTTACAGGAGGCTAGATTTTGATTGAACGTTAGAAAGAAGTTGTTGATAGTAAGAGCAGTTTGACAGTGGAATTAGTTACCTAGACAGTTGGTGAGCCTCATTCTTTGAATATCTTCAAAAAGAGGTTAGACAGGTATCTGCTGTGGATACTGTGGTTGGATTTCCTGCATTGAGGAGAGAGTTGTACTCGATGGCTTGGGGGTCCTTTCCAATTTTATGGTTCTGTGTTCCAAGTGGAAAGTTAACATAGCTGTCTATCTACAATGAATATCAAGTTCTGTTGATAAGCACCTTCACAACGTGCTTGAGTAGACCATTAAAAAAAAAACTTGGTAGACAGAATCTTATAGAACTGCTCCATACCAAAGTACAAACTGCAGCAGATCCCAAGGCAATCTTTTCATATCTTTTTTTCTCTCTCACTGTAGTGCTTATTGATGGAGTGGAATGGAACGATGTGAAGTTTTTCCAGCTAGCAGCACAGTGGTCTTCCCATGTCAAGCATTTTCCTATCTGCATATTTGGACAGTCCAAATCCTAATGTAGGATAATTCCTATGACACCACAAAACACTGAGTGCCAGCTATTTGCGTTCTCCTGCATTTCCTTATATACGTGCTTGGATAATTGCTTAGTTACATTTCTGTTTGTTCTTCATATGGCTATGGGGAAAGAAGAATACTTGAAACAGCAGCGGTTCAGCTTTAATTCAGGACATATGTCTAAGCTACTTGCAGGAGCCCATGAAAACCCCAAAGTAACTACAGCTTATTAATGTGGAAAGTTGAATAGGGAGTGGAATGGGAGGTCTGTTTGGCAGCATGTTAAGGATGCTAGTAAAGTTATTCAAACTTGAAAGATTTCAACTGGAGACGAATCCCTGACTTACTCTTTCGTTCTACTCATTCACCACCTCAGTCCTTCAAACTACTCCTTTTCATAATAGCTTACCTGTGTGGGGTATCTAATTATCTTGCCCACCCCATCTCCTGCTTGCTCTGTGGCACTATTATTATTAACCCTTAGGCAATACAAGTCTTTCAAGATATAATGTCTAGAGATTGGAAGGAGGACACATCCAGTTTCTTTGTTTATACTGAATGTCTGGAATGCAACCAGCTCCACATGGGGGAGAATGGAAAGAGAAGAGGGCTTGCAGTACTGTGAGGCTGTTTAGGTTACTTATTAATATAAGATTGGTTCAGAAAATTATTCAGCTCGTTCCTGATTTTGTAGGAAATAACCTTGCTTTTATGAATCAGTCTCCTAATTCAGGCAAGTAGATGTAACTGTAGTTAAAGGAAAATGATTAAAACACTATTATGTCTCTTTGTCTCCAAATTTATGAGAGCCGAAATTGCTGCTTATTTGTTTGCCAAAACTCATCTGTGACTGTGTGATTGGTCTCTTCCCAGATAAGATGGGATAAAACAGGATATGAAATTTAAATCATACATGTTATGTATCATTGGCTCCAGTATATACTAGTGTAATCTACAATCAGTCCAGTTGTGAAACTCCTTTTGTGAGAAAGATACTGCTGGTACCACTAATGTAGAATGCACATTTGGGCTTTGTGTGTATGTACTGTCACTCAGCATGTTGCACTTAACTAACCTTTTGATACAACAGTGACCACTAAATGTCAGATAATACCTGTAATAGTTTGTAAACATTATGTTGCCAAAAAGGCCCAGAAAAGTGGAGCTGGTCTTCAGCTTTGTGAAGTTGATTTTTTTTTAACATGGCACTAATATCTGGGGCGGAAAAGTCATGTACAACACTCTTCATTGTTTCCTTATCATGTTGACGCACTTTGTTTGTATTCCCCTCTGACTATAAGTCTCTTTTTCTTGCTGTTGTTGTGTGCCTTCAAGTCATTTCTGACTTAGGGCGACTGTAAGGTGAACCCATCATGGGGTTTTCTAGGGCTGAGAGTGTGTGATGCACCCAGAGTCATCCAGTGAATTTCCATGGCTGACTAGAGCATTGACTAGAGTCTCTAGGGTCCACAGTCCAGTGCTCAGCCCATTGCACTACACCGGCATTAAACTAGAATGTTTGAAGAGTGTGTGCCAACTGCTCACTGCTTCCAGTTTGGCAGAAACTGTGATTTCCAAACTTAGATACTAATGTATCCATATTCCACAAGCCTAGTCTGAAGGAAAATCTTGGCTAGAATGTTCATAGCTTATGTCTTTCCAGCAAGTAAAAGATTGTGTGTGTGGGATTAAGTGGTTGTTCTAGAAACAGTACCCATATCTTGGGAAATTTTCTCTTTGCCTCTCTATCTGTCCTTAAAAATTCTCCTGTTGTGGTTGTTGTTCTTGTAATTGTGCTGTTGCTTCTTGTTACAGCTTTCTTACTAGTTGGCATTTTTTTTTAATTCTTCAATGAGCTCTGTGTGGGTTAATCACTCTAAAGAGGAGTCAACAGGCTGAATTGTTGGTTGCAGGCTGGTAATAATGAATAGTTTGGGGGGACAAGTTGGTATATGGGAAAACTGAAAACCTCCAAAAAGAATAGTGTTTGGTGGATGCTGTCCTTCCTTTCACCAGAAGAAGAGCGTGCATACCAGGACTGTGTTGTTTGTGCAGCAGATCTCTCTTAAAAGAAAACATAAAGCTGCTGCTGAAGACACCTGTAAAGCCACTGTTGTGAAGGTCCAGAGCAGGGGCTGGGGGGAAATATCTGTTACAGATATTTGTTCTGTATTTTTTTTACTAAAAAAAAAGTGCTGTGTATTACATGATTCCCTTGTTTGTGCTGCTATTCTGAGAAAATGACACTAACTTTTTGTCAGAGAGCAACACTCTCCTTCTCTTTGACCACTGACTGATAGCTGTCAGTAGTACCTTGGAAAGAAGGCACATAAGCACATCATTTTTTCTCATGATGTTGTGAAATGGACACAACAGACCTGAAAAGAAGTTGTTTAACTTTCTGCTTTCTCTTTATGCTTGTCCAAGCATAATAATCCAAACACATTTCATCTTTACGGTCTGTTTCACGGAGTTCTGAGCTGGCTAGCAGTGATTGGGATGGCCTTTACTTTTCTCTGCATTAATATTGTGAGTGGATGTAATCAAAGATTTTGCCTATTGTACACAGAGACAAATTGTAGCATATCTGGGTCTTCCATGCACCCCATGAGAATTATCTTGCTCTCATGTGGGATGAATTTTCAGTTGTTAAATTTTTCAGTTGTCTGTGTTTCTGGAATTGTATGTTAGCTGTGTTGTCTACAAAACTGGTGGGAAAATCCTTCAGTCTGAGAGTGCTAGATACATTCCTACCTCATTCCATCCCCAAGTATAAATAATAAATATAAATCCAAATGCAACTTCTTCTTGTCTAGCTTTATCTGAGCATTCAAGGGACCAATAGTTAGTACTGCAGAACTCAGACTGCTGGCATTCCCTTGTCTTGTTTCATTAAAATATAGGACAGCATACTAAAGCTGAACTGGTTAGGATATCTAGAGCTCTTGGCATATCAGTCAAATACTTCTTTCTTCCAGAAGCAGAGCTGATGCTTGAGGGTTTAGTAGCAACATTTTTCTCCACCCGCTATCTCTCTTCTCATGTCTGATTTGAAGATAGCAGGAAGTGCTATGCTACTTCATAATCAGAAAACACTTGGAGATGAATTGTTGCTAGAAAGAAACTGGGAGCAGGTAAGCAGGATTGGAAATGAAAACAGTTTGTTCTTAATGACAGGTGTTTTTGGAGTTCTTCAGAGTTGCTAACTTCCAGCTCCAGTTTGTCTATATTAAATTTTTAAATGACAGTGGATTTGATTGTGATAAAATAAACCCCAGTGTTCTTTCAGGACTTCTTCAACTGTGAGCATTAGCAAAAAAACAAACAAACAGCACTTTCTAATAACAGAGGTGGGCAACTTTGAAGGGCTAGAGAGCTGTGTCAGCTTCCCCACATCTGCTCCCGGGGGGAGAAAACCCTTTTTGCCTTCAGATGTCTTCAAGGGCATATTTGACAACAGAAAGTGGGTAGTAGTCATTCTTTATTTACTTCCTGTTCTGAAAAGTCCTCTTCTGGCCCTAAATTTGCCCAAGGGGGCACAAAATTTGGGAATGCACCCCACAACCTCTTGAGAACATTTTGGGGCATTGGGGCCCCCCAAAAATATAAAACTTGTTTTTGACCTTTTTGGGGGTCTGAGGCACCTCCAACATGATGAAAATGCCTTCCATATCCCCTAGAGTGCATTTGGGGGCATTCTGCAGCTAAATATTTTTTGACTCCTGAAGGGCCATCGGGGCCACAAAAATGGCCCTAGGGGCTGCTTGTGGCCCTCAGGCCGCACATTGCCCACCCCTGCTAATAGGAAAAATGATGTAAACCACATGTTAACAGTATTGCCCGTAAAGACATATATGTGGTTTTCCTTACATAAAATTCTTTGTAGTGAAGCAATATGTAAAGCGCTAGTAGTAAACAGGCATAGGCAGCCTGCTTAACTAAGGGCAAATGAACAGACATACCCGGATGACATTTCTCTCTGCTTACTATTGCTGCTTTGAGAGGGTTTCATTTACTATACTGAGGGGAACCAGCTGTGTTTCCTAGTCTGTGTGGATAAGATGACCCTTGCTGAGAGAGAAAAGAAAGGCAGTGGGGAGAGACTGCAGCACTGCTGGTTTGTTTTTTCTGGACCTCTGAACAACTTTTGAGTACCACTGATCATGGTGTCCTTCCAGAAGGACTGTCTCTGAGACCAGAGACCACTTTTACAGTGGTTCTGCTGTGACTCATACAAGGAATTCCAGAAGGTGGTGCAGTGGATCTGTTGCTTCTTTGTATGGAAGACTGTTCTGGGATTTCTCAAGAGTTCTGTTCTGCTTTCCCTATTTTTTAATGTGAACATAAAATCACAGAGGGAAGTAGTGAGATGTCATCAGGGTACAAATGATACACAGCTCTATTTTTGCTTCTCCTCAAATGTAGTTGAGGGAGTAGTGGCTCTGAACTTATGCTTACACTCACGGTGGCTGGATGAGGTTGATTAACTGAGATTCAGTCAATATAAGATAAAAGTTCAGTTAGTAGGTGGTCTATTTGTTCAGTTAACTGTGGTGCTCAACCTGCTTAATGTGGGTTTATGCTTTCCTAGAAGGAACCATTTGTAGTTTAGAGTTGTCCATAAATTGAGCTGTCACCTGAAGCCCAAGTGGCTGCAGTGGCATGGAGTGCTTTTTACCAGCTTTGACTGATGTACCAACAATACCTTCTCTGAAAAAGATAGCCTGGCTACAGTTTTCTATATATTGATAGCCTGCTGCCTCGATTATTGCAATACATTGTATGTGGTCTACCTCTGAAGATGGTCCAAAAACTTCAATTAGTGCCGAATAGAGCAACATGACAACTCATTGGGACTGAACACAGCACCTCAGTTACCAGTTTCCAGGCCTTGTGTGAATTTTTTGTGCTAAACTGTAAAGCAGGATGGGCAATGTATGATGGGCAAAACAGGGTTGGGTCCTCCAGATGTTGCTGTACTGCAACTCCCAGCATTCCTTATCACTGTCTGCTGATAGGGATGCTGGGAATTGCAGTCTAGCAGCACTGCAATTCAACAAAATCTATAGCACACCTTGCCCAATCTTGTTCTAAACTACTAAATACCCACAATAGCATGCTAGGTGGCTGCTAGAAAAAGAACTTTCTTCGTAGTGGTTCTCTGTCGGTGGAATGCCCTCACAAGAGAAGTACACCTGGTTTTCTCATTGGTAGCAGTAAGATGCCAGGCTAAGACTTTCCTCTTCTAGAAGGCATTCAGTCTCTGATTTTTATTTTTGTTTTTACTATTTAGGTTATATTGCCAGCTCTTAACTTTTTAAGAGGTTTTGATACCATTCTGTCTTGTGCATTCGTTTTTGTTGAAGATTTATTCTTCTGTGTTTTTATGTTTGTAAACCCACAAAGCATTTTAAAGTTGGGTCATATACAAAAATTGTAAATAAATAAATACATTATAAAATAGGTGAATATTTGGACTGAACTGAAAAGAGCAGACCTCTATATGTTAGAAGCAGTACACTGGTTATTGCGGAATGGTCCAACATGCCAATGTCCTTCACCAGCTGGTTCAAACCAAAAATATATTACTCTTTTGTCTATATTAGACTGCTTCTCTGAAATGTAAGTGTTCAGCTCTGAAGCAATCGATTATAGACAAATATGTTACATTTCTCTGCTGAGAACTCCACAGATTCTGGTAGTTCTACACAGTTTGTTATTTCTCAATGCTTTACTGCTGTAATTGCCTTTTCCATTATATGTTTCACAAGAAAAAGCCTGGCGTGGCTCCAAGATCAGCTGCACTTATTGGGAGTTTATTTCAAATCACCATAGAACCCTTTCCTCCTACGCACTGCCTTAGCCTTGTTCTACTGCAAATTTTTGTAGCATTCAGCCTAAGGAATGGATCTTTTATGTCTGGAGATATGTACTGAAATGAAAATCAGTTGGATTCTGTTTTGTCTATATAGATATTACACCCCAAATGTAATTTGCTCACTAACAAGTGACATGTGCCACTTTATATGCCAATAGTTACACTTCTGTGATTTGGAGTTGACTTTATCAATTTACTTTCATTGGCAGATATACACAGGAAAACTGTGTGTGTGCGTGCGTGTGTGCGTGTAAAGAGTGGGACCAATGGTAATGAAGTGCAAGATTTCAGATTCGGTGGAGAGTGAAAGTCCGCTCTCCCAGGGATGGGATGAATCTCTCACATCAGGTGGATATGGAGAGTCAGTCCCACCCCCACAGGCCAGTGTGAGCAGAGTGGCTGCTCCAGAGAGCCACGTGCTGCCCTCTTTCTCATAGCTGTGGCAAATGCTGCAGCAGAATCATTGGAATGGCTCCCTGAAGTAGCTTCCTTCTTAGTTATCTTAGTGTGAGGCTCCTGCCCACTCTATATTTCACTTCCACTTCAAATACCACTTCTTCCATTTCATGGCCACTTAGACCCACTGATTGCACAGTACAGGATGAATGGGTCCAGTTCACACTCCTTAGTTGCTTTTTGTTTCCAAACTGCTACCCAGAACAGTGGCTCCTAAGTTTTAGCAAAAATAAGAGGGAAAACGTAGCAGAACTAATTTTAGCCAGTTTAGCCCTGTACATCCTTCAGTGTGTAACTGTGAAGTTTGTTGAGAGTGAACTTTCTGGACGATAGAGCATTGCTTGGACTGTCAAATGAAGGGATGCTGCCCATTATATCTATTTCTAATCGGTCCATCTTTTTCATTTATTTTTTTTAAAGACTGTAAATGTACATAGCTTTTTGGAATAAATTCCAGTGTAGACTACTTTATTAAATATTTTATTATACTAAGGCAACACTAATAAAACTGGATTGGAAATCACACACCTGTTCTTGGTTTTGTTTTAGAATGAATTATTTCAGTTTCTGCTTCAAAACATCATGTTCTTATCTGACAATATGCAGGTGATAATTAAAAACTTTTAGACACAAACTTTTATGAGCATAAACTACAAAAAGCTGGGCAGCTGCCCTTCAACTAGTAGATAATAAGCTATCTGACCTTAAGAAGAAAATTACTGAACTAGAGAGCATGTGCAATGAGGCAATGGAAATGGGAATCTCTTATGCACTGATAATGAAAGATCTACCAGATTTTATCCAAAGTATCAGGCTAATTTAGGCACACAGAGGACAAAAACTGCAGATTAAATATTGGATTTTATGGAATATCTGTTTATTTATTTTCCTACCTTTCTCTGGGCATTACACAACAGATATCTGAAGGACAGATACGTGGAGTTGTACATACCTGAATGAACTTGGCCCAATCTACACTTATCACATTCTGCTATAAAAAAGGTATATAAAGCTTTAGGATCACACCCATCAAAAGAAGTACATGCCCAGGATATAAGATTAAAGATGAATAGGAAGGGAATGGATAAATATTTTTAAATGCTTGACCATGACTCTAACTTGAATTGGGTTCAGTATGACTGCTGTAGTTCTATATTCATGGTTTCTTGTAATAAGTGATAACAATATTGGAAAACAGCTTATATTTATGGTATTGCTGTTAAACTGATAGTGCCTGAAGCAATAGTTTTGGCACATGCCTAACATTGCTTAGTGGTTTGGTCAACTACAAAGTTATTAAATATTTAAGACATCTCCTTATACTGAGATGTTCAAAATGCAGACAATTAAAGACGGAATTAAAAAAGTGAGCTCATACTTGATTGCTGTGATAGTGTAGTGTACCCTCTTCTGGCGTGACCTCCACACACATGAATGTAAGGTCACGCGGAGTGTCACTCCCATTATCGTCAATGGATACAACTGGTGCGGGGGTGTAAATGTTGCATCCATTGGTTACAATGGTATGTGACACTTGCCTTTTTTTTTGTATACGCAGAGGTTCTTGGAATGATTACTAAAAAGGGTTTGTTAAGCTATAGTGCAACGAAGTTAAAGATCTTTCTACAAACATTAACAGACTTTTGTCAAACCATACTAAAATGATGTTGAACATGATCTTCTCTATGGGATCAGATGATGTTTTGCTTCAGCAGACACACCAGTATAACAAAATAATTAGAATATTTACATATTCATTATCTGAAAGACAGTTTTCCATTAGTGGATCTTCTAAGTCATGAGGGGCACCAATCTTACTATCAAAGTCCTGGCCATTTGTTATTGAGATTTTTAAGGAGCTGGGAGGAAAGTACATTTTTCGTTATGGGCAACATGGGCAACAGTGTAATTATGTTACACTGGGAATGTACTATGCACCTAACAAAGACTAAGGGCTTTTTATTAAATACCTGCTAGAAATACTGAAGGAGTTCAGAAAAGGTATAATTATGATAAGTGAAGACAGAAACATGGTATTCAATGGGAACATGCACAGAACATCTAATTAATACAGACCAAGGAAAATGACAACTTGTTCTACTGAAATGATTCAGGCTAAGTGACTGATAGATATTTAGCAAAATAAACACCCCACTATCAGTGAGTATATACATTACTCAAAAACAGGCAGAACACTTATTCATATATCACTCCATGGTAACTCATCTGTAAAGTGTAGAAATATTGCCAGCAGTTACATCAGATCCCACACCAATGGCTTTAAGTTATTATTAAATTACTTAATTTATTTTAATTAATTTAATTTATTATTAATTTATCTGATTTATTTCATACAAGGACATGATTTAGCCATTCAAGAAGATACTAGATTCACAATTTATTTATTTTTTTAATTATATACCCTAGATTCCCAATAAAATACTAATATGGATGATCCTTGCAATTCTATTTTTTAAAAAGTCCACGGAGCATAAAAATGAACTTAGTATGTGTTAAAATGCGGGGAAAACCATTGCCCGCCAGTGCCGAGTGTGAAAGGCACGCCCAAGCCTCACACTCAAGGCCTGCCCAGCCTGACACCTCTTTGTGTTCAGGTCTGAACAGCCTGGGAGATCTCTGAACCAAGCCAGAGCCAGGACAAACAGGTCTGTCTCAGTTCTCCCTCTCTGAGAACGCAGTCTCTTCTTCACTCTTGTCCCCTCTTGGCTTCTTCCTTTTAGGACTCTCCCCCGTTACTGCCTTCCCTAAATCTGCCCTTCTCCCAGATGTAAGGATCAGCAGTGATTTATATTTTCCAAGACTGTGGTACTGTTGGCACTAAGGTCAAGAGGATATTATTGGTAACGTGTATATCCCAGGATTCAGAATGAGACTCTGTGACACTGTTTTAAGGAACACAGAACTTCAAACATTTATTGTAAGATTGTTGCTTTAAATGTGTTTTGTATCTAAATGTTTATAAACAGCACACCATTCTTCTCTCTCTCTCTATCAATTCATTCACTATCTTTCATACACCTGATTTCTCAGTTCTCTCCTCCACAGTGCTATTCAAATCTCCAACCTCTCCCAAACACACCACAAATCACACTGTCCTCTTCAAACACACACCAGGCAGTTAAAATCCGTTATTTTTCCTCTTTCCACCAGCCCCTCCCCTCGGCTATCCAGGGTCCCGTTTCACCAGCCAATCAGCTTAAACACTCTCAGTTGCCAAGGAGGCTCTGTTGTCAGGACCCCCTCCCATCAGGTTCATCAAAGTATGATAATCACAGATGAAGAAACTAAACATGTTAAACAGAAACCACAGAATGGGAAATTGCAGGGGCGGATGGGATGACTGGTAAATGCTATGCTTTTTTTTGTTTTTTTCATTATGTGGCCCATTTACCTACATAATTTATTGGATAGAATCCTGCAAAGCAATAACAACAACAGCCTTTATTTCAGTCAACAGACCATTAGGCAAATACATCTTAAAACAGAATATGAAATCCAGTACATATAAATACTATCAGGGTTAGTGATAACAATTGAAGTCAAATATTTAACTGACTATATATTTTAAAAAGCTGTTAAAACCAATTTGTAAAACCAATTGTGGAATCAGATCATAAGACCAATTCATAACACTAGTTTTCAAAATCAGTTTGTAAAACCAATTCATAAAACTAATTCGTAGAAACCAATTCCTATAGGTATGAGAAACTAATTTGAGACTGCTTAGGTGCAACCTATAAAAAGAAGTGTTTTAACCGTTGGACATATCTGGTTGTACCGTGTGTGCCATGGTCTGACGGGTTGACATAGCCACAAAAATAAACTTTGCAACTGTTTCCATTATGATTTTATCAGAATCTCCTAGTAAGTATACCAGGTACCAGTTTAATGATCTACCTGGGAACTTGGATAGGAGAGGCGTAATTGGTCGTAGTCTCTCATCCTTATAATAGGTACAGGAGAAAAGAATGTGAGTCAGAGACTCTACACAACCCTCCCCACAGGGAGAAACACGGTCTTTATAGGGGATTCCCTGGAAACAACCCTCTAATATGGCAGAGGGGATTACACTGAATCGTGCTTTTGTGAAAACAACTCGATATTTAGAGATGGTCAGATTTTGTAGATATTGAGCTCCCCCTCAAGATTAAACTGCAGTCCTGAGCTCGTGGGCGAACAAGTTGTACTAGCAATAGAAACAGAATATTGCCTGTCAACATCTTTAATACGTTGGGTCAAAATCATCTGCACCCTCTTTGGGTCTTGTATAGCAAGGAAATTATCAGACAGGCCCAATCCTTGCAGTTTTTCACTAATATTTTTGGACCAGCAGGTGGTATAAGTGTCATTCATAACCAGGTAAGAATAGCCAGACTCAGGACCTGCATAAAAAAGTTCCAACCAGTATCTTAAAACCTAGCTCCAAGCAGTGCATTCAATTGAAGGGCAACCAACTTCAAGCCATAAAACAGCTGATGGGATGCAGTTTGGTACCCCAAACAACTTCCGCAGGAAGGCTGTAAAAAACCTTTCTAGCACTGGGGAGAAACCTAGAATCCATACTGGTATGCCAAACAGCAGTTGTAGCAGCACCTTAGCTTGAAATACCCTAATTGCGGCTGGCACGAACTGACTACCTTTGGTGTAAAAGAAATGAACTAAAGCTTTAGTGGTATTAGATGCTGACTGGGTAACAACAGTACAATGGGACACCCAGGCACCAGATGACTGAAATGTAACTCCTAAGTATTTGAACTGTCTAACTTGTTCTATCTTCTGCCTATCTATGACCCAATTAGACAAGACTTGGTTTTTGGTGAAAACCATTATTTTAGTTTTACTATAGTTGATAATTAAATTATTTCCTTCACAATAGCCCATAAAAGCTCTCATCATTCGTTTCAAGCCTACTTTAGTGAGTGAGAGTAGCACAGCATCATCTGCATACAAGAGTAAAGGTATTTCAACTGATGCCAGTTTAGGTGGATGGAAGGACTCTGAGGAAACAGATATAAGAAGGTAATTGAGATACAGGTTAAATAGTGATGGTGCCAAAATACATCCTTGACGCACACCTTTTTTAACAAGGATTGTATTTGTGAGATTACCTTGAATACTGCATCTCACTTGAATGATGGTGTAACTATACAAGTTGATAATTAACCACAGTAATCTCTTATTGATAGTGGCGGCAAGAAGTTTGGTCCACAATCTCCCTCTTGGTATTGAGTCAAAAGTTGATTTGACATCTATAAATGCAGCATACAACCTATTATTATGTGAGAATATTTCTCTTCCAAGCGACTTAAGACCAGGCAGTGGTCATAAGTTGACTTTCCCTTTCTGAAACCAGCTTCCTCATCTCCTATAATATGTTCACTCACCATCCAGCCAGAAAATCAGTTGTTGAGAAAATGAGCATACAATTTACCAACCACAGAAAGTAAACTTATGGGCCAATAATTGGATGGATCATTTCTATCCCCTTTTTTATAAATAGGGATTATGATTGCCTGTGACCAACTGATTGGTAGTTTAGCTGTCTGGTTGATATGGGTAAATAAAGTTGCAAGTAAAGGAGCCCATCACGTAACATTACTTTTCAGGAGCTCAGGCATTATTAGGTCTGGCCCTGGAGATTTACCTGATTTAAGCTGACCAATTAATGTTTTTAATTCTGCTTGGGACACAGCAGGCCACTCGGGGACATCCAGAAAGTCCGAGGAAAGAGAATTTAGCTCCTCAGTAAACACAGAACCCTGCTTCCCACTTTCTCTATATAAAGAGAAAAAATCTTCCCACACATGGGCAGGGATATTGCAAGGGAGTGAACCTTCAATGTTACCTAATATGCCTGTGACTGCAGCCCAAAACAGCTTGGTGTTTTTTTGTAAATATATTAAGGATGTCCATTGTTTATGAATAACTTTCTTTTTCTTAGTAATCAGGGCTTTGTAGTATATTTTGGCCACATAGTAACTCTGAGGTAGAATCTGACAATTGTCTCTCTTGTATTGCTCATAGATACATCTTAAGTGAGTTCTAGCTTCAGCACACTCTTTGTCAAACCAGGGGGCTGACCTTTAATTTTTAAATTTTCTGGGCTGCCTCTCAATGCATTTCAGTGATGTTTCCAATACGACAAGGAGCTGAGAATAATTTTTCAGGATCTCTTTCATATCATGGGTTGTAAGTATTTGATATTTAAATCCCATGCACTGTGTTGAGTTCATAGTTGTTGAAATCTCACTATGTAAATGTTCTGACCAGCGCAGCTTTTTCTGACCCACAACCATTTTTGAATTAGTAAAATAAGATTGTTTCTGTAAATGAATATTAGGAGGAACCTCAAAAGCAATAGTAAGTGGTATATGGTCACTTTCGAGATGATTAGCTACAGCGAATTTGTCTATAAGATTAAAAAGAGGATCTGAAACTAATATGTAATCAATGGCATTGCTCCCTTTTGTCGATATATACATATATTCTCTATTTGGGTCGAGAAGCGGGTTACCATTGAGTATTCTTAGGGTGAATCTACCTACCATTTCAGCAAGGCATATGCCTGCATGATTAATCCCAAAGTCTTTAGAGTGTCTATCGTAATTAACAACATAATCCTCAATTTCATTGAAACACCAAGTACTGAGAGGAGAAAAGGGCATTATTATTGTGCCCAATTCCAGCATTAAAGTCACCCATTATAATCAGATAAGCTGAGGGAAATTGTGCCTCTAGATTTACAATGTAACCTTCTAACTCCTCCCATACTTGATTGTTTTGGGCTCTACTAGGCTTGGGAGAAATATATACATTTATCATTAATAAATGCAAGATACCAAATTAGGCAGGCCATAGCAATCTGCCCACAATGTGGCAGACACCTGATGGGTGCCTTGATAGCTGTAGAAATCTAAATGCCAAGACTCGCCTTCGGTCTCTATCAATAGGAGGAATAGCTGGTAGGTCAAAGATGGCGTAGCCATTAATATCCAAAAGAGATGTGCACCACATTTCTTGAAAAAATATCACATGAAACTTATGGATATAATCTATGATATCAGGATCTTTGGACTTGGAATTCCTACCAGCTATATTCCAAGCCAAATATTTAAGCAGGGATTATATTGGTCAGGATGGTTTTGCAATATCCACATTGCAGACAACCCCAGATGGTTGAGCAAGTATAGATACCTCGGTGTGACTGTCAATCAATTCTGTGGACCTGGTCAAGCTGTCCATCATCATCATAAAATACAGCCACATTATTCAAATTATGCTTCCTTCCCATAGTCTTTTCCCCAGATCTTTTGGGCTTGGGCACTGAAGCGTCATTATTACATTTGTTTATACCTCTGGGTAGCTCCACTTCATTGTTGTTTGCTGCAGGCAAATTAGAAATTTCATTTACATGCCCCATCCCAGGCCAATCAATTATCTTGACATTCCTTAGCCTAATCGATTTTGATCCAGAAGTAGATTCCAAGACCAAGGACTTTGTTGTAGATCCCCATCCCCTTATATTGGAGGTGAATTAGAGTTGCCCTCAAGGAGGTTATCCTGTCTATAATTCTGCTTGTATCATTGAGGGCAATGTTTGAAATGTTTTAAGAAGAGACTCCTCCTCATCAATAATAAAGTCATTAAGCAGGGTAGATGGGCCTATAGGTACCAAGAGCTCATTTGGAGTTTGTTCCTCATGAGGGGGATCGCTTGAGCCAGGCACAATTTCACCTAAGTCAACGAGGTTACCACTAATATTGTCAGCTGGAGTGCAAAGGGGAATTTTTCTAGGGGGATAAATAATAAGTGGTGTTGGAGGAGCTTTATTTTCGAAGAGCTGAGAAGTTAAAAAGTCCTTTGTTTAATATCATATATCTATAGGAAAACACTTTTCTGGCTACATGCTCATTTTTGAAAGTTACAACTGCCTGTGCATGTGTGTAGTTATAAAATAAGTATTCCGCTTGAGCAATATCGTCAGGAGTTAAAACTTCTAGACTTATATGCCCTAGAGTGTTTAAAAGGTGGACTTTTCGCTCTGTTTGTGATAGCATGCCTACTGGTTTGGGATAATTACTAATGACCGGTTTATGCTTCATTAGTGTCAGACTCCAACACTTACTACTAGTCTTGGCCTGAGTTGACTGGGTATGGGACTTATCAAAAGAAGGTAACTTCTTCTGAGGTTGATTCGAACCTTTCCTTAGGACATATTCTCAAGGATCCCAAGTACCTAGTTCATCCTTATCACAACAGCAGGAATGTGAAGGATCGGGTGGGTTACTTAAAGGCACTTGCTTGTCTTCAAGGTCTAATGATGGTCCTTTAACTTTCCTGACTTGTCAAATTTTTTTTTTTCCTTTTCCAGTCACCAAACATTTGGAGTTCTGTTTCCTTTGCTTCAATAATAATCCCTGAGCAATGAATGTTTGGTTGTTTAATAACTCTGCTTTTCTTGACCACATTAGGCTTCTTCTGACAGGTCATTTTTTCCTTAGAGGTTTTCCTTTTGTGGAGGGTTGTATTGGGTTGACATCACACACAGACAGCTTAGATTCATACTCAGATTCCAACTTTACCAATAATTCAGCAATAACTGTTAATAAGGCGTTGCATTCAGAAAAGAAGGATTTAATTGATTGTTGATCCTTAATTATATTATAAACATTTCTGCTTACCTCTAACAGTATATGGAGACACTTCCCTTTCCTCCTGAAATGGTTTGTGTTGTTGTGTGTCATCCCGTTTCCTTACTCTTTGGAGCTCCTAAGCTAGTTCCATTGCTCCATTCTGCTACCTGGTTAGGATCCTCAGCATTTTCAGCAGAGGCATTTCTGATGGTAGGGTTTGTAACCCCCCACCTCACATGGAGCAAATAAAACCTGTCTATGATTCAGAGGCCAGTCTAAGTCAGAATTATCATCAGAGGGCAAATCCAGGCTTGGGTTAAGTATTTCTACTGTTGGGAAAAGGTCACCAGGAATTTTGTCTTCCAACATTCCATGTTGTTGTATTATAGCCTTCTCTGCTAACCTCTCAGCAGTAGCAATCTCCGTTGCCAGGTTTGCTCCATCTGTATCTGTATCAAGTGGGTCAGACAGAATCTGTTTGTTATTCAAGGTCCAGTCTGTATCAAGATCAGCGGATAAGGCAGGTCTCAGATCATTTGTTTCATTTGTTTCTGCCGCTGGAAAAGAATAAGCAGATATTTTTGTTTATTTGTTTTCCCTGGTTTTCCTTTTTATGAGAAACAGAGACTATTTCATTGGGTTTAACAGGAGAAAGGCCCAAGTACTTATGCCCTTGTCTTGTCAGAACCACCATTATAAATTAATATCTCTTAATACACTTGAAGTTAAGAGTTTCTGCTGCCCCTTTAATTATACTGCTGCTATTTCCTCAGGGCTCCAATCTGGGGTATGAAGACCTCCAATATTATCTTTAGACTCCTTTTGCAGCTCTCCTTCAAGCACTACAAAACTGTACCATATAATCTCAAATTTGATAGTCTCAAATTTCAGATTCAGTCTAAACAGCAGAAAGGAGAGAAGCCAGTATTCAAAACAAAACTCTGGAAACCTCAGACACACTGCAGCTGGAGTCAAAGGTAACAGTTTGTTTTAAAACAACAATTCCTCTCTTTCACATATATGCAGAGGTACTTACACTTTATCTGAGAGTTTTTTGTATTTTCTTTCAGCTTCCAACATCCAATAAATTGTCAACAGTAAAATTAACTGTCGGACTAGCTTGTGCCCTGCAAAGTCATAGTCTTTCAAAAGGATGGCAGGTGGCCAGAATCATAGCCATGACTGTTTTTACAGATTTTACATCACAACATGACAAGAATGCAACATGCTAACAGCAAACTGTTTTTTGACTCCTGCACCTCAATCCAAACATTAAACTACAGGCTACTGATTATCAGGTTCATTATTAAGGATTTTTAATTTTTATTTTTATGATTTTTATTAAGGATATTACAATATTTTGCAAAAAAGAAAGAAGAAAGAAAAGTAGAATATAAAAACACCGACAAAAAGAAAGAACAGCTTCTGACTTTCTTTTTGGCAATTATACATACACATAATATAATTATACCTCCCTCTCTAAAACTACATTGTTCACTTCTTCTAATACCCAAATCATACTAATTAGCAAAACAAAAAAAAATTCAATCATTTTTTTTCTACAAAAAGTCTGTAAGGGGCTTCCAATCTTTCAGAATTTTTTCTAATGACTTTTCTCTAATCATATCAGATAATGTTGATTTTTGCTAAATCAATCTATTTCAAAAAGCATTCCTCCTTCGTTGGTAGTACTGAAATCTTTGTGCATACAAGAGTCTTGCTGCCATAGTTGTATATTAAAGTAGTTTCTCATGTTTTTTTTCCACTTGTTCATCCATAAGTCCTAAAAGAAAAAGTTCTGGTTTTAATAGAATGTTAATTTTAAATCCTTTGTATTTAAGTATGTATTAGAACCCAGAATTTTTTAGCCTTTTCACATGTCCATCACACTTGCTAAAATGTTCCTCCTTGTTCAGATTTCCAACATACTTTTAAAACATCCTTGTACATTCTAGACAATTTCTCTGGCATCATGTTCTAAAGAGACTTCATTTTATAAAAATCCTCTTTAAGATCGTAACATAACATGAATTTCAACCCCTTTGACCACATCTTTTCCCATTGTTCCATCTGTATATCTAAAATTCTTAGCCCATTTTACAGTGCAGTCTTTCACTTGTTTATCTTCTGTATTAAAAGTTTGTACATTTTACTAATCATATCTGCATCAACTGTACACAGTTGCAATTCAAACACTGATTTTTTTTGTTCAAAACCATAACTTTTTTTGTTCACTTTAAATCTGTCAAATAACTATTGACAGAAAGACCACTGTAAACTGTATCCCTCTGCAAGTAACTGCTACTTCAGTTGAATTTTGCATTCTCCTCGATAATTCTCCAAAAGATCTTGATAAGTTAACTGTTTTATTTTGCCTCTTGTTTCTTTTTCTATAATAAACTTTTTATGTTGAGACCCATAAAGACATTTTTGGGCATAACCTGCTTTCATATCTATTACAAATTCTTAGTAAGGCATGTCTCAAAAAAGGGTTATTGAAATCTATCATAATGTTATCATAACGTTATTATACTATAAATATGTATGGCACCCTAACCTCAAATCATATTCCTCCCTGATGATCAGGTTTCTGGTAAACTGCAAAAGACAGATTCACAAGGAAGCATCTCAGAAATAATTCCTTCTCAATTTTACTTGGATTATATTTTGACGCGTCTTTGCATGCAAAAATTAACAAATGACCAGCAAACCTCTTTGAGAATGTCTTTCTTAGTTTTACCTTATACAGCTTTTTTATATGTTAATTTCTCCAACATCGTCAGCTTCCACATAATTTCAGTCCATGCCCCAACATTTGAGTAATTTAGATACTACCATTTTTTGGACACCTCTGTTCTAGTCTTCCCAAGTAACTGTGTAATAATTCTTTGTTTGAACCATCTTCACTGGGACCCTCAAAATGGATAACTACAGCATCATCTCTGAATATTATAAATTTTATTCTGTTATTTGGTACAAAACTTCAAGTACTATGCTCAAAAAATCAGCAAACCTGCCACAGAGGAGTTTGTACTGATGACATCCCATTCCCTCCAGCGCTTGTAAGAGATGTTGTTAAGATTAAACATGCATAAATGCCACCTATGCTCCTTTTGAATTATGATGGGATGGATTTATATAGCCCCATGGTGTAGCCATACATGTTTTAGATGACATGTTCATAACTTGTGGTTCATGGATCTCTGAGTGGTCATGATGTCCTCATGGGGGGGGCACAAAGGCTTGAAGAAATGTTATGAGTTGTTACGGTTTTTAAAAGAAGGAAGGAAGGAAGGAAGGAAGGAGATGACGACGACAACGGCAGTGGCTGTGGCGGCTGTTGCTATTATTTTAAATGAGTATATTTACCCAGCGTTGCCTTGGATTTCATTTTCTCATAGGTAATACTTGTTAGAAATATCTTAGGAATTACTTTACCTTACCTTAAGAATTAGATGCAGTTGAAATAACAGATTTGAGATCCTGTGTCTGTAATTCCACAAACTGCCTTGTCCAGTATCTATAATTTTTCCCCATAGTCCCCAATCTAATCTGCATTCAGAGTTGTTAACGTACAGAGGTTTGTTTTTGGAGGGAATATAGTGGCCTTTTCCTTGCTGCTAGGCCTTGTCTCCATAGCAACCGTCCTGAGGCCCAACAGCTCTCTGGCTGAGAATTTTTTTTTTATAAAACTATACATATATCATATCATATCATAACACATCACATATCACATCATATCCTATCCTATCACATCATACATGATGTCATATCATATCATACCACTATATATATATCATATCACATTCTTATCACATCATATCTCATCCTATCTCATTTTGTCGCATTGTAGCCTATTGAACACAGCATCTCACATTCTCAAAAACCAATCGCACCCAAACAAGAACTCCCCCCACGAGGAGGATATGTTTTTTTTCTTAACATTATTGCTTTAAAACCCTCAAAATGTAAGATGAGAGAAGCCTGTAAATAACAAACATAGCATGTATAACAAACAAATTTTGAATCAATCAAAATCTTCTACTATGTCTTGTTTACAATCAAAAAATAATACTATAAATCTCTCCACTCATAACTCAACGGAAATTTTCATTTTTGTGAATAAAATCATGCTAGCGCACATTTTTTTGTTCTCAAAGTTTTATACTTCTACTATAATTTTTCAGTAATTCCTCTGGCTTAGAATTCTAAAGGCCCCTCCCTGAACTGCCAACCCCAAGATTCCATAGAATCTTCACAGCCAGCCAATCATATGAGGTCTTCTTGCCTGACACAGCCAATCATATGAGGTCTTTGCCTGCCTGACACAGACAAACAGACAAACTCACAAGCTCACATACAAACTTTGACTTTTATATATTAGATTTGTATAGAATTATTCCAATAAAAATATTGTAACAGTAGTGTGTGCATTTACTTATTTCTGTCTTCCCTCCAAAACTGAAGACCCTTGAGGAACAACTTCAAATAAATTTTTGATGCACTCTAGGATGTTAAATCTTGAGTTAAATCTCTTAAAAGTTTCAGACCTTTTGGAAATGGTGTCAAATTTGAGGAAAGGAGCATCAAATCAACAGTTTGAAAGGAACTGGAAGTCAGTTATAGAGTGGGTAAAAGTAAGGTAATTGCCACAGATAGAAAGACAACAAGATTAGACTCACTACAGTTGTTCTGTATTAAGGAGGGGGGAAGAATGATAGAATTTAGCTAGGTAATGTGTTTTAGATAATTAAAATGAGATAAAAGTATATTTAGACAAAAAAATATTTCAACATTAGGAACTCTTAAGTATAAAGTAAGGAATCTAGACACGTGATAACAAAAGGATACTCCGTAAACTGTAGGTTCAGTAAGAACACTTGAAAATGGTTTAGACTTGAGGAAAGCGTGGAAAAAGGATAGTGGGCAGAAGGAAGAAGGGAAAAGGGGAAGATGGGTAAAGAGAGAGGGAGGAAAGGAGAAATTACAATATAGATACAAGATAAAATATGCTTAATGTAGAATGGGAAGGAGGCAAATAAGGAAAT